>BSBK01006053.1:0-440379 GCA_027943335.1 Chamaecyparis obtusa
ACATATATATATATATATGTGTGTGTGTGTGTGTGTACACACACACACACACACACATATGTGGGTGTGTGTACATATATATGTGTATATATATGTATATATGTATATATGTATATATATACATATATATATATATATATATATGTGTGTGTGTATATATGTATATATGTATATATGTATATATGTATATATATACATATATACATATAGACACACACACACACACATATATATAATATACATACATATATACATATAGACATATATATACACATATATATGTATATGTATATATATATATATATATATATATGTATATATATATATATATATATATATATATATATATTATACATATATATATATATATATTATATATATATATATAATATATATATAACATATATATGTGTGTGTGTGTGTATGTATATATATACATATATACATACACACACACCACACACACACACACATATATATAATAACATCATTATTATTATATAATATTATTTCATATTGATCTATCTGAATTAACAATATTATCATTTCAATGATATTTATTTAGTTTAGACCGATATCAATCGGTATGATATATGAGATTAATATTATTTATTTATCAACTAATAATATATACATTGTATAGGCATATTGATATATACAATAATATCATTATTATTATATATATCAATATGTATATATAATGTAGAATAATATTATCTCATATCAATTTAATGATGTTTATTTATATTCTCATAATATTATGATCATTTTATCTAATCAAAAACTATAAACATCAACAGGAAGAAGGAATTGATTATGGTGAAACCTTTGTTATCTCTATTTGAGCATTAAAGGTTGTCATTAGTATCAAAGGTTATCAAAGATATCAGTCGGTTACCTATATTAACCCAGTCGGTAAAAGCATGTATACCAAGCCAATCGGTTAAGTCTTTACACTGAGCATCAAATAGTTTTACCGAGCATCATACACTGATATTGAGCACATAAACATTGAGAAAACTAGACACTGAGCACCCGTATATTTACCAAGTAGTATATATAGTGTTTACAGAGGATCATAGAAAATGACATAAGAATCAGGAATGGAACATCTATCTATGTAAACGGTTACAACATAATCACAAATTTTTTTACCAAGATCGAGGATCATTTATTGTAAGCTTTCATCATTAATTGTGATGATGATCTTTTGTAATTGTTAGATCTAGGTTATTTTTGTACACCGTTGATCTTAGGGTTTTCTCTAAGATATTGTAACCTAATTTTATTAAGCGGCAAAAATAGATTGCTATATGTATGTATTTCAAGTCATTTTGTATGTGCGCGAAGAAGAGAAGCTTGAAAAGGAAGTTGAGAACAAGCAATGAAGTTCTTGAAGTATTAGCCATCTTCATGAACACCAGTTATCAGACAAAGTAGAATAGATAAAAGAGGTATTCAAATTAAGCCGAATTAGAATCAAGCCAACTAAGCAGTATAGAGCAAAGATCTACACAGTATAAGGTGATATCTATTCAGTACTTCATAGATCTGTATCAAACAATTTGAGTTGTCATCAATAGATAATTACCTATTTCTTTCTAATAATTGTAATAGATTTTTGGTAAAATCTCCTAACAGAGTAGACCTAACAGTCCTTTTGTAAATCTCTTAACTGAGTGCACACTTCAGTAGTGTTGCTAAAATCCTATCACTAGGTAGATCTAGTTGATCTAATATGTTACTCCTAACAGGGTAAGATCACCAAAAGTGATCACCACTTGTAGCCCTAACATGCAAACTTTTTATATCTACAGTAGTGAAGAATTTGTGGGTGTCATCCCCACTGTAGTTTTTACCTTCTAACAAGGGTTTCTGCGTTACCAAAATACTTGTGTTATAGGATTGTCATATTGTTGATTTCATGTTATTTAATTTTACAAGTTGAATGCATGAATGATACATGCATTGAATACAAGTTATTTTGCAAGGTTATTACTATTTCTATTTATGGTTTGAAAGGTTTATGAGTGAAATTTTTTGTGGGCACTGATTCACCCCTCCCCTCTTAGTATCCTATCTCTCCTAATTCCAACAATTGGTATCAGAGATTTGTTCTCTTATTGGATAGTTTAACCACTGAAGGGTAAAGATCTAGTCATGGAGAGGTATAAGTTGGATAAGACTATTGAGAATCAAAAGATTCAAATGCAGATGTTTGTTGAGTAGTATAAGAAAGCCAAGGAAGGATTGAAGAAATTACTGGTTGAAAGGAAGAACCTAGCTATTTTGCAAAATGAGATCGGTTATCATGAAGAAGTGATTGATGATGCATTTGATCACATTGGATCTAGTTCAGGAAGTATCTGTGATGGATCTGAAAGTATAGTCACTGATTTGTCTGAAAAGAACCTTCACTTAACTGAATAAGTGAAAGTAGTACAAATCGGTCAGGAATCTCAGATGGTAAGAATGGTAGAAGTAATGAACAATGTTAGATAGGCTGAGCAAGAAAGGAATCTAGCTATTGAAGACTGAAGATAGATGATTGAACAACTTAAAGAAAAAGAAAGTGAAATACACAGACTCACCGAGCACCATTTCAAAATTTCTAATCAGATGTTGATTGTGAATCAAGAGGTCAACCGAGTTAATGGTAAACTATCAAGAAAACTTGAAGATGTTGCTATACTTAGAGAAGAGAATGAGAAATTTAGAAATGAAATAAAAACTCAAAAACAACACCATGAAATGAAGAAATTGGCTGACGATAGTTCTAAAAAGATCGATGACTTTTTGACTAATCAAAGAAGACTTGGAAGCAAAGCTGGATTAGGCTATACCGGCGAAGGAGAATCATCACAACAAGCTGAACAAGTCAACATCAATCAAAATCAAAGACCTAAAGTGTTGACATGTTATCATTGTGGAAAATCGAGACATACTTCTAATGTCTATAGAAGCAGAGCACAAGGTAAACCTCCTTTCACTCCTAAGTTCAAAGGATATTGTTACTATTGTGGAAAATATGGTCATCAAGCTTATGAATGTAGAGCTAAACAGAATGCTAACAATCATACTATGGAGAAATTATGTTACACTTGCAATGAACATGGACACACTGCATGAGAGTGTAAGGCAAAAAAGAAGCAAGTATGGACTCCAAAGCAGAAGACATAGCGCAAGACTTATCAACTGAAGAGACAAGGTAATTCTTATGTTTGGGATTACAACACATGGGCTAACTGTATTGCATGTGGTAGATATGGGCACATTGCATGAAACTATAACAAGAAAAGATGGGTTGGACAATCACGAAGCTGGACAAGTACTGGAATGGCATGTTTGCATTGTCATAAGGTTAGTCACCTAAGCAAGAACTGTAGAGACCGAGCACCAGAAGAAAATCATGTATTTGAGAGTGGAAACACTATTGTAGATATCATGAGAATAAGGAACACTATGTGGAAAAAGGCATCTAATGAGAATGTTGAATCAAGCAATGCTGTCAGTGAAACCTCATCCACTGGATTGGGTGACATCAGTACTTCCACCTAAGATGATATAGGTATGTATGGGACTGGCATTTCAAATGAGCATATTTTACATACAATTCCCTATATATGATGAGCAAATACCAAATTTGCATGAATAAAGATTCATCATGGTTTATATGTTATGAGCTAGCAAAGTCACATAGTCGGTAAAAGTTAGACCAAGCAAAAGGTTACGCATCAGTAATCATTATTCAAGGTTAACTGAATGTTAGTATCAACCAAGAAAAGATGTCATGTGTTAACTAAGCTGATGAAAGTTTGTAGTCATCACCGAGCTGACAGTTGTCATGAATTAGAAAGGAGGTCAAGCATTTATTGCATAAAGTTTTGAGCAGGAATATAAAAAATTCTATAAATAAACGGAAGACAGAGTTCATTTTCACATTGCAATTTCAGAGAGCTAAAATTTCATAGAGCAAGTTTGAGAAAAGATTTTTCAAGATCATTCAAAGTCATTGCAAATTGAACCGAGCATATTCTTTGATATATTATGAGTAAGTTGAAACCCTACCGAGTACATTCTTCGTACTTACCAAAAACCTAGTTTGTTGAAATGGCATCTATTGCGAGTTCATCTAAGGTTGTAGAGGAATAAATTAATCTCATAGTGTCAACAAACTATAGTGAACCAAAATATAAATTACACCCTGAAGTAGCATAAAAAATGGATTCAGCGGGCACTTTTTTGAGCATCCCACCTAGGGTTTTACTGGTTAAGGACATACGATCATATATTCATTGAAAAATCAGAGAAATAGGTGATTTCAACATGTATGTTGCATATCAAGCACTATGTGATGGACAAGCAAAGCTAAAACTAGAATACATACAGGTAAAAACCCTTGGATTTACCAATGCCCTAAATTTTCTAAAGAAATTTAAGAATGAGTGGATTAGGGTTGTGTTGAGCCGCTACCATGAGGGCACATTCTGGTTAGACAGACCTATCAAAGTGACAAAGAGAATGATTAGTAAGGTCACAGGTTACCCTAGTACTGATAAAGCTAAGGCATTCAGAATTTCATTGTGAAAAAAGGTTGAGAAAAACACTGGCACAACATGGGACGATAGAGCACTAAAAATTGCTACAATCAAAGATCCTAAAGTTAAGTTTGCAGCGCATGTAATCGGGTATAAAATCTTTCAGTCAAGCTGAGTAAATAGTGTACCATGTAGTGTAGTAGACATGGCTTACAAAATAATAAAGAAGGGTCATCAGGTAGACCTCGCCGAGCTACAACTAAGACAGGTTAAAGAAAATATGAAGATAATCCGGTCACAAAAGACCAACACTTGTAAGTTTGGGTCATTACTAGTATGTTTTCTTTTCTATCTCCAGAAATTCTTTCCTTCTATCGGTCACACTAATTGGCCTACCGACACACCGATCACTGGACAAATTGCTGATATTATGAAAGGTATGGGAGATAATGTAGAAAATGTTATAGATGGATATTTTGAGGATTTTAAAGAAAAGATGAATCTTAGAAGCAAGATTTCAAGTTCATTGGTCAAAAAATATGAGATGGACATTTGTTTCTTAGTAGACACTGACCACACAATGATTAAAGCAGTTGAACTGAGAATAAAATGGCTAGCACCAATGGGATATGAAATGGATCATGATTTTGGGTTGAAATCGATACAGGCACTGTTCGCATTATCGAAGGACAAGAAGGCTGAAAGGTTTGGAACCTTTGAAGAAGCTAAGTCAAGGATAAAAATAGGGCTTGTCATCGATAAAATGACAAGAAAAGAAAAGAAAATGAAGAAAGTATTAATCGAGCACTTTGGAGATGTATCTGACTCATCTAAGGAGTCACTGGTTGAACCTGCAAGTGAAGGTCAGTTGATGTTGGCTGACAAACCATATGATAGTGAGGAAACCAAGTCCAAGAAGGAGAAAGAATTTATACCGGTTTCACCTTCCCCAAATCCAAAGAAGAAATAGTTGCTAGTGCAAAAAGGTGCACATACAAGATTAGAAACTAGAGCCTCACCACCGAAGAAGGTAGCTGTGAAGGTAGCAAAATGTAAGGCTGCTACACTGACAAAGAATTATGTGAAGAAGAGACCCAAGGTGGTAGCAGAAGCACCGAAGAAAATGAGAAAATTGATAAAAAGTCAAGAAGACCTTGAGGATGAAGAAAACGAGAATGATCAAAGTCAATTCAAGGTGGTCAACAATAAGGTAAGATCCACATATGAGATTGCTGAAGATATAATTGAGAATGAAGATCTAGTAGATCCAGAACTCAGTAGGTTTGACAAAATGTCAATCGAAGACCAAAAAAAAATTGAGGAAGTAGTCATCTAGATGATGATAAAATTCCAACGAGTTCCTTTAGAATTAGAATTATCACTGCCCAAGGTACTTGGAGAAAGAATAATGTAGAAGTGGTCCTATGCCTTGGAAACCAAGAAGAAAATGAGAGAATGATCTCTAGTTCAAGCAACCCCACATTTAAGTATTACAAAAATTGACAAGCACATGGAAACTTACAACAAGAGATTCAAAGTGAAAGGCTGAGCTATGCAAATTTTAGATGAGAACATGGAAGATGTAGATGAGACTGGTCATCTCTTGTGGGCCTCAATTCTTAAAACCAAAGAGCAAGCTGAGAAAAATGCATTTATAAATTTGTCTAAGAAGAGACAAAAGTCTAAAGGTAAAGGTATTTACATTGATGATAAAGTAGCTGAGAAGCATAAGGACACAAGTGCATAAGTTACCAAGGTGATTGATATTACACTTGAAAAAGAAGAGATAAGTATTCCACAGGGTTCACCAAATCTAGTAGAGATCCAAGTTAAGAATAAAACTGATGATGATGTACTCATTAAGGACATCACAAATGGTGATCCTGATGATAGGGATGATGATGAGGATATGAACACTGCACAAGACAACACACAAGATGAAGTACAAGTAACTAAGTGTGCATTTCCATCATTACCAAGTGAGCTTCCTATTCTTGCTGAAGTAGTTGAAATTCTGTCATAGGAGCAACCCAATGGCTCAGTCCTTGAGAAACCACAAGATACAATAGGGGAACAAAGCACTGAGACACTCATTGAAGCAAATAAGCCTAAAGGACAAGAGGCAACTAAAACAGAGACAAAGGATCAAGAGGATCCCAATGTAATTGAGACCCCTACACTGACCACATTAGAGGCTCTGACACAGTCTACCGACACTAAGGTCACCAAGGAGAAGACAAAGGTAGAGACAGTGTCAACTAAGAAGGTTACACTAAGTTTTGAGGTTAAGGACATAGTATCAATTACCAAGAGTTCACCTCAAGAACCAGAGAAGAAGAAGAAGAAAAAGAAAGGAAAAGGACTGGTCACTTTAGATGAAGTAATAATTATCCGTGAGTGTGATGTGAGGACCCTAAGCCCCAAAGAACTAAGAAAATATGGGGAGTTATGCACCAGAAAAGTAGCATAGGAGAAACTAAAGCAAGAAAATAAGAGCAAGGAAATACTGGAGAATGTAAGAGATATCTTACATCAGGTTGTTCCCCAGGAACACATTGATGAAAACATTCCCATCATGGACCAACTTGCTACACTCGCTGATAAAATCAATGCCCCAGATGTAGAAGCTAAAAAGAGAATCGAGGAAATGGCAAAGTCCAAGATACAAGAAAAACTTCCCAAGAGAATCAGCCAAGAAGTGGCCATTAACAAGGTTAAACTATCAGAGGTAATAATTTAAATTATTGCTATAACTAATTTTATTTGTCAAATCTTGTTCAAGCTATGCACTATGGACCCTTTCACTGCTGAGATCAATGAAAAGATCAAATAGTTGGATACTGAGATAAATGTCAGTGCACAAGTAGTCTTAACCGAGCCTCATGCCATTGCCAAGCATATCTTGAAAGTTCAAGAACTAAGGTGGTTAAGAGCAGATCTCAAGAAAAAGGAAGATCAAATTAGTGAACAAGTCACAGAATTACAAACTGAGTTGCTTCCCTACCTAAATTTTTTTGAGAAGCATATAGTCAGGGCACAAATGCTTGTTGCAACACCAGAGATTCTGTGTTGGACAACATATTTGACATGCATGCACAAGTCGGTCTTGAGCACATTGATCTCACCAACTTGAAAGAGGAAAGGGAAAACCTCTTAGTGTCATTAAAGAAAACTCATTAGCACATTTTTGACAAGCTGTAAGTATACATATTCTTATTTGGCATTAATATAAAAAAGGGGGATAATAATGTATATGCCAAATATGTACATAACATGCTAAGTATACTACACATTACCAGAGCATGCACCGAGGGGGAGTATATAGAATTTTTTTTTTGTTAAGTATATATGTATATGGCAGAGATATAATTTTTTGAGACATAAGGTCTGTATACATTAAGGTTTTTATACTAATGCCAAAGGGGGAGATTGTTATCTCTATTTGAGCATTAAAGGTTGTCATTATTATCAAAGGTTATCAAATATATTGGTCGGTTACCTATATTAACTCAGTCAATAAAATCATGTATACCAAGCTAGTCGGTTAAGTCTTTACACCGAGCACCAAATAGTTTTACCGAGCATCAGACACCGATACCGAGCACAGTAAACACCGAGCAAACTAGACACCGAGCACCAGTATATTTACCAAGTAGTATATACAGTGTTTACAGAGGATCACAAAAAAATCATAGGAATCAGGAATGGCACATCTATCTATGCAAATGGTTACAACAAAATCACAAAACATTTTACCAAGATTGAGGATCATTTATTGTAAGCTTCCATCATTAATTGCAATGATGATCTTTTGTAATTGTTAGATCTAGGTTATTTTTGTACACCGTTGATCTTAGGGTATTCTCTAAGATATTGTAACCTAATTTTATTAAGCGAAAAAAGAAGATTGCTATATGTATGTATTTTAAGTCATTTTGTATGTGCGGGAAGAAGAGAAGCTTGAAAAGGAAGTTGAGAACGAGCAATGAAGTTCTTGAAGTATTAGCCATCTTCATGAACACCAGTTATCAAACAAAGCAGAACATATTACAGAGGTATTCAGATTAAGCAGAATCAGAATCAGGCCAACTAAGCAGTACAGAGCAAAGATCTACACAGTATAAGGTGATATCTATTCATTACTTCATAGATATGTATCGGACAATTTGAGTTGTCATCAGTAGATAGTTACCTATTGCTTTCTAATCAGTGTAATAGAGTTTTGGTAAAATCTCCTAATAGAGTAGACCTAACAGTCTTTTTGTAAATCTCTTAACCGAGTGCACACTTCAGTAGTGTTGCTAAAATCCTATCACTAGGTAGATCTAGTTGATCTAATATGTTACTCCTAACATGGTAAGATCACCAGAAGTGATCACCACTTGTAGCCCTAACATGCAAACCTTTTCTATTTGTAGTAGTGAAGAATTTGTGGGTGTCATCCTCACTGTAGTTTTTACCTTCTAACAAGGGTTTCTGCGTTACCAAAATACTTGTGTTATGGGACTGTCATATTGTTGATTTCATGTTATTTACTTTTACAAGTTGAATGGATGAATGATACATGCATTGAATACAAGTTATTTTGCAAGGTTATTACTGTTTGTTGTTTATGGTTTGAAAGGTTTATGAGTGAAAGTTTTTGTGGGCACTGATTCACACCTCCCCTCTCAGTATCCTATCTCTCCTAATTCCAACAACCTTTGCACCTATTGCTAGACTAGAAGGAGTTTGAATGTTACTAGCTTATGCAACACATAAGAACTTTAAAGTTTATCAAATGGATGTCAAGTTTGCATTTCTTAATGGGATACTTGAAGAAGAAGTCTACATAGAACAACTAGAAGGGTTTGTAGATCCAGACAAGAAAGATATGGTATGTAGATTACATAAATATTTGTATGGTTTGAAGCAAGCACCGAGAGCCTGGTATGAAAGGTTGCATACTTATTTGTTAAGTATTGGATTTGTTAGAACTAGTGAGAACAACAATTTGTATATGAAAGGTGATACTCATGATACTATTTTGATTGCTGAGATATTTGTGGATGATATTATTTTTGGAGTCCAAGATCACATATGTAAATCATTTGTTGATGAGATGAGAAAATAATTTGAAATGTCTATGTTTGGAGAGATTAAGTTCTTTCTAGGACTACAGGTTCTTTAGCATAATGATGGGATATTCATCACACAATCCAAATATATCAAGGAAGTACTGAGAACATTTGGCATGGAAGATGCTAAACTAGTTGGAACACCAATGGTCATAGGCTGCAAATTGACTAAAGAAGATGAAACTACAGAGGTAAACCAGACACTGTACCGATCTATGATTGGTAAGTTAATGTATGTAGTACATAGTCGACTTGATATAGCACATGCTGTGAGGATAGTTACAAGTTTTTTTACAAATCCTAGGGAGTCACACATGATTGCTACTAAAAGAATCTTAAGATACCTAAAGAAAATTGAGGACTATGGATTATGGTATCCTAAGGATGGAAAATTTGAGCTCAAAGTTTACATCGATGTTGATTGGGCTGGAAATGCGGATGATAGAAAAAGTACCACTAGAGGATTATTTTTCTTTGGTGAAAGACTTGTTACCTGGACAAGTAAGAAATAGTCTTTTATTTCCCATTCTACAACTGAAGCAGATTATGTTGCTACTGCTACAAATTGTTCAAATATTGTATATATCAAGCAAGTATTAGAAGGGATGAATGAGATAATCATAGAGCCGGTGATTATATACTGTGACAACACAAGTGCAATAAAAATTTCAAAGAATCCAATGATGCATTAAAAAACAAAGCACATATCTATCAAGTATCACTACTTAAGGGAACAAGTATAGGAGAAGAAAGTAAAGCTAGAATATGTTACAACTAAGGAGCAACTTGCTGACATATTTACCAAGCCTCTACTGAAGGATATGTTAGGATTAACAAGGCAGAAATAACAATTATGTGCAAATATAACTAATATCAGAAAATAATAAAACCACACAGAATAGAACACAAGACACACAGATTTAACGTGGTTCACCCAATCCCTGGGCTACGTCCACCAACAGAGAGTCCAATATTATTATTATCCAGTGATTACAACCTGATTACAATCTGTAATCCCTTACAGCCCAATTCTACCGCAAGTACTAAAATCATCCATCATAAAAATCCCTAACCCTAAGCCATATTATACAATATTTTTCCCGCTTTAGGGTTAGAATGAGTTATAAGTAGTCGGCCCAAATAATCAAAAAAAGTAGTCAGCCTCAAAAAAAAATTTCCTCGGAGGCTGCGCCCCCAAACCCCTGCTCGGGGCCCGGCCCAGCCCCGAACCCCAGCGAGGTCGGGAGGAAAAGTGTACAGTACTTTCCTGATTAGTCACCACAAGCTAACAATCTCCCACTTGGTGACCACACTATACTAAAAAACCTCCCACTTAGAGACTGATCCTGTAGCAATACCGCTACCCACATGAGGCTCCCACTGGATTGAACCACTTTGGACTCAGTTGTTCCTTTATTTTGTTCAGTCTAGAAGACCAACTAAAGCTGAACATGAGTTCAACTTCTCCCTTGTTACTACCTTTGTAAACATATCTGCTGGATTATCATCAGTATGAATCTTTTCCAGCCTTAACTGTCCATCATCCAAAACTGATCGAATGAAATGGTACCGCAACTGTATGTGTTTTGTCTTTGAGTGCAAAGCAGAATTCTTTGCAAGATGAATGGCACTTTGGCTATCTGTATGTAGAAAATTATCCTTTTGTGGATGTCCCAATTCTTCCATGAAGAATTGAAGCCATATCATCTCCTTGGCTGCCTCTATAGCAGCAACATACTCTACCTCTGTAGTGGATAAAGCAACCACCTTTTGTAGTCGAGAAATCCAACTCATTGCTGTCCCACCAACAATAAATATATAACCTGTAGTACTCCGCCTGCTATCTATATCTCCTGCCAAATCTGAGTCAACATAGCCTTGTACAGTAGTAGTAGAACCCCCAAAGTGTAAAAACTGACTGGATGTGCCTCTCAAATATCTGAGAATCCATTTGACTGCATTCCAATGCTCAATACAAGGGTTACTCATATAATGGCTAATGACTCCCACTGCGTGTGCAATATCTAGCCTAGTACATACCATAGCATACATTAAGCTCCCTACAGCTGAAGCATAAGGTACCTTAGACATTTTAGTCTCTTCTTCTGGTGTCTTAGGACACATATCCTTAGTCAATTTCAAATGACCAGGCAAAGGTGTGCTGACAGCTTTGGCATTTTCCATAGAGAAACGTTGCAACACCTTCTCAATATAATCAGCCTGAGATAGAGACAATTTCTTATTTTTCCTATCTCTACAAATTTTCATACCAAGGATTTGTTTTGCTGCCCCCAAATCCTTCATAGCAAAATATTTTGCTAACTGTTGTTTCAACCCCTTAATGTGATCCATGTTAGACCCAGCTACAAGCATATCATCAACATATAAACATAAAATAATGTAGCTGTCATCATCCAACCTCTTAAAATAAACACAATGGTTAGAATGACACCGACTATATCCATGCCCATTCATAAAAGTGTCAAATTTAATATACCATTGCCGAGGTGCTTGCTTCAAGCCATATAAACTTTTCTGCAATCTGCACACCAAATTCTCCTTACCCTTGACCTCAAATCCTTGTGGCTGAACCATATATATTTCTTCATCCAAATCACCATGAAGAAAGGCTGTTTTAACATCAAGCTGCTCTAAGTGCAAATCTTCAGTAGCCATAATACTTAAAACAGTACGAATAGAAGTCATTTTAACAACTGGAGAAAATATCTCATCAAAATCAATACCATGTTTTTGTGCAAATCCTTTTACGACTAATCTGGCTTTAAATCTTTTCGTACCTCCATCCTCTTCTTTTATCCTGTAAACCCATTTATTCTGTAAAGCCCTTTTACCTACAGGTAACTTACATAAATTCCATGTTTGATTTTTCAGCAAAGAGTCCATTTCATCTGTCATTGCAGACTCCCACTGAAGCTTTGTATCCACCTGCACAGCTTCATTATAACATTCAGGTTCACCAGCATCTGTTAATAGAATAGAATACAAAGATGGAGAAAATCTTTCTGGAGGTCTACTTAGCCTTGTTGACCGTCTAACACTCACTGGGGTGTGTGGTATTTGTTGTTGTTGTTGTTGCGGAGCATAAGGAACTACTGGAACATGAACTTGTGGAGTATCATCTAGTACTACATAGTCATTTTCTTTCTTCTCATGCTGTAGCAACAGATCTTTGTACAATACTTTCTCATTGAATATGACATCCCCGCTTCTTACAATTTTATGATTTTCAAAATCCCAAAGCCTATAACCAAATTCATCAATGCCATACCCAACAAATATACATTTCTTTGACTTAGCTTCCAGCTTGGTTCTATTTTCAGAATCTATAAGTGCAAAAGCTTCACAACCAAAGGTTTTGAGAAAAGAATAACTCACCTTCTTACCACTCCATGCTTTCTCTGGAATACCACAGTCCAAAGGAGTAGAGGGGCCTCTATTGATTAAATAAACAATAGTGTTCACTGCCTCTACCCACATATTTTTGGGCAGCCTAGCATGCAACCTCATACTCCTTGCACGCTCCATTATTGTCTTGTTCATGCGTTCAGCCACTCCATTTTCTTGTGGAGTCCTTGGTATAGTTTTTTGCCTATGAATACCATTAGAGGAACAATATTCTTCAAATTCTGTGCTGCAATACTCACCACCATTATCAGATCTGAGATATTTTAACTTTTTACCAGTCTCATTCTCAACCAAGCATTTCCATTTCTTAAAAGTTTGAAATACATCAGATTTCTATCTAAGGAAATAAATCCATACTTTTCTTGTTGCATCATTTATAAATGTAACATAATACAGAGAGCCACCAAGGGAAGATACCTGAGCTGGTCCCCATACATCTGTATGCACAAGCTCTAATCTCTCATTTTTTTTTCCTTCCCACTCTTCACAAAACTAACTCTCTTTTGTTTTCCATAAACACAACTTTCACAGAAATTCATATTGACACATTTCAGACCAGGTAAAACTTTCTTTGAATGAAGTAATTTCATACCTTTTTCACTCATGTGCCCGAGTCTGTTGTGCCACAGTGCTGTGTCAGAATCTACAACAACAGTTTGATGTTCTTCCTTCTCAACTGCAGCCACTGTTCCTGAACATTCATTATCTTCTGAAACAATTAAAGTAGAAGGAACAGTATGACCTGTACAAAGATATAAGGTGCCTACTTTCACACCTTTTGCTACTACTAAGGAACCTTTTGAAACCTTCCAATTTTTATCATTAAAAGTAACTGTGCAACCCTCATCACCCAGTTGCCCTGCTGAAATTAAATTCCTACTCAGCCTTGGAACATGTCTTACCTCTTGTAGTAGCCAATGATTCCCATTCTGCAACTTAATCTTAATTTTTTCCCTTTCCAACAATCTAACAGGGTTCATTATCTCCCAAATAAACTAGCCCAAAATCCCCTTGGACATAATCAACAAAATAACTTCTATGGGGTGTAGCATGAAATGAAGCCCCAGAATCTAAAACCCATGAATCATCAATACTTTCTAAGGACGAGAGCAAAGCATCCTCCTCGGATTTGTTACTTACCACATTTGCCTCCTTGTTTCCATCATTTTTGTCTCCTTGATCTTTCTTCCGAGACCAACAATCTTTCTTCTTATGACCTGGTTTTCCACAGTACCAGCAATCATTTGGCCCTTTAGATTCGGACCTCTTTCCCTTTGATTTTCCTCTTGATTTCCCATGATTTCTAGAGTTGTTTCCTCTATCTCTTGTTCTGCCTCTGCTTTCTATGTTCAATACACTACCCGATGTGGATGCCCCTGAGCTTTTCCTATGAATTTCCTCACTCAATATAACACCAATAACATCATCATACTTTAGGGTATTAGAACCAGAAATAGAATTACTAACAGCCATTACCAAGCCATTCCAGCTTTCTGGCAAAGAACACAAAATCAAGAGAGCCCTAACCTCTTCATCAAAAGTAATTTTAACTGAGGTTAATTGACTTGTAACTATATTAAACTCATTCAAATGATCAGTAACTGATCCACCTTCTACCATTTTCATATTAAATAAACGCTTCATAAGAAATACCTTGTTTGAAGCTGAAGGCTTTTCATACAACTTCGCTAGGGTTTCCATCAGATCTTTAGCTGTCTTTGCTTCAGTAATATTGAATGCCACCGATTGTGCCAGGCATAGATGAATACTCCCTAGTGCCTTCCTATCCAAAATATCCCAATCCTCCTAAGACATTGATTGCTCTTTCTTGGCTACTCCCTCTAATGGCCGCCATAGATCCTTCTGATAGAGATAATCCTCCATTTGCATCTTCCATAAATGGAAGTTCTGCCCATTAAACTTATCAACCTTTAGCCTACCCTCGTCTGCCATTTCTCCCACTTAACCGAGAGACTCTTCCACTAACTCGTGAGACCTGCTTCAGAGAATAGATGAAAGAACGAATGAAATAACCTCACTCTGATACCACTTGTTAGGATTAACAAGGCAGAAATAACAATTATGTGCAAATATAACTAATATCAAAAAATAATAAAACCACACAGAATAGAACACAAGACACACAGATTTAACGTGGTTCACCCAATCCCTAGGCTACATCCACCAACAGTGAGTCCAATATTATTATTATCCAGTGATTACAACCTGATTACAATCCGTAATCCCTTACAGCCCAATTCTACCGCAAGTACTAAAATCATCCATCATAAAAATCCCTAACCCTAAGCCATATTATACAATATTTTTCCTGCTTTAGGGTTAGAATGAGTTATAAGTAGTCGGCCCAAATAACCGAAAAAAATAGTCGGCCTCAAAATTTTTTTTCCTCGGGGGCTGCGCCCCCGAACCCCTGCTCTTGGGGGCTGCCGCCCCCAAACCCCCGCTCGAGGACCGGCCCACCCCCGAACCCTGGCAAGGTCGGGAGGAAAAGTGTACAGTACTTTCCTGGATAGTAATTTCCTAATTAGTCACCACAAGCTAACAATCTCCCACTTGGTGACCACACTATACTAAAAAGGATACATTTGAATATTTGAGGACTAGACTTGGGGTTTGTCCCCTGTCTACTGGTCACTAAGGTAATCTGGAGGTTGCATCAACCTAATCTTATCAGAAGATCTTACATGTTGATGCAACATAGTTCACACTTTGGATTTTGTCTAAGGTTGTGAAAGATTTGAGAAACAAGTGGCATAATCAGTATACATAGATACATTTGATGCAATGAATGGACAAATAGAGATTTACATGGCTACTAGAGAGCTATATGGTTTATTTGTTTCTTTGGAATTGCTATCAAAGGGAGAGATAAACAATATGAACCAAGGATAATAATGAAACATCTATCTAAGGGAGAAATCATAAATTCAGGGAGAGCA
The DNA here is from genome assembly GCA_027943335.1 of Chamaecyparis obtusa. Taxonomy (NCBI): domain Eukaryota; kingdom Viridiplantae; phylum Streptophyta; class Pinopsida; order Cupressales; family Cupressaceae; genus Chamaecyparis; species Chamaecyparis obtusa. The sequence goes on from BSBK01006053.1 coordinate 16,042, forward strand.
TTGAAGATCAGTTACTGAGAATAGAAAGAGACAATCATAGAATTGCAAAGATCATATATGCAGAAGAAGGTTTGCATTTGAAATGATGTTAAGTAACGTAGTGATTAAACATATTAAGCTAAGGGAGAGCTTATACCGAGCTACAACATTTGCTTACAAAGTTGTAGAATACATGTTTGGTATGTGTATGGTACACTTCATATTGCTTGAGTTGCCATCAATGCTAAAGGGAGAGATTGATGAACTACAACTGATTGAGAACATGATTGAAGAACTACAAGTGATTGATGATCACTTATCGAGCACTGAATTATTATGTAAGATAATTGAATCAGTTTTATGTTGTCATTGATGTCAACTAGTTTTGATAGTACTTATCATGGAGTTGCAAACATCTACACATCTGTAGTGAAGTGGAGTGAAAAGATGAACCAAGATATCTACATTGAGGAATATGGAGATGATAGATGAGGATAAGGAATACTCTTGGTAACTTATTGATGAGTCTATGACTTCATAATGTTGACTTGATTATGTTGCATTAATCTGTTATGAAGTTAGAAGTAAAATGTTACAAAGCAGTGTGGTCGGTTAATGAAGCATTCTAGTGCACAATGAGTAGTGTAGTGTATACCGACAAGCATAGTATAAACTGAGCTTGTGTTCACTGACACATTTCTTTGTTAACCGAGTATGAACGAAAGAACTAAATGATTAATTTAGCCGACAAAAGTTAATGAGCTGTAAAGTGTTATGATTTTGAGATAGAAGATAAAGTTTGTTATAAGATCTACGACTAGCAAAATTCAACGAAGATCCAAAGGATAGAATTGAAATGTGTTACTGACACAACCATTGAAGAAGTTTTAAGTGACAAAATCAACAAAGGAGATTAAGCGGCAAAATCTGATGGATGAAAATGAAACGGTTTACTTGTCTATTTAAGAGACTGGGGTTTCACAATGAAACTAATGCCAGAGGAAGGAAACTATAGAGATATTGTGTGAACAAGCTTCATGCATGCCTGATCAAACTGGTTAAGGAGAACTGAGCTGGAGAGATTACCGAGCATCAAAGAGCTATTTATCGAGGGACATTAAGTTACTGAATGATGATGAATTGAATAGGAATATTGATCAGAGGATTTTATGAGCTTAAGAATAGATCTGAACATCTGCAAATCAAGTTGTATTATATTCAGATCAACTGCTATTATGGTTTAACCATTGTAAACAGATAAATCTCTTAACAGAGTAGACTTGAAAGTTTGTAATGTCATTCATAGAATGTACATTTGTTATCCTATCAACCCCATAGTGAATGCTGGTTGGATGATAATGGTTAGTGTTAAATCCTCTAACAAGGTCACACCTCACAGTGTGTTGTATAACCTTTAACAGGGTTGGGTCTTCACCGACCTCACTTCAGAAGAGTGAATAATTTTTAGGTTGCTGGTCCCAAGTGGTTTTTCCCTTCACAGGGTTTCCATGTTAAATCTTTTGTGTTATGTGTTTATTGTGGTGATTTTTTGATTGTCATACTTTACATATTTCATATTTGATTTGATCGGTAATCACTATAAGCAATTAACTAGCAATTGGTAAAAGCACAGACAGTTTAAGTATCATTGTTTACCGAGCTACAAATTAAGCTGAATTTGTTTTGAAGTTTTACATTTTGTATTTGGGATTGTGGATAATTGATTCACCCCCCTCTCAATTATTCTAACAGTGAGGATACTCCGGAAGAGCATTTTCACAAACCCCTTATGACGTGTTACATGTTGAGGATATTAGGGCATACATCCACTGCAAATATGAGACTATTAGGGATGTAGATATATATAAGGAAATATATGGAATGATAGAATCATATGGAAAGATGGTAGAAGAGTTCAAACACTTGGAAGACCAATCCATTATTAACTTAACCCTTCTGAATGAGTTCCATGAAACTGAATGGTTTAAGATCATTCTAAGTAGAATTCATGACCAATTCATTTGGACTAGTGAGCAACCAGTTAAGATATGTGGGCATATGATACATGAGATAATTGGATTAGATAATACTGGAGCCCTCCCAGTAGCTGAGAAAAAATTAGGAAACAAGCAGAAACCCTAAACCATTCTAAGTGGTATAAGAGAGCAATGACAGTGAATGATATCTATCAACAAGATGTGAGATTGGTAGCAATGCTACTAGGTTAGAAAATGTTCCATGATAGTAGACCTAACTCTGTATCAACTGGAGTAGTTATGATGGCATATAGAATGGTTAAGGAAAACAAGAAATATAACCTATGTGAAATACTAGCACAACAATTCTTAGAGAATGTGAAAGTTATCAAGAAAGATAATTCAAATACATTTAGGCTTGGTTCACTTTTGGTTCACATGTACATCTACATTGAGAATAAATTCCCTGGAATGCACCCTAGAGCATGGAAGGACAATATACTCACTGATATAAAAATCTCTGAAAGCTACTGAAGACAAGATAAGAATTGGGTAGATTGTGAATTGTTCGCAATGACCAAAATTCTTCAAAGGAAAATGAAAGACAAGTACATGATACCTAAGGAGATAGTTGAGAAATACAAAGACACAATTTGTTTCATGGTTGAAACTAACTATGTATGCTTTGAGGTAGTTGAACCAAGGAAGAAATGGTGCTACCCTATAGGGTATGAGGTCAGTTCTGAAGTTCTCACAATGCAGGTTGAGCATGTATTGGCAGCTGAGATAGACACATCTGAAGAAAGATGGGGAACTTACTTAGAAAAGTCTACAAAAGTAAGAGAGGAACAAGATAAGGGAACAAGGAAGAGAAGAATAGAGAAAATAGTTGATGACATTGCTGCGAAGGTAGGAATTACAAAGCAGTAGTTGAGAGAAGTAAGGACTAAAATGATAGAAGGATCCTCTACCATGACAATTGAGGCACCTCCTCCTTCTGAAGCTGAAAAGATAGTAAGTCCTACTTTGGACATAATTGATTTATCAGTTACACATGAGAAGACTGCACAAGAAGTTATACTTGTGAGCACACCTAGGATATCTACAAGATCTAGTAAACCAAGAAGTCCTAAGAAGCAGAAGGTAGAAGCTGAAACAAAGAAGAAAGAAGAAAAAGTGACTGAGAAGAAAGAAGAAACAATACAAAAGAGGCCACAAGATCTGTGGAAGCTAGATATTCAAATGTTACAAAAGAGAGTAATAAGAGATGGGAATCTGAAGACTATAAAAAAAAGGAAAGGTATGATTTTGACAATCAAGCAATAATTGAGGACACAATAATTGAGTACTTATTGGTTTTCAAGAAGAATTTGTTAGAGATAGAAGGAAGTATTCCCAAGGATTTGTATAGAAAGTTATAAATAAGAAAATAATTAGCACAATCTAAGGATGAGAATATAAGAAAAAAGGCTATTAAAGACATGTTGTCAGTAGTCTCTATACAAGAGAGGGAGAGAATCATCAAAGAGATGAAACCTTTATTGAGGACTAAGGCTAGACTGGTGAAGAATATGACAAGAAAATATGATGAAGTCATAGAGGACACTCAAAAGGCACTAGACCAAATTCTTATGAGTGACATGCCTGAGAAGACCTCACCTCCCTAGGTCACCAAGCCTACACCTTTGGGAATAGGAGAAAGTTCTAAATTAGTTGAAGTATGTGAGAAAGCAAGTGAAGCCGACATGCAACCAGACTTCTTTGTCTCTGGTGTGTCTATGACCCTTGACACCTCGCTTGATGTGAATGACCCATTTCAAGATAACTTAGACAATGTGATGATAATTGAATAGGAAGGATATATAGAGGAAGAACATGCATAGGAAAACTAGGAAAAGAAAGAACAGGAGAAGGAGATACAACAAGAAGAAAGACAGGTAGAAGAAACAAGAACAAAAAAAGTAGAGGTAAGAGTTGAGCATAAACAAGAACTAGACACCTCATCTACTCTATTGTTGGAAAGTATGACCAAACCAGTGAGTGCAGATGTAGAAAGAATGGACGAGGATGAACTCATGAGGTTATCCTTCATGGCTTTTGCTAAGGAAAAGGAAAGGTCAGTACAAAAGGGGGACAAGAAGGTAAAAGTGATCAATAGGGTAGTGGAGATAGTGAACAAAATACTCCCTACAACTCTTATTTTTTGAAGGAAAGGATGATGCAGATAATTTGAACATGGCACTAGACAACTTTGACAATCATTTTGAGTCATTGTTGAAGATCACAGAAGATAAGGCTGAAGGGAGATTCCTAGAAAATAAGTTGAAGGAAGTTTGTCAGTCCATCTCATGGGACTTGAACATTCTAAAAGAAACTACACTTAAAGCTAGAAGCTATGTAGCACAAGGAAGAAAGGTATACAATTATTGTATAAATCCTATTAGACATGTGAAGAATATTGAAGATATCATAGCTAAGGACATGGCTACACTAGATAGCTTTATGGACAGTTGTGAAACCTCTTCACAAACTGTGGTAGAAATGGACAAACAAACATCCAAGCTTTTGGATAAGATAAGTGTTTTGAATACATAGAAAAGGAGATTAGTGGAAATATTTGGATTGCTAAAGAGTCTAATCACTCCTAAGCTTTCAATTCTTGAAGCTCATCTCACAAAGATGGAGAAGATAGAGGGGTCAATGATAAATTATGTACCCACCAAACTGAAGGCAACAAAAACAATATCATATGCACTGGATGGACTAATCCATGTTAGTGAACTTCTGATTACATCATGGGTTGAAGAAGTGAAGACCTTGGAAGACTCCTAAGACATTCTAAATCTAGTGAGTAAGCACTAAGTCTTTTGTGCTTAGAATTTTGAAATTTTGTACGTACCTTTACCATTGATGTCAAAGGGAGAGGAAGAGAAGAGAAAAATGAAAAGAGGAAGAGAAGAGAAAAAAAGTGAGAAGAAGAAAAATAATTAAATAAAAAAAAAAGAAAAAGAAAAGACAAAAAGAGAAAAGAAAAGAAAAGAGGAGAATATGTATATAGAAAAGTAGAAGGAAGAGAGTGTTCTAACACTTAGTCATTTTTCACTAAGTGTTTCCATCAATGCCAAAGGGAGAGATTGTTGGCAAGTGATGTTTTGGGAGCACTAGGGATCACTTAAGGGTTGTCATTTATGGAAAAAATTATGCTAGAGTGATTGCATGCAGAGAGTTTTGGTATTGGAGACTTAGTCATGAAAATAACTAAGTACAAAATCAAAATAACAGTATACTGCGATACTGTTTTGGTCAGTGAAGATGATATGTGATGTATTATGGCTTGTGAAGTTAAAGGAAGATAGTTTGGGTTATGTATAAGCCTCAGTTAAAGTCGCACATGTTTTAGTGATGATATCAGTAAGATACAGTGATGTGAAGGTATGCAAAGACAAAGAATCAATGAAACAGGGCATATGAACAATCACGATGATTGAGGGAAGGTTAGTTGGTATGGTAACGTGCTAAGATAGATGAAAGGTGTATATTACTAACACTTTGATAATATAAGATCATCGACTCTATGTTTATCATTTTTATAAGTAATTATTATGTTTTGTAATGTATTTTGAGAGCTGACTGGATGACAAAATTAGTATAAGTAAAGAGTGTTTTGTGAAAGCGAAATGTATGTATGAGAGGATGACATGATGGATGCAAATAGAAGATGAGACATCAGAGATTGACCTATAACTAAAACTATCAAAGCATAGAAGATGCTTGTACATTTCACCTTTTGAAGAACACTTTGTGACAGTATTTTGATTGTAAGAGTTGTAAGCTCACCACCTTTAACAAGGTTTTTGTATACCCCTAACAGGGTTTTGTATTCCTCTAAAAAGGAAATGTACTATGTAATAATCATCTCCTAATAGGGATACTATATTTTAGTGCATAGTTGTGGATACTAGCCCCACCAGGGTTTTCCCTGGGCCAGAGTTTTGTCGAAAACAAATCATGGTGTTATGAGTTATGTGTTGTGTATTTATGTTCTTTTCATTTTAGCATTAATATGGTTTATTTGCAATTGGTTGAAGTTTAAATTAAAGTGTTGTAATACTGATTCACCCCTCCCAGTATTACCTAATCCTAACAAAGACATCACTAAGTTTAAGGACATTAGCCCCCAAACAAAAGATCTTATCTCGTATATCCATGTGCAAGGACACATAAAATAAATATAAAATCTGAAAGCTTAATAATATTCCAAGTCAACTAGTTGAAAAGACCTTGATGAATCTAATGTCTCAACTGCTAGTATCATGCTCAAAAAACTATTGCAAGAGTATACATGGTCACATGGAAAGGGAAAGAGCATACGCCAAGGACAAGACAAAATTCCATGATCTAAACCCACTAGTAAAGATATACGAGCATGGAAAGGAATAGAGAGAGACCATTAACTTATGTACTTGTAAATTGTAATATTGTAAAAGCTATTATTATACCACAAAATAACATAAAGATCCCACCTTTATAACTAAACCAATAAAATTTGAAGAAATAAACAATAATATGGAACTATACCTCTTTTACCTTATTCCTTCAACTTGATTTCATTCTCCTTCTCCACCTTAATATTTTAGTAAAATGGTATGCTCTCATAACTTATCAGCTTCCAAAACAACTTTAAGTGATTTGAATTTGTGGTGTCAGATACAACTAGAATGTATCCTAGAATGATAAATGCTTATGATCGTATGATAAATATGAAAGATAATAATCTATATGATGATATGAGAAAACATTATTGCTATGATTCCAATGATAAAAGCTATTTGCAAGATTATTAAGCCAAAGGAACACTATAATTTTTTCAAAATGCTAAAGAATGCTAATATTGATAATTTCTAACTAGTTCAAAAAGAAGGAATGTGAGCTATTTTTATAGGCTTTTCCTCACCTTGATCGCATGTGGTAAAAATCAATGACTAATATTGAGTCTTGAAAGAATGGATGGTTGAGCTTGAATTGGTTGAGAAGGTAGACACAAAATAGGGATTGGTTGAAATGTGAGAGAAAAAGAGGGAGAGATGTTCGTCCTACATTGACAACACCGAGGGTTATGAATGAGGGAGAGAAACTTGTCAAGTGTCTCTCCATGACCAATGAGAGAATGTTGGAAGAAGGATTCAAATTGTTGGACTCTTGCAACAAGTGTCCTATGAGTCATCTTTGACCGAGTGATGTGGAGGGAAAATTGCTAGATGATAAAAAAGTTGGCAAAGACTTGGTCTCATGAGGACACATATACTTAGTCTCATGAGGCCACATAGCCTTTTCATTCCCTTATGAACATGGATTATTTATTGAAGATAAATAGGCTTATTTATAAATTAAATAAATTAATTTCCTTAGCCATTGATGAGGTGGATTAGGAGACTTAGTCATGTGATGACAAGATAATTAAATACTTTTAGGAAACTATTTAATAGTGGAATTTAGAAGACTTGGGCTTAAGAATAAGATAAAGTTAATTAACTAAATAAATTAAAGAATTCATTTAGTAATAGAAGAATAACCATTAATTAAATAATTAATATTCAATAAATTTCCTCAAGTCAATTTTAGGTGTATACATTTTTACCCTCTCTAAAATGATGTGTTTATCACATTATTTTAAAGAAAATTTAAGTGTCTTAGATTTATGCCCTTGCCCTAGGTATAGCGCCACGTGCATGCCCCCTCGAGAGATCAATGAACGAGGTTTTTTTTTCTTTTTTTTAATTTTTTTTTGAAAGATAGTGGATATATAATAGAATATGGAGGAAGTACTCATGCATCTTGCTCTTGGGATATGTCCCCTTGAAATATATGCTATAATGAACCATGAATATTGAAGGTGTGCTCAAAGATGCTGATAGGGTAAAAGGAAATGAAATTAATGATTAAATGGATCGTAAGGATTTAAGAAAAATATTGGATAAGAGGGATGAAAGGATAGAACATAGGCATTAGCTAATGGATGGGATATTGGATGACTTGTGTAGGATTAGATAGAAATGTTGGCAAGATCAACATTAACACACACCTTGAGAGGTGTTGGAATGATGCAAGAAAAGCGGATTTTGGAGTTTGATATTTTGATGGACAAGTGAACATCAATTTTGAGACACAAGGACCCAAAATGGATGAAGGAGATGGAATATGTTTAAGTGGTGGATTAAAGGAAACCTTTGGAAGATTGAATGGAAATTTTATTTTTCTTTAGTGCGCAAGTCTTGTACAAGTGAATTGGGAATCCACATTGTTCTCAATTTTTCATTTCCTCATGGTTCTTTAGAACAAATTTTGTCAAACAAGAGATTTAGAAACCCACATGGTTTTAATTTTTATTTCTACTTATAGATAGGATTTTTTTTTGCATTTACATGTTGATTAGATTGGAAATGTTGATCTTTTGATGTATATGGATTTTTGAACTTACAAGATTTATGCTTGGAATCCAAATTGCTTCCAAAAGAATTGAAATTCATGGATGGATAGGAATGATATGGAGATGTTTTGTATGTTTTATTTTAGATGGATGGTTGGAAGGTTCTCAAGAACGTGTTCCTTTGTTGATCTTTATTTATGATAGGTAAGTGGAAGGATGGATATAAGGACCTAAGATGGATGGAAGGGGTGAAGGTTTTAATTTTGGGATATAAGGCCTAAAATGGATTTAGAGGATGGTAAAGGATTATGTATATGTTTACATGGAGGAATATAGGATGTAAAAATGGTATCAAAAAATTTATAGTGAGCTATGTAGCCATGGTCATCATCAAACTGGGATTTTCTTTTATATCAAGGGGTTCATCACTAACTTTGATAGGAGTGATAGGAGCTTGAGGATGATTAGGATCATGCGGGGTATTATGATAAATTATTGGTTATTGATGTATAAATGGAGGATTATGACAAGGATATGAAGGGATACTTTGATCTTGACATGGAAAACTATCATTACATTGTACACTTTTCTTTTGATTTTTAATAGGATCATTAAAAAAATGGAAGGGATATCATGATCTTTCTTAGGAGATGCATTAAGAATGGAACTTGGAAGGATAATTATCTCTTGAGATGGATAGGGATCTTCTTGGAATAAGTGAAAAGGTATGAGAAGATTAGCATGAAATTCTAGGGAGATGAGATCTTGGTCAAATGTTGGATAATATTGGAGAGTTTTGGTATCTTGATCTTGATCTTTAGGACTTGTTTCTTCATTATTTATATTATCCTCTTTAAATGGTGCTACTTGTAAGGACAATATATGAGTTTTGATAATCATGGGCGAGTCTTGGAAGGAGTCCATTTTTGGGCATGATGGAGACATTTTGAATGGAACTCTCTAGATTGGGTCTAATTGGAATTGGAGTACACGAAGCCTTAGGATATAGGATTTGTGAATCATGGGAATGAATTATTTAAATATTAGGATTAACTTGTATTTCTATTGGAGATATCCATTAAGGATAAACATGAAAGATGTCACCATTAGCTTCATTGTTCAAAGGAGATGATGTGGATTGTTGTTGGGGAATTTTAGGAGATAAAGGAATGGTGGGAGAAATGGAGGCTAAATGTTGGCCATTTCTAGACATAGATCCATGATTTTCAATATGCTTGGAAGTAGTGTCTTGTTTATCCTTATATGAGTCATTAGGATCGTCAATTTTAATAACACTATTATCAATAAGGGCTTAAATTTTGTGTTTTAATTCCATGCAACTTGAAGTCTTATGTTCATTGTCCCTATGATATTCAAAATAGTTTCTCAAAAATATACATCCCTGTGTGGTCACTTTAGAAAATGTGATAATTTTTTTCTCAAGAATCTCTTTCAAAGACAATTCAAGAGGTTTCCCCAAAGGTGTAAAATTGTCATCCAAGGGGTATTTTGGTATGCATATATTTTTGTCTTATTTTAGTGAGAAAAGCATATAACTTTGCTCAAGTTTCTGCTTTTGATTTTTATCCATTTGTTGTTCAACTTTGACAATTTGTTTTTGTATTCCTTAAATTTGTGCATTTTCTATGATTTGAATGGTTTCTTAGAGTTGTATCTCAAGAGTTGTTCTTGCTTGTTTTCTAGCTTGTATGCCATGAATTTGTCTCTTGATATATTGAATTTATTGAGGCAAGGTGGCCATGGTAATGTATGATAGCTTTGATCTTAGACCTAGGACAAGTGAATGATAGATGATATGCAACTCTATGTAATGACTTGATGAAAACCCTAGGATATGAGGATAAATTTTAGAAAGATTATGCCATATGAGGATAACTTTTAAAAAGATTATTCCAACTAAGATGTTCCTTATGAAGCTAAGATATGATAATGATTCTAAATATGTTCATGAGGCTAACCTAATGTGACACTAAGGTTATGATGCAAAGATAGTCTCCAAATATGGTATGAAGGCAAATGATAAGTTATGATGCTTGTTATGATGAATGATAAGTCTAGAGATAACAAAGGTAACTCTAAGTTTGAATTAATATTATAGGTAACTCTAAGTTTGAATTAATATTATAGGTACCTCTAAGTTTGAATTAATATTATAGGTAACTCTAAGTTTGAATGAATGATAAGTCTAAAGATAATAAAGGTAACTCTAATTTTGAATTAATAATGGTCAAGGTAGGGTACATGCTAAGATAGAAGATGGTCTACTCCAAGAAAGTTACCCTACCCAATGATATCAATAAGTTTCCTGACTCAAGGATGATGAACCTCAAGTTATTAGGATGATAGTGATAGCCAATGTAAGATTCTAGACCATAAGTCAGTAACCTAGGTGTATGTGAAAGACTTTATTTTTCCAATGCAATTATGTAGATATAATGATGATGTCTAAGAGTGAAATGATTAATGAAATGAAAATCTAAAGATCATAACTTAAGTGATAAGTCCAAATAGTGAAATTGTTTGTTCTCTATCTTAAGTGCATAGAATAAATGATCAGAAGGACAAGAAACATATGCAAATGAGTAGAAAATTGAATTCTTTTTGGGTTTTCTAAAGTTTTTCAATATTTTTGTTGGATTTTGCTCAAATTTATGATTTTTTTTGGTATTTCAGATTTTTTTTGACAACAAAAATATGCAGACAATATAGAAACAAGGTTGCTTTTCCTAAAAATTAACAAAAATATGTATGTTCAATATTCAATGAAGAGCCAAAGATTTCCACTAGTATAACACAAATGAAAACACTTCAAGAACTTTCTAACATAAGGAATATGGATTCATTATGATATCTCAACCCACAACTTAGAATCTCCATCGACTCAAACAACCTATCACACCCAAGGGTACACCCATTTTTTTGTCTTTGTGAGAGAAAATAGATATAAAATTTCTTCCTTTCTCTAGTTAGAATCAAGGGAGCCTAATGGTGAGTATCTGGGGGGCATACTATTCTCTCCCCTTGCATCTAAAAATATCACAATATTTAGAAAAAATAAGGATGGGCCTCTAAACTAAGGTGTTTAGTAATATTGGTGGCACTCAACCTTTCAAGATTCAAGGGTGAGACACTTAAGTCTCTACTCAGACACATGTTGATGGAACTTTGTGACAACCTCACCAACAATGATATAGTTGTTACTAGATACTAGGATACCAGGATACCAGCCAACTTTGCCTGAAAATGTTTACCAGAGAGTAAACTCTCCTAGCTTCCAAGCACCTGGTTGTCAGGTCATGACGGTGTAGAAAGGGTTTAGTTGGACATATGAATATTTTATATTAAGGGGCATGCTGGTTTGTGCTCACGGGTTTCATAAGTTCAGGAAAGATGAGGTTTCCTACAAGTAGTTGTTAGCTTGAACAAAGAAAATGTAAAAAGATAGGCCAAGGTTAGAAAGTAAATATACTTATAGTCATATCATAAACATCCTAACATCTACAATCCTCAAACAAAGAACCAGTAACTATACTAAGCATATGTTCGATCATCAATCGAGACATACATTAGTAATGAAAGAAAAATCATTTCAATTAACTACGAGAGAACTTTGAGAAAAGGATGTAGGCAGGCATACAACATGAATGAAATCCATTGAATCTGGAATAAAGAACAAAAGTATGGTGCTAAGGGAAATCTTTATTTCTTCATCAGCTTAATAAAGCCAACATCACTGCTTGGTACATTCATGGCTCATAGGGAGCATTAATTTACTGAGAGCGTTTACTATACTGAAATAAAATAACATCAAGACTGAAGGAAACTATCACATGGACAAAAAAATCATCAATTTTTATAACCCTTGGTTAGGCATCATATTTCTTATTTATAGACATTCTATGATCTACATTGGGATCTGCAACCCACTTATTCCTATAAATTATAATTTTTACAGCTGGTACTACCTATGTTGTCAGATATGTCTCATCGTGGTACAATATATGAAGAGGAAAGAAGAAGAGGGGGAGGGAGAAAGAAGAATAAAGAAGTCAGGAAAAGGTCCTCATGAGAAACCATCAAGCGTGTGGATGTAACTTTCTTCATCCAGGTGTCTTGAGCAGTGCACTCCATAAATGTAGCGGAGGCTCCATGTCTCCACATCTTCTTTCTATCCATTTAGCTATAAATGCAAGAGCAATGCCTTGGGAGTTGAGATGGTGCGTACGATCCTCCACAATCCACTTGTCATCTTCAACCATAATTTACCCCTTTGATCTCTAACAATATCTCTAATAGTGAATGTGGGATGGTGGTCGGTCGGCTCCGAAGAGTCATCAACCTGGACCACTGTAAAGAATACAAAATTTGTGAAATCTGGAATTTCAGACTTTGGGAGCTTACGCCCAAAGAATAATGAAGAAAATAATGGGGGTTTACAAGAAGAAAAGTCCCAAAAATTGAAGAATTTAAGATTCTTTGAATTTATGGAAGGCCTCCAACACTTTCATCACACTTTCCTCATCTACCTCCTTTAGACAATCCATGCGACCCGTGGCTTCCTCAAAATAATCTTTAGCATCTTCAACTTTACTTTTTAATTTGGAAGAGTCCCTAGTAGCATCATGAGCCTTAAGCATTAGCTGGGATAGATCTCCTAGAATTGAGATATCAAAATCTCCCGAGGGCCAGAATTGTGCATCAACTAGCTTGATAAATTTATTTAATACAACTTCCATAAGGGTGCTGGTATCTAGGTGGACCAGATTTATTGATGTTACTTGTAAAATGAATGTAAGGAATTGATCCATCGGATCTCACATTTCATCCCTTTGATCCTCTAAGACCCTAACTAGTTACTTTCATGTCTTGATTTTGAATGCAAGCCTGGAGTACTGGGTATTCAAGAATTGACATGATTTATTGCCCATAATGTCTATTTCAATCAATCTATCCTCTCCTAGGTTCAAAATTTCTCTGAGGCATTCTTTCCATTCCTCGTATTTCTCTCCCTCGGTTTTCAATGCAAAAACAATTTGGTAAATCTTATCCTTAATATAATGGGCTTCATATAATTTTAGGAGGGAGTTAGTCAAAAAACTTCTGACTGCCCTCAATTGTTCTTCTATCCATTTGTCCACTGCCAATGCTTTCTTCTTCATGATCCAAAGTGCTTCCATGTTACCTTGTGGGAGTGGCATTGCAGAGGTGGAGGCCTCTAGTGCTGTAGAAGAGAGTGGGGATGCTAACTCCATTAAGATATTTCAAAGGTTTGACTCAGATACTTGAGGCTCTTTCTTATTTTGGTACTCTTTCTCATACCTCTTATGAATTATCCATCTTGCATCATTGAGGAGGTCCAATTCTCCTTTTCAGTCTTGTCAACCCAATAGAATCTTTGTCACTGTATAGTCTTTGATAGATACCTCTGATTCTTCCCTATCTCCTAGTGGGGCCACCACCGATGCCACCATATTTCCATTAGGAGCCCTCCAAGTTGTATAGAGGGTGCAGGTTTTTTTTATCTCTTGGGTGCTTGTTGCTCCGCTAGCATGTTCCTTGTTAAAAGAGGAGCAAATATTTCTATGGTTATTTTCCTCCTCCATGATTCAACTAGCCATTGAGGTGGACCCTGGGCATCACTTGATATTATCTTAGGGTGAATGGGATTTTCCATAAGTACCTACTTTGGCTCTTATGTAGGCACTTCTTAGACATTATCACCGAGATTATTTTCTATACTTTCATCTACCCCAGTATTGTCTTAAGGGATTTCTCTTGTAGGCGGGGTGGTCAGAGGACTTTGTTCAATGGGAACTTCCTCATCCTAGAATTCCAAGGGGACCTCTAATTCACCTATTCTGATAGGCAATGTGCCTTGAATATCCACCTAAGGTGGAGAGGTGGTCATTGAGGGTACAATTGTTCTCGAATGTCCAATTTCCTTAGGGGCCAGAGATTGTTCTCCGATCTCAATATTTTCTTCCTTTTCTTGTTCTTCCTCTACTTTCCTTCCTTCTTCTTCTGCCATCTTCGTGGCCTTTTTCCATCTTTTCCTTTTGGTGGTTTCTTTAGCTAGGAGGCAAGTGTCCTCAATGATATTTTATTCCTCTTCTTGGCATTTGAGCTCTTCGTCTTGTTCTTGAGCACTCTTTTGTGCTTCTTCAATCTCTTCGGCCTCCTGGAGAATATCCAAATATAGTTTTAGGACTTCTTTGACCATTCTTTCTTGTTCTATAATATGGTGTAGACATCCCTATTTGTCGATGTGGAAGAAATCATCGACATTTATCTGAGAAATTTCTAGTGGCTCCTCTAGAGCATTGTCAGTATCAGGGGTAGAGGGGATTTCAAGGACCTTAACCCCTTTCTCTAGCTCTTGGCCTAGTTTTGGAGAGGGCCTTCATGATTTTTACTTTTTCTCCTCTCAAGGGGTTCCCTGACATCAACTATTTCTTCCTCTTCTTATTCTTCCATGACTGGCATGCCAAATGAGGTGGCCATTGAAGATGTAGGAACACCTAGAGTTTGGGAACCTAAGTGGATGACCCCAAGGCCAAAGGTAACCCCAGACCTTATTGCCTCTTATATTTTTTGGGATTTCTCCACCTCCTCATCTAATTGCCTCATCAAAGCTTCAAGTACTTGGTCAGATGGTTGGGAAGGCATGCTGACCTTTTTATTTCTATGAGCTAGAGTATGCCCCCTTGTTTCAGGTCCAAAAACATTTGTTGTCTTCGGGTATGTGTCTAGGTGGAAACTACTCGGGAATACTTTGTCAAAATGAGTGTGAATTCACTCAATTATTGTTTTGGTTATGGCCTTAATGCTCAAAATATCCAGAGTCTCCCAATCTACCAGAGGGAGACCTGACTTGTCGATTCTGACTTCTTTAAACTCAGGGTCTTCAAATGATCCTTTATCTAAATATTTTGGAGGGAATGTCTGAAGACCCAAACAACCTATCATACCCTTGGACATCCTCATGTATCTCTTTCTTTAGATCTCAAAATCATCCTGATAGTCCTCCCAAAAATCTTCTATATATGACTTGTAGGGTTGAGATCCTCGTGATATTGCTTTCTCGAGGTGGCCTCGTGGATCATAGTTGTGACACCTGAGTAAAAATTTGCCTAAGTTTAGGCTATTTAATTCATTTTTTGCTTCCTTGATGACATAGATGGAGTAGGTGTATTTTGGCAGGTGGTAGGGAAAGAGATTGAAGCAATCTTATTGATTTCCAATAGGGCGTACACCTACAAGACTTGGTGACAAAATTCTAGCAAAGCAATTTTGTCACTATAATGTTTCGGTAATAAAAATGGGTTTCTTGAGAACCTGATGACTCGAATGTAGGTAAATTACAAGAATTGAATAAAATAACACCCCCATGGAGTGATCATAGCCATTGCCTCATGAGACAACCTGAAACCTACATCCCTGGTCAACACCTTAATACCATTATATAAAAAGGCATCATTAACTCTGTAAAAATTATGGAAACACTCATTCTACTAGATCTGAGGAAAATGATCCCATGGGGGAAACTGTCCCATTTGTGTCCCAAGGACACCAACTGCGCTCAATCCCCAAAATCCTCTGAACTATTGTGCTAATGACCAAAAGATGAAGGAAGTCATGTAAAATTTGTTGTCTCCTTACACCCTCCTCATTTGTGCATCTAGGTGGTTGGAGATAATATCAACCGAATCAAATCACTACATGGTTGTGGTCATGCAGTACAAGAAGTAGTACATCTATGGAGAGAATTCCTGGACATGAGGTTCCCCAAAATACTACATAAGTAAATGATTACAGCATGGATTGGCTCCTTGAAATCAATGCAGGGAATATCTATCTTCATTTTCTTGTAGTCCCAGTAGGGAGTTTGCAACCATGATGTGTTTAAGTGGGGTCGGGCTGCAACTTGTGCCTTTGTGAACTACTCTAGAGAAGAAGACCTAGTCATGATGACCATGTCTTTGAAGCAAGAGATACTCCAGACCACGATGATAGTATCATGATCCAAGGAGGAAATGGGAACCCCATTAGATAGCATGGTAAATTTAATGGCCACATTGTAGCTCTTGGCCATGGGCAATATTAATTCTGGAGCTTGCATGAAATGCGGGAAGCATGCGACTTGCATAATCCTGGAGGTAGCTAGATTGACTGACAATGGGTCATTTGTTATTTTCAACTAATATACTGTCTATTGCAATCCTTTCAATTTAGACCATGTTCCAAAATCTATGTATGAGATCTCTCGAAGCATAATTTCTATCTGGGACCCATGAATTGCTTCTTCTTTCTTATATTTCATTACAAGTGGGAGTTTTTCCAAAGCCCTCTCTGCTTTGGACTTCTTTGCTAAACCGATGGATGAGCTTGGGAGCTTTGAATTTCTAGGAGGGGATCCTGCTACTACCATCTTTTCAACCTATTTCCTGCAAGATCAGATGTCTGTTAGAATGACATGGAACACTTTAGTAAAAGTGCGGGCTCCAAAGTTCTGGACACCTTGATCTTGAAATGATGGAAAGTATAATGGCTAGTTGATGTGACACTTCTCTTAAATGACAAGTCATTTAAAATTTGGATGCATATACACCTATGTGGGTAGATCTATGACATTTTAATTAATAATTGGCATGACAACAGTGACATTAATTAACTAGCTAGGATAGATTTAAATGCAAATTTGTGGGAGGCTAGTACTATCATTAAGGTAAATGTGATTAGGGATGAATTTACAATTGTAGAGAGATAGTCACCCTACCATTAGGACTTGAATTGGTGTCCCTGGTGAATCCCTACGACTCAACGTGGCTCAACCAAATGGCAACATGCTATTTATAGCAATTGGTCTTAAAATTCAAGAATTGATTATTGCTTGAGTGTGGCCTAATAGGCCTCGTAAAGAATTCAAAAATGTGTGACTAAACATACACCTATTATTTACAACCTCTTGCATAAAATGACCCAAAAGAATAGAATTTGTGTATATTCATACCAGACGGAGGCAAAAAACCACACCAGTCCCTATAAAGGAACCTATACAAAATTTACACAACCTGCACTGTATTACACTAATACCATGGCCAAGCTTAAAAATTGACACCTCGAGCACCAAACGGGCACTACCAGAGCCAAAAATTATTTACAAACTCGAGGAAAAGGACTAGACTCTATCAAAAAATATTTACACTAGCTTTACAACTATTTACAAAGAGACAACCACTACCGCTGCTTACACTATCTTACACCAGTTTACATAAATTTACACAAGTTTACAAGGGCTAGATAAGAAAAAGGGGACGAAAAAAAATGAATAGGCCAAAATGCTCGAACCCAATAGAACTCTACACCAACCCTATTTATAGGGTGAAGCCCTAATGCAACACAAATGAAAAGAAAGCAAAGCAGAAGGAAAGAAAAACAAAAAGAAAGAAAACAAAACAGAAGTCGAAGAGGGCCTACCTGGAATGAGAAAATGTCAGAGAGGATGAGAACATTCACCCACTTTCTTGCTAAGAGGCTCAAATTAATTCCCCAAACACAAGAGCATGAACCAAACTACTCGTATGAATTAGCCCAGAACACTTAGGCTCAAGGAAATGATTCTCACTTTGAAATTGTATCGCTCAAAGGGTAATTATACTTTGGGTAATTGTAAAAATGAGGGGTAAAAGGCCTTTTATAATGCCTAAGTGAGCACATTAATTATTGATTGGAATCTCGAGGTGGGCAAGTTTGAAACCCTAGGTTCAGAGGCACCTGGCGTTCACTCCTTCAGTGGGAACAAAAGTGACACCGCCGGAACCCCGACGTCCAAAATTCTTGACAACCAACAAACAAAAACTCTAGGAAGAATAATCCCAAAGGGACAAAAGACAAAGGAGCCAAAAACAACAACAAACAAAGAACAAGGACAACCAAAAAAGGGGGACCCAAAATTTTTCTAAACAAAATGTAGGGACTAGTATGTAGGGCATAACACCACACCAAGGACTTAGGCATGTTCTCTAGGCCTAGGATACCATTGACACATTGAGCTCGAGAAAGCTTTAGTATAGAAGTAGGCTTTAACCGCAGTCTTGCTTATATGACGACTTGAGTTATTTACTTCTTTGAGGTCAATCCTTAAGGTAATGAACTCCCCATGAAGGCCTCTGTAATAAAAATAAAAAAGGTTCTAGCACAAATTGTGCAAGCAAATGAGAAACCCTAAATAAAGGATTAATTAGTAACCTTAAATTGAAACATGTAGCTACTCTAGATTGTAGGTTAGTTTCAATTTTAATGCCTAAAATCAAATATGGACCTAATTTAGATTATAGGTTAGTTTAAATTTTAAAGCCCAAAATCAAATGTGAACCTATTCTAGATTGTAGGTTAGTTTCATTTTTTTGGCCCAAAATCAAATGTGAATCTATTCTAGATTGTAGGTTAGTTTCAAATTTTAAGCTTAAAATAATATGTGAACCTACACTTAAATGTTAGTCCAAAATCTAAATGAAAATGCACCTAATTTATCAACTATCCTAAGTAGAGAACAATCTGTTACAAATGTGGAAAATTATTTAACATATGCACAAGTGTACAAATTACAAATTTTAAAAGATAGAGAAGAAAAATGAATTTGTTTGTCAGCTCTGGGAAAATATCTTCTCTATTATATATGTGTAGCTCTACATGAATAAATGTGTAGAAAGTCTCTGTACCTTCTTGTCATGAAAACAACTAACAATGATTTTTAAATTTTTTTAAATAATTTTTAAAAATGGGAAATTTTTAAAATGGAAACATACCTTAAAAAACCCGCTAAAAACATAAACATATTAAAAAAAACCCTACTAAAAATAGAAACTTAATAAAAATAGAAACCTGCTAAAATTTTTAACTTTCCATTTTTGCAAGTTTCTATTTTTAGAAACCTACTAAAGATGAAAAGTTTTTAAAAATAGAAATTTGCTAAAACTAGAAAGTTACTAAAAATGGAAACATGCTAAAAACAAAAAGTTACTAAAAATGGAAAGTTTCTAAAAATAAAAACTTGCCAAAATGGAGAGTTTTTAAAAATAGAAACCTGCTAAAAATAGAAAATTTCTAAAAATAAAAACTTGCTAAAAATGGAATATATTTAGAAATAATAACTTTGTTAAAGTAGGATCACAACCCATGGTGAGTGCCAACATATGTACTTATAAATTAAAATATTATAAAACCTATTGCTATACCACAAAACAACATAAAGATCCTACCTTTACAAGTAAACCAATGAAGTTTGAAGAAACCAACAAGAATATGGAATTATACCTTTTTTCCTTACTCCTTCAACTTGATTTCATTATCCTTCTCCTCCTGTAGATTTTGGTAAAATGGTATGCTCTTAGAACTTATTAGCTTCCAAGATGACTTCAAGTGATTTGAATTTGTGGTTTCAAATGCAACTAGAATGCATCCTAGAATGCTAAATGCTTGTGATAGTATATGATAAAGATGCAAGATAATAATCCATATGATGATATGAGAAAACATGATTGCTATGATACTAGTGATAAAAGCTATATGAAAGATTATTTATCCAAAGGTACACTAGAATTCTTTTAGAATGCTCAAGAATGATTAAATTGATAATTTCTGACTAGTACAAAAATATGGAATGTGAGCTTCTTTTATAGGCTTTTCCTCACCTTGATTCCATGTGGCACAAATCAGTTGCACAAAATGAATTTTGGAAGAATGGACGGTTTAATTTGAATTGGTTGAGAAAGTAGAGAGAAAATAGGGATTGGTTGGAATGTGAGAGAAAAAGAGGGGGAGATGTTCCTCCTACATTGACAACATCAAGGGTTATGAGAGAGGGAGAGGCACTTGTTAAGAATCTCTCCATAATTAACGAGATAATGGTGGAAGAAGGATTCAAAATTGTTGGGACTCTTGGGACAAGTGTCTTGTGAGTCATATTTGACCAAGTGATGTGGAGGGATAATTGGCTAGATGATAGGAAAGGTGGTAAAGACTTGGTCTCATGAGGAAACATAGCCCTGAGACTTAGTCTCATGAGGTCACATAACCTTTTTATTCCCTTATGAAGAGGGATTCTTTGTTGAAGATAAATAGGATTATTTATAAATTAAATAAATTATTTTCCTTAGCCATGTAGGAGGTGGATTAGGATATTTAGTCATGTGATGACAAGATGATTAAATAATTTTAGAAAACTATTTAACAATGGAATTTAGAAGACTTAGGATTAGAAGAATAAGATAAAGTTAATTAATTAAATAAATTAAAGAATTTATTTAGTAATATAAGAGTAACCATTAATTAAAAAATTAATATTTAATTACTTTTTTCAAGTCAATTTTAGGTGTATACAGAACCCAACAGTGTAGCAAGTTGTGTTATGCTAGGTGATCCATGGGAAATGAGGAGGTGGAGAAGGGAAGATTAGCAAGCTAGTTCCAATCATACTAAAGAGAGAGAAGTAGAATTAATGTCTATCAAGCTGTATTATGCTACTCATTTCTACCTTGAAAAATTTGTGCACAAGGCGGGTTATGAAAATTTGCGCATGGGGTAGCTTATGAAATTTTGTACATAGGGCGGCTTAGAAGATTAGTCTTATATAAAGCATAGTCTCTGTATGGATCCATGAAAGTGACAAGTTTAAGGATGAATAAAAGTGGTTAGTCAAAGGACCAAAAAGTGATTAGTCCTAATTAGGAAAACATAGTCTCCTTAGGGATCAATGAGGCTACATAATGTACAAGGAGGCTTCATGTATGTCCTCCTCCTTATGATGGAACTACAAGACTATGGGTGCATCATAAGGAAAAGAGAACATGGATACCTACTTCCAACAATAATGAGATAGCCTTAAATCAACAATGTATAGTGAACACCTAAGTAAAGAGTGAAAGATCTTGTTAGCCAAGGAATAGGTAATCATAAAAGGAATCCACAAGTTAGAAAAGACCCTTAAAAAGAAGAGATATTTTTTAATAAGGAATCTACCTTCAAGAAGAGTTCTTGAGAAAATATAACATCTTCAAGACAAATACGGGGAGGAGAAAAATAATGCACCCTTTTAGCCCCCTATTTCTAGGTGAAAAAGGGATTATTGATAAAGGATAACACACTCTAAGCCCTAGAGTAAGAGTATTTGTTTAGGATAGACATTCACTTTCCAAGCAAGGAAAAGGTTGTAACTCAGGATGCAAATCTTCTAAAAAAGAGATCCTTACATAAAAAAACAATCTCCATGCAAGAAAGGATATCATGTGACAAAAAAATACCACATAAATGAGAGAAAGTGAATCCTTAGAAAGGAATAAGAGTTTGAGAAATGAAACCTTTACCCCCAAGGGTGAAGGAAAGGGAAAGATAACCCATTATATACCCTAAGTGATAAATATTTTATAATAGACACGCACTTTAAAAAAAGTAAAAGGTTGTAAACTAGAATGTATATCTCATGAAAAAGAAAAAATCATTATGTAATACAAACAAATCCATGCAAGAAAGGACATTAGATTATAAAAGAAACAAGTCAACAAAGGAATATTGGATCTTTTAGAAAGGAGAAGAAAATGAGGAAGGAAAATCAAGTATAGACACCTTCCCTATTGCTAGGTAAGGGAACACTTAGAAAAGGAAAACACATTATACACCCCAAGTGAAAGTTTATTTATAATAGATATGCGCTTTTAAGAAAAGAAAAGGTTTTAAACTTAAGATGAAAATCTCTTGAAAAAGAGATCCTTACATAAACAAATAACTCTATGCAAGAAAAGATATCAAATAAACAAAGGGAATAAATGAGTCCTTGGAATAGGAGAGTGAAATAGTATCATTTACCTTCAAGTGTGGAGACAAGGAATAAGAAGGACTATTATGTTTCTCATAAAGCATGATTGCACCTAAAATTGTAGCTCCATAAATGACAACAAGCCCCCAAAGGATATGTTAGCAATGTCACATAGTGAGGAGAAACATAATAGGAACTACATGTTATTTAGAATGATCATGAAAAAGGTTCCATTCATTATTACATGTCATTTGAATCATATCACAATCAATGAATTCTTGAATTTTACACTTCAAATCATAAGATTCATTAGTTTTATGGCTAGGAATTTGATGATACATACAAATGGAAGAATTTTCTTGTTTGTAATTTTTATTATTGATTTGTTTCTTAAAGGAAGAGTAATTAACTTGGCATTAAAAAGCTTAAACAAAATATTCTCTTTTTGTGACGAGAAATTAGGAAAAGAATTTATAGATTGATTGGACAAATAGGAAAGTTAGAAACCTATAGTTTCTTTGGAAAAATGTGATGTACATTTATGATGGGTTTCAATGCTTTGTTACACACATCCTATAACATTTCAATCATCAAGGCCTAGAATATAAAAAAAGATAAGGGTCTCTTTTGGGTGGAAGTGGTTTGAAATTTAAAGAGGCCCAATCAATATCTAGACATGTATTAGAATAAGGTGTTTGATTCTCACATTCAAGTTTTTTTTTTAACTATGGAAGGTCAGTGTGTAGTCTAAAGCTCTCCATTCATCATCTTGAAGAGTTAATCATGTGATTATTTGCATTGGATACAAAATTAAAGGAGTTAGAGATTGCATATGAATATCATTGATTTGATTAGGATCCTTATGTGCCAAGGTTACATTTGTAGTAGGAAGGACATCAAGAATATTATACTCTTGAGGATTGTTGCTATATGAGTATGGTACTACATGATAATTAGGTTGTGTATAATCTTTTACAATATTCTCTAGTTTTTTTTGAGGGGTATCTTGAATGGTATCGCCTTGATTAGGTTCTTTATTCTCAAAATGGTCATTTGGAAAAGAGAGAGAATCAAGAATATCATCTCTGCTTCTAAGGTATTTTCATGAATTTTTTAACGAGAGGGACAAATATAACTCATTCATGCTTCATCTCTAGAGGGAAGATTATTGAAATGGATAGGAGGGGAAGTGTAATTTAAGGAATTAGGAAATATATCACCCTCTTCCTCTAGAATATCATCCTCTTGTACCAAGGGACTCTCGTGGGGGAGACTCATATCAAAAGAATAATCAACATCATTATCCAATGGTTCATCCCAAAGAGGGAGATCATTGAGAGAAGTGTTAAAAGTATGTTATTTCATCAATATATCATCTGTTGGTATTGTGATGTAGATTTTGGTGAGTGGTTAAAGGTATTTGTGATTATGGTTAGCATTGATGCAAACATAGTCATATCATATGACTAGGAAAATCAGTAAGGCCAATGTACAATCGGTAAGCAAAAATTAGTTAAGTACAGTGAGCAGTGTACACGTAGAATAGGTACAGATGGATATTTTGGTATCAGTGATGATTGAGAAGGAATTGAGTGGACAGGTCTTAGACATTACATGTACACAATCAAATGACATCATGGTTGTGATCACAACTCTTTTGATTGATCGACAAGAATACATCACAATGGAAAAAGAGGCTATAGGTTGAAGAGCTTATGTTATTGAGCTATCAGTGGTAGATCTATGATCGATGACTGGTATGGATGTTGTTGTGAATATAAATGTTATGGTGATGTGTATTAGACATCAAGGATTTGATGAGATTTCATTTATATGCTTCAGGCAAGAAGAAAGGAAGATTTCAAAAGATGTTTGGGATGGTCAAAAGGTTTTGACTATTCTTGGGATTAGCACATGTAAATCTTATAATGGGCTGACATGGTGTAGGAAAATTATTTTGTACATCATGATATGTGAATTGGTGCAAAGTATTTGAGCAGGAAGATTCAAAGTTAAATTTTGAAAAAGGTTAAGGTAGTGCTAGTCAAGTATTTATTGGGTATTGCTCCTATTGTTGAAAGTTATTGTTAGTTGAGTGTGTGAAGGGAAATTAGTGATTTCTAAGGTTGCGATTGTAATACCCCAAAAATGGGCTATAGGTTCATTAACCTCCTATATCAACATATCGAACGAAATCGACATCGAAGTCCTAACTTAAGGCACATCTGAACATTATTGAATTTAATTGATTATCATAAATTCTGCATCGAGGAATATTCCTAGTAATATTCCTATTTATCCTAATTATCTTTAATTTAATGATTATTTGGTGATAAATCTTATTTATCCTAAAGTTTGATTAATTGAATATTCTGAATATTTAATTAATTAGATTTAATTCTGCCACTTAATTGTTTAAATGAAGTTAATTCTATTTATTCCTAAATTGTATTATTTAATTTTGACAATAAATCCAAAATCCTATGAATAATTGATTAAATTCTTATTTAATTAATTAAAGCAAGTTGTCAATTTTTAATAATATTGTTTTTGAATAAAAGTTTGAAAAATAATTGATTAATCCATAAATCAATTGTTTTATTTTTCAAAATCAGTTAAGTTGGAAATAAATCACTTTATTATTAAATTAATTCATATTAAAACATGCACAATCAAAAAAGCAAACAACTACCAATTATCAATTAAATCTAAACTCTATTTTGAGTTAAACTCTGCTTTTGCATGTTTTTGTGAGTTAATTATCCTTTATTTAAAAATAACTCAAAAATCAACCTGAGTTATTTGAGTGATTTATGGATTTTTTTCATGCACCTCCAAAGCCCTAGATTTCTATAAATTAAGGCCTCAGCTCTTCACAAATCATCTCATAATTTTGCAAACTCATGCTAGCAAATTGGTATCTGGAGAATCAAAGCTTCTTTGTGAATCAACAACTTTGTGAGATCATTCATATTTTAGCATATCATTGTTAGATTAATTGTATTGCATATCAGTTTTTCATTTTAGATTCTAAATTCATATCAGTTTTTCATTATTATTGCATAGAAAACTAAAAAAAATAGATTACTTTGCATACATTCCATATCCATCTTTTGCATTCAAATCCCTCATTTAGGTGTCGTCAAGGTCACTGGTCTCGGTCTAATCTGAGAATACATACTTGCATCTACTAGAAGGTAGTAAATCACCTGGTTAGATTAGTTTTCAATTACTTGCACGATTTTGATTTTAACCGAACCTCTAATGTTTTACTGAAGTGTTGTGTCTACAGCTAGGTGCAAAATTCACACACACAGCGATCAAGATTCTAAGTAGAGGTAGATCAGAGCATTAAAAAAAGAGAGAACATATTAGATCTAACAAGGAAGGAGTGCTACATCCCATTCACTAGTTGTTCCCTAATAGTTGCAGCGAGCAAAATCTCTTAACCGGGTGGACTTTAATAGGTCTTATATTGTAAATCCCTTAACCGAGTGGACTCATAGAAAGAGTTTTAAATATTTTAGCATGGTATATCTTAGCAGATCTAATTGTACTCCTAATAGTATAATAGTCACTCCTAATAGGGTGAACCCTCAGAAAGGGTATTTGTAGCTCCTAATAGGGAAAATATTTTTACTATAGTGAAGGACTTGTGGGTGTCATCCCCAACGTGGTTTCTTCCTCTAACTGAGGGTTGCCACACAAAAATCATTATGTTATGTGTGATGCATGTGTGGATGTTTGATCTCATTTACTTTTATTTCATTGCATCAGTTATATATATTTTTTTCTATTTGTAAGTTGTTAAAGTTAATCAGATCAGTGGTTGAATTAGTAGGTTATCTATTTGTAATGATTCACCCCCCCAATACCTTATAATTCTAACAATTGGTATCAAAGAACTGGTCATCTTATTGACAAGCCTAAAAACTTGAGGGAAAGATCTATAATCATGGATAATTACAAGTATGAGATGGAACTTGAGAATGCACACAAGATGATTAATGAGCTATAGGAAAAGTTGAATAAGTCACTTGTAAAAAGGAGAGATCTTAATGAGAAGTTAAGTAAAAGCCAATATTACATTGATAAGATATCTGAAGGTAGTATGCTTGAAGAATCTAAGGAAGTAATTGCATATATGATGGATAAGAACAAGAAACTCAAAGAAGAAATGGAAAATTTGAAAAGAGAGCTTGAAAGTGAGTCTGTTAGGATGTGTGAAGACCTTGAAGGAAAGAGAAAAGCTAAAGATGCAAGGAAGGTTGTTGAAGATGCCAATAAAGTTGTTGAGAATGCATTGAAGGAAAGAGAGGAACAATTCTTCAGGATATCTCAAGAGAATGCTATCATGCATGAGTGCCTTCATGACACATTTTAGGAGAACCAACAAATTCTGAGTGAAAATGAAAGGCTTAGAGAGGAGAATGAGAAGTTAAAGAATGAATTGAAAACTGAGAAATGTGAAAATGAAAAGCTAAAATAATACAATGAAATCTTACAAAAGATTTATGAATAATTGAAGAGACAAAGAAGACACAAAGACCCTACCGGTATTGGTTACATAGGTCAAGGAACATTTGAAAGTGGTGAGTCATCTAAATCTAAACCTGAGAAGCCACAGACATATCCGAAGGTAGATCCAAGCAATTCATGTAAGAAGCCTTACAAACCTACTTGTTATAACTATGGAAAGCCTGGTCATACTGTAAATGTGTGTAGGAGAAAATCAATGAATAAACCTTATTCATTTGATGGTTATTGCTATAATTGTCATAAGTATGGTCATACTATTTATGAATGTAGATATAGATCTAGTAGTAGATCTAGTGGTGGTATATTTGATGGATATTGTTATGCATGTAATAAATATGGACCTAAAGCTAAGGATTGCAGATCTAAAGTGTATGTTCCTAGGTCTCCATACAAACAGTTAAGCCCTTATGAAAGGGAAAGGAAATTCAATGCCACATGTTTAGTGTGTGGTAACTATGGTCATCTAGCTATGAATTGCAGAATGAGAACACTAAGAGGAAATTATGGACCTTGGAGAAAAAATGATATGGCATGTTTCAATTTTCATAGGATCGGTCACCTTGCAAGAGATTATCAGTTTAGGAACCGGTCACCCAACCAGTCAAAAGACATAAAGGGAAAGAAGATTGTTGATGTTGAGGAAGTCGGTTGAGAGATGAAGAAGATTTGGAGGAAAACAAGAGATAAATAGGAAGAGGTAAAGTCATCTGAAAAAAATTCACCATCTTGTAGTGCAGATGATTCTTCTTCAAACTAAGCATATATTTTTCTTAGGGGGAGCACTTAAAGAAAAATCTTTTACTGATCCCCTAGATCTATGAGCAGTAAGATCTATATGCACATTATGGTGTAATTTACTATGATTTTGGTTCTACTGAAGATTGTAAGGTTATATATGACCACCCTAAGATTTCATGTTATATATCTATTGATACCAGTCATAATCATTGGAAAGGCACCAGTTGATGGATATGCTTTAACCAGTGACATGGCACTATTCCTATCATTGGAATATAGTATTTTACCATTGGAATACAATGATAATTTTCTAAAGGTTAAAAGGATGAAGTGAGTTCATTTGTCACTTTACTTTCCTATGAGCACTGGTGATTTTCTTAAGCAATCTAAAGTGACTGTTGTGAGTAAATTGTGAAGTTGCAAGTGATGAATTGAGATAGTTTTTGTGAACCATAATCAATGAAGAATGTGGTATATTTATGGTGCAAGGATGGATATGAATAGCTAGGGCCAAAGGTACACCTAACTATCCAACCACCTTGTAGAGTAAACACAACGAAAGAAAATAACACAAAGAACAACACCAAGGAGAGAAGGAACTCTAACACTTATTGATTCATCCAAATTTCTGCATACATGCCTTGATGTGAGGCCTTCTAGGTTATGAACAATAAGATTATTCTTCTTTATCTTCCTTCTAACTATTCTAAAATTCTCTCTCTTTTATCTGCCTACTACCTAGTGCATCCTCCTTTTTCTATCCCTAGACATCCCTATTTATACTTGCCAAAATGACCTACAAAAGATTCTAGATCATTACATAAAAGAAGACTGACCACAAAATGGTCTGCACACATCCCTAGAAAAGATCCCAATCATTAAATTCACAATCTAAATTAAATACATATGTCAGCTCCAACTAAGAACCAAACACATACAAACTCAGTCAAAGAAGAACTGAGCATCAAAAAATAACAGGTTCACTCGAAATAGGAAGGAACACTCGGCCAACACTGGACAACTCGACACACACAGGAACACTCGGCCAACACTGGACAACTCGAAACACATGAACGCTCGGCAAGGATTGCAACTCAGTAATGACTGCAACTTGACACTCACTAGAAGAATGAACAAAATGAGCAGGATAGCAAGGCAACCCAGGATGCTCCTGCATCAGACAATCAGGGTTGAAAGAAATGATTCTCCTGAATCATTGAGATGTCACAACCCAAGCTGAATCCAACTCAAATTGAGAAATCCATGTAGCATCTTCAATTGGTCTATTCTTCCACTTCACCAAATATTCATAGTAATCTTTTTCTCTTGTGCTCTTACCAATCCTTTGATCCAACATCTATTCAACCTCTTCAACCTTCTTCTTAGGATAATCATCTGGTATAACAACTTCATCATTTGACTCATGGTACTTATGAAAATCAACAATATTGAATATAGAAGATATATCCATGTCATCAGGTAACTCAACTTCATAAGCATTACCACTGTCAAACTTCCTCAAAATTCTACAAGGACCAAACTTCTTTATTTTCAGCTTACTGTATGTTCCAACATGAAATCTACCCTTCTTCAAATGAATCATCACCTCATCACCAACTTCAAAAACATAATGTCTCCTAGACTTGTCAGCATTTTCCTTATACTTCTGATTATTTTGTTCCAACTTCAACTTCACTTCCTCATGTAAAGACTTCATAAAATCAGCAAATACTTCCCCTTCAACACTTCTCTTTTATTCACCAACAATATCCCTCAAATATGATACTCCTCTAGGCTGCATTCCCGTAACAATCTCAAAAGGTATTTTCCTTGTACTCCTATTCACATAATTATTATATGAAAACTCAGCTTGTGCCAATACCATATCCCAATTACTCGGCTTATCTCCTACTAAACACCTCAACAAATTACCCAAGCTTCTATTCACAACCTTTGTGTGTCCATCTGTCTATGGATGGAATGCAGAACTAAACCTCAACTTAGTATCCATATTCTTCCACAAAGTCCTCCAAAGATAACCAACAAACTTTCTATCTTGGTCAGAAATAATACTTCTTGGTAATCCATGCAATCTAACAATCTCCTTGAAGAAAATCTCAACAACATGCATTGCATCTGATGTCTTCTTACATGGTATGAAATGTACCATCTTAGAAAATCTATCCACAATAGAAAATATGGAATCATACCCTCTTGTTGTCTTAGGTAATCCAAGAACAAAATCCATACTGATGTCACTCCAAGGTTTCTTAGGAACATAAATAGGTGTATACAATCCAGTATTATGACTTACTCCTTTTGCAACTTGACAAATTCCACAACTCCTTACAAACCTCTAAACATCCTTATACATCTGTGGCCAATAATAATTTTCCGCAAGCAAACTCAATGTCTTATCAATTCCAAAATGTCTAGCCAATCCACCATAATGCTTTTCCTTAATCAAATTAATTCTCATGGAACTTCTTGGTATACACAACTAAATTCCTTTAAACAACATACCTTCTTAAATGAAATACTCCTCAAACTTACTCGGTTGTTCTGAAAAATTTGGTGCTCTACACTCTCTCCATGCCTCAAAAAATCAAGGTCAGTATCATACAAATCCTTCATGTCATCAAAACCAAGAACTGCAACCTTCTTCTTGGTCAACAAAGAACGTCTTTTGCTCAATGCGTCTGCAACTTGGTTAGTAACTCCACTTGTATGCTTGATCACAAATGTGAAACTCTGTAAATACTCAACCCACTTCACGTGTCTGATTTAGCTTATGTTGACTTCACAAATACTGCAAAGCTTTATGATCAGTATATAACACAAACTCCTTAGGAATCAAATAATGTCTCTAGTTTTTCAAAGATTAAACAATAGCATAAAACTCTTGATCATGCACATAATACTTCTTCTTTGCATCATTCAACTTCTCACTAAAGAAAGAAACAGGTTTACCTTCTTGACTCAACACAACTTCTATTGCACTACCACTTGCATCACAGTCAACTTGAAATACCTTATTGAAATTAGGAAAAACTAACACAAGTAACTCGACAACCTTTTGTTTCAAAGTCTCAAAACTCTTATCAACTCAATGTGTCCACTTAAAATCCTTTTTTATCTCCCCTGATAGTCTTAGTCATAGAATTACAAATAGAACTAAAATTCTTATTGAACTTTCTGTAAAAACTAGCCAAACCATGAAATGATCTTACCTCACCCACATTCTTAGGTGTAGGGCACTCCAAAATTGCTTTAACCTTCTTAGGGTCCATTTTCAAACTGTTAGCTAAAATCACAAATCCTAAATACACAATCTCTTCTTGCATGAAGGAACACTTCTTCAAATTAATCACTAGATTCTCCTCTTTCAATCTTTAAAAAACTTGTTGAATATGCTCAAGGTGTTCTTCCTTAGTCTTACTAAATATTAGAATATCATCCAAATAAACAATCACAAACTTACCCAAAAATCTCTTGAGAACTTCATTCATCAACCTCATGAAAGTACTAGGTGCATTAGTCAAACCAAAAGGCATAACCAACCACTCATACAAACCATCTTTTATCTTGAAAGAAGTCTTCCAGTCATCACCTTCTTTGATTCTGATATGATGATAACCACTCTTCAAATCAATCTTGGTAAAATAATTTGCTCCACTCAAACAATCCATTATGTCATCCATCCTCAACATAGGAAACCTATACTTCACTTTTATCTTTTTGATAGCTCTGGAATCAGTACACATTCTCCATTCTCCATTGTTCTTAGGTGCCAACACAACAGGTACAACACATGGACTCAAGCTTTCTCTCATCAAACCTTTCTGCAACAACTCTTGCACTTGTCTGTTAAGTTCTTCATTCTCGATAGGTGTTAACCTATATGGTGCTTTATTCAACAAACTAGCTCCAGGAATTAGATCCATACAATGACTTATACTTCTTACCGATGGTAAATTATCAGGAATATCCTCTGCAACAATCTCCTTGTATTCTTTCAACAAGTTTTCAATTTCTACTGGCACTCAGTCTCTACTATCTTCTGTTGCTCAACCATCACTATTTTTTGTCACTCGATCATTACAATCACAAATCAGCCTCTTAGGAATTATAGAAAAATAGACTTGGTATCTCTTTATGTCTTTCTCAAATTGTTTTCCATTAACCATGCAAATTTTCATAGTAGTACAGTTTATCTCATTTGGAACCTCAATCAAAGGCAACAATGTTTGTTTTCTCCCATTTATCCAAGGAGTATATTGATTCAATCTACCATCATGCACAACATATCTACCATATTGCCAAGGTCTACCCAATAGAATATGACAATAATCCATAGGCATAATATCACACAGAACTTCATCAAAGTAATTTCCAATCTTGAATTTCACAATACATTTCTCACTTACCAACAATTTATGCTCATCCTTGATCCATGAAACATGATAGGGTTTAGGGTGTCTCAACCTCTGCAATTGCAACTTTGTAACCAGCTCCT
Organism: Chamaecyparis obtusa; assembly: GCA_027943335.1. NCBI lineage: Eukaryota > Viridiplantae > Streptophyta > Pinopsida > Cupressales > Cupressaceae > Chamaecyparis > Chamaecyparis obtusa. The sequence continues at coordinate 48,051 of BSBK01006053.1, forward strand.
CTGATGCCAAATTTGCTGAACTGCCATTGTCAACAATCACTTTGCAACATTTTACTGCCATCTTACATCTGGTCTTGAAAAGACTTCTCCTCAGGACAAGCTCTTCATCAACTCTTTTATTACACAAAGTTCTCCTTACGATCAGGTGTTCTCCAACCTCAGGCCTACTTGATGAACCCTCAAGATCCTCTTGTACCACAACATTCCTATGACTTTGTTTATTTCCATCAGAGTGTCTACACTCAAATGATATATGTCCTTCTTTGCCACATCTGAAAAAATTACCACTAAAACCACCTCTAGAATAAGAATTACCTCTTCCTCGGTATGAACTAGTACCTCCCTGGTAAGAACTACCACCTTTCCACTCGGTCTTTCTTTTATCTTTAGTTTTCCACTCAGATTTGCCCTTATCTTGTGTAGAATTATCAGATCTTCCACCTTCACCATAGGATCTATATCTACCTCTCTAGAATCTACCACCTCTACCTCTCTATCTCTATTCATGCTTCTTAGTCAAGATCTCCTCAGCTTTCAAGGCATATTGATATGCTTCTTCCACACTATCCAATTTCACAAAACTTATTTCATCTTGAATCCCATATCTCAATCCATTCGGGTACCTTGCAACTTTCTCAACCTCATCATCCACATGTCCAGATTTGATTTTCAATCTATAGAATTCCTCAATGTATTCCTTCATAGTTGTGTCCCTTTATCTTAGGTTTTGCATCTTCCTTAACAAGCTAACTTGGTAATTAGTAGGGAGAAACTTCTTCTTCACCTTATTCACCATTTTCAAATAGGTTATGATCTTTTCCTTTCCTCTTCTTTGTCTATCAGTTTGAAAATCCTCCCACCATAGTGAGGCATAACCTTTCAACCCAGTGACTACAATTTTCACCTTCCTATTATCAGGAGTGCTTTCAAACTCAAATAAATTTTTCATATCAGAGATCCAATCCAATACAACATTAATATCCAACTTTCCATCATAAGGAATAACTTCAACAACATGCTTTGAATGTGCCCTAGTCAATAATCTCAAAAATATTTCCTTATATTGATCATCCTTAGGTTCTAGATTAGTGTTTGGTGCCTTTGCTTCATCATCACTCACATCATCAAGATGCACTCCTCTCCTCTGGGCTATCTTCACAACATCTAATCTAGCTGCAATTTGTCTTAACATGTCCATTATGACATTGTCAACATTTCCTCTACCTCAAACCATCTTGACAAAATAGGTTCTTGCAAGATCGTAACCCTCAACAAGTTATAGGTAAAATATGTAGATCTACCACCCTACAATCAAATCCAATTTAGGGTTCTACACAATCCAATTTCCTCAAGGATGAACCTTCACTCTGATACCACCTAGCGCAAGGATGGAGATGAATAGCTAGGACCAAAGGCACACCTAACTATCCAACCACCTTGCATAGTAAACACAATAGAAGAAAAAAACACAAAGAACAACACCAAGGAGAGAAGGAACTCTAACACTTATTGATTCATCCAAAGTTCTACATCCATGTCCGACTGTGAGGCCTTCCGGGTTACAACCAACAAGATTTATTCTTCTCTATCTTCCTTCTAACTATTCTAAAATTTTGTCTCTTCTATCTGCCTACTACCTACTGCATCCTCCTTTTTCTATCCCTAGGAATCCCTATTTATACTTGCCAAAACAACCTACAGAAGATTCTAGATCATTACATAAAAGAATGCTGACCAAAAAATGGTCTGCACACATCCTTAGACAAGATCCCAATCATTAAATTCACAATCTAAATTAAATACATAAGTCGGCTCCAACTAAGAACCAAACACAGAAAAACTTGGTCAAAGAAGAACTGAGCATCAACAAATAACAAGTTCACTTGACATAGGAAGGAACACTCAGCCAACATTGGACAAATTGACACACACAGGAACACTCAGCCAACACTGGACAACTTGGCGCACATGCTCAACAAGGATTGCAACTTGGCACTCACTAGAAGAATGAACAAAATGAGCAAGATAGAAAGGAAACCCAGGATGCTCCTGCACCAATTTCTAGTTTGTGATAATTTTCTGGTGTGAATTTTGAATTAAATCATGGCAAGAAGAGTGGATACCCCTATTTTGGTTAATGTTGTTGAAGAACCATGGCCCATATTCAAGCTACATTCGATGAAAGAGAGCACGAATGAAATGATGGGTGCCTTATATTCTATTACACTTGGAGTTGTATTGATTGAAGATATCTAATCCTACATCCATTTCAAACTAGATGAACTAGGAGTAGATGCTATCAATAGTGAATATGTAAGATTTTGTGAGAATCACAAGTTGAAGGATGAGCACAAGTATTTGTAAATGAAGGGTTTTGTATATGTGGTGGACATACCTAATGTATTTCATCATGAATGGATTTGATATGTTTTGAGTTGAGTTCAAGATCAATTTCTTTGGTTGGATAGACCACACAAGATCACAAAGGAGATCATTCATATAGTTACTGGATTTTGTGCAATCGACATGTCAATTATCCTAAGGATGATTACTGTTAATTTGGTTACCTAGTTAACCAAATCTAAACCTAACTACCGAGATATGACTATCAATGACATATAAGATAAAGAAGTTATATTTGCATCTATGGTCATTGGATATAGAGTCTATCAATCTAGTTGTCTGAAGAGTGTGCCTAGTGGAGCAATTCATGCTGCCTACCTCATGGTGAAGGAGGATGCTATATATGATCTATGTGAGATGCTGAGGAGTCAATTCATGGTAAACGTGGAAAACATAAATAAGGAAAAGGAATAATCATTCAAGTATGGAGTAATTCTGGTATGTATTTTCTTGTATCTACAAAATCATTTTCTTGGAATAGGTGCAGATCAGTGGGCTATAGATAGACCGGTGGTAGTTCAGATAAGTGAGTTCATTAAGGAACTAGGAAATAATTTTGATAATGTCATGTGGGGTTACTTTAAGGAATTTCAAATTAGAATGCATAGAAGGTGTCATGCCAAAAATTTATGACAAAAATACACTAATAATGTTTTTTGAAAACGCACAAAAGACAACTAAAGATTGCAAACTAAGAAGAGCTAACATGAACATCACATAAAACAACACAAGTTTACTCTCAAGAGGTATCATGACAAGCACTGGCTTGTCAACGTCCCTTGATTTGAAAATTGTGTAAGATAGCTAGAGTAGGTCTAACTAGGCCTCCAAAATAACCTAACGAGGTTTAGTTTTAAATTTGTTTAAATATTAAGTGTTTTGAGCATGAATTTAATTAGCTCATTTAACATAAAGTTTTAAACGCCATGATGACTTACCCAAAAAGATTTAAACATAAAGATAATAAATCTAAAGTTGATTTCAACCATGATGGTTCCTAAACAAGTACTAGGTTGCAAGACTAAGGTAAGATCGCAAGGGTACATTAAAATAATTAAGGCCATAATCTCCACTAAGCGGTAAACTCGGTTAAACAAATTTAGTCCACTTCAATACTAAGCTTTATATTAAATTTAAACAAAATGAAACATTTTATTTGTACCTAATCTCCCTAGTTAATTTTATTAATTAAAAGATTAATATTATCTCTTAAGGGACTTAAAATTTAATATTTCAAAACTGCCTAAGCAAAAGGGAACATTAGTCCCAACTTAAGGCAACTAAAATAATGCCACTAGAACATGCCAATTTTGAACCTATAATAATACTCAAATTTTTTATATTTAATATATCATTAAATATTATTCATTATTAAAATCCCCCACTTAGGTTAGTCATTTTAAATTCTATTTTAAAATATACAAATTCCTTAATTTACCTTCAAAAGATTTAAATTTCAAATTTTATATTTTCCTTCACTTTTTAAAATAAATCAAATTTACACTAAAAAATAATATTAAATTCCCCACAATTTAAAATAAATATCAAGTGTAAAAAATATTTAATTATCAATACAATATAACGGCCTTGCCATTTTTGCCAAAAAAAATGGAAAAAATATCAAGTTCAAAAATCGACGAGACAAAATAATAAATAAAATATCCAATAAAAAAACAATCCCACAAAAGTCAACATAACCCACTAATTTAAAAATAAATAGAAATTTCAAACAACTTATTAAAAACAAATTTAAAATAACAAGATAAAAAGGCCAACCCTAACCCTAATTCATAATTAGGGTTGGGGCTAAAAATGATAAAATCAAATTCAAAACCCTAATCCTTTTTTTTGTGTGTACAGGTCTGGCATGGAGAGAAAAGAAAGAGAATGTATACACCTGTATACATATATGTATATACACACCGGTGGTGTGTATATATACACATATATACTTTTGTATATATTGTGAATGTGTTGCAAAAGAAAGATATATTCACAAATACACACACACACACACACACACACGTGTGTGTATATATATATATTTTCATACATACATACATACATACATACATACATACATACATACATACATACATACATACATACATACATACATACATACATATATATATATATATATATATATATATATATATATATATATATATATATATATATATTCAAACATTAATGACATAAAATAATATCAAGAAGGGCCTACAATAACAAAAGGAAACAGGCTACGTTTTTATTTTAACCCCTGGTCGTACATTTCCCACTAACTGCGAGCGGGTTTCACGCCCTACGCCGGCAATGGTGGGGAAGGGGAAGGGACCCCGCCCCCCTCCTCTGTGATGGGTCACAGTCCCATGACCCTGCAATAGACAATAACCGATTCGCTGTTGCGGCCTCCACAGGGGAGGTGCAGGAGCAACACCCTCCTGCGGCTTCCTTCAAAGGAGTCGTGCGAGAGTGGGGGTTTGGCCTCCCCGCCTCCCACTTTGGGTTAGTTTTAATTTTTTTGTTAAGTTTAACAAATGTTTTTTTTAAAATTTAGTTTATGTTTTTATATATATATATATGAGTATATATACATTCATACATATGGATACTTTTTTTTAAAAACTTAGTTTTGTAACAAAGTAAATAAATATTTGCAAAGAAAATTATATATATATATATATATACACACACACACACACACACACACACACACACACATACATACATGTGTGTGTGTGTGTGTGTGTGTGTGTGTGTGTGTGTGTGTATGCACCCAAAAATGGTCGCCTAGACTTTGGGCCCCATTTATTTGATTTACCAACCTTGAATCATTTTTATCAATAATCAATATTTTCAACATTATCAATTCCTTGATCAAATCTTAGTTTCGATCATATATTAGATTTTTATCCTTGGGCTAACCATTTATCCTAAGCCTTTATTTGGATAAAAGGAATATTTCCTCCCCTTTGGATTAAATAAAAAGCCCCACCTTTTCCTCTTATCCTAAGTTGCACAAATAAAATATTATTCTTATTTCACAAAAAGGAAAAAAGTACTTTTTGTCTCATATGAGGCTCAAAAGTCAACACTTCACTCTCATTGAAGGATACTTGTGCACATGGATTGCTCCTCTTTCAACCTCCACCGCCGATTAAGACTTTTGCCTCTTAATCTCAATGGTCCGTTCCTTTGCATTTCTTATAAAAGGAAAGCTCTCTCCTCCATTTTCAGATCATGTTTTGAATACTAATCTTATGCTGCAGGAATTCTTGGAGACTTTTTGGAGCTTTTGGAAACCTTATTGTTCTTAGTCTTTCATTCTTGCATTTTAGCTTTCATGGCATCTAGTTTAGTTTCTTTTGATGCAATAGATTTAACTCACATAGCTTAATAGGAGGGATTTGTAACACTTGTTCTTTCCATTTCATAGCTTAGTTGCATTGCATTTTCATTTCCATAGACTAGTTTGCATTGCATTTTCATAGTGATTCTTGAGGATATTGGCACTCTTGCCCTTGTCCTCATTCAAATCTCTCATTGTGTGGTTGACTAGCAAGGTCATAAGCTTGTAGCTCTAGTTGAGAGCAAACACATCATAGTCCCTTGCAACTCCATGCATAGAGAGCTATGAGCCGCTTTGTGAGGCCTCATTCTTGAGCAACCTTGCATGTAATGGTTCATAGAAGTGCACCTTTTTAGTGTGTACAATATATATATATATATATGTGTGTGTGTGTGTGTGTGTGTGTATGTATGTATGTATGTGTATTTATATATACATGATTACATACATCATACTCTTTTGCATGAAAAATAAAAGAAAGTGTAGTATTACTGTTTCATTTTTTTTGAAATACAAGGAAGTAAAGTACTAACTATAGTCCATTTTTTTTTGACATGAATTTTTTTCAAGGAAATAATGAGTCTATTTTATTTTTGCATGGATAAATAGGAAAACAACATTGCTTTATTTCTATGAAAATAATGATTTCTTTTCCTTTTTGCTAAACTATGGTTTGTAAACTTGCCTTTCTATATAGTCTTAAGAAATACAATTTTTTTTGAAGACATTCACAACAAGAGATCAAGAAAGAGATAAAATATTAACAACAAGAAAGTCTCTTTTCATTTCTTATTCTTTTAGAACATAATGATACAAAGGAGAATATTATCTTTCATGTTTTTCAAATTCTTTTAAAAGCATGAAAATACAATGAAGGAAATTTTATAGCCTTTTGTTTCTCTTTCAATACATTACAAGGCATCATACCATATTATACAAATAAAATCTTCAACTTGGCTACATGTAACGAGTCAAAATTTTTCCATTTCCTTAAAAAAAACAAGCTTCTTTCTTCAACTTAAACCTACAATAAAAACATGCTTTTGACCATGGAGGCTCACCTCCCAACCTAGGCCTTTTCAAGGCCACTCCCGAGCTTGAGGAAACAAAAATGGATGATGAAACAAACACACATAACACATACAAAACCAACAACTTTACATCACACAAAATTCTCAATTTCTCATGGTTTCACAATGGATCAACTTTGACCCATGAAAAGGGGTGAAGGTGGAAATGAACCTAAAATAGGAGAAGCCATAAACAAGAGTATAAAGCCTTCAACAAGGCTCAATATCACACTAGCAATGCCTTCACAAGGCTAAACAAACCAACCTTTCCTTCCATTTCACATACAAAATATCTCCCCTTATGGCCCCCAAATGTGTAGTAGATTATGATGGCAACATGAAGCCCATACATCCATGCCATATACCCTTCCTCCATGAGGAAAGACTCTACACTATTTGGACATTCCCAATTTTCCCTTCACCCTCAAGGCTCTCTTCCCTCCCAAGTGTGAGTCTAGCCTTGCACACCCCAAACAAAGACAAGAAAAAAAACAAGAAGAAAACAACAAGAATCCATGAAACAAGCTTGAAAACATCACAACACAAGAACTACAACATTAAAAATTTTACTCAAACAAAACATGAAAGAAAACATGGTATTCCATGATAGGAGCACCAACCTTGCTTCAAGCTATGGAAAAATTAAACTTGAGATGAACTCCCTTCCCTCCTAGCTTATCCTTCCTTTGGCTAAGTCCTTCGAAAATCCAACCAAGTCCACTAGAACTCTTTCCTAAGTGTTCCCTCTCTCCAACAAGAGGGAATTCCAAATTTGGAAAAAGAGGAAGACATGACACACATCCCAAATTCATCACTTTCTAAAAATACATTTTTAGAAGAGGCAAAAATGAGATATGGTCACCCTATTGGTCAAAATTTTACCCCAGATCCAAAGTGCACCTACAGGGCTATCTTATTTTAACCTTAACTAATCTCTAAGGCTCCATTTAACCTTTCAAAAGTCCACTAAGAGTTGACCTACAAAAATTCAAAATAAGATTCCCTCTCAAGGCTCTACAACCAAGATACCTAACCTAGAGACACTACAAGGTGACACAAAGGTGAATAACTAACCAATAACAAATTACTTGGCCATACCAACTCCCATGTACAAGTGTCAATTGACACCACATAAAATTACATCATATTACTACACATATGGAATGCCAAGTGGACATATGCATAAATAAAATAAAAACAACAATAGTAATACATTCAAGCATTATATTTACAACAATAACACATAACAATGAGGTTATTTCTCCCTTTGGAGTTAACCTTGGCTTAACATGATTTTCACATACATCCATCTTTGATTCCCCTCATTTTAATTCCATGGTCAATTTTCCTGCACACTAGATCAAAATATCAGTAGCTCAAGAAAGAAACCATGACACATATATAAGAAGGCAACATTAATGGTCACATAAAATACATGATATAATCCACTTTCATTTTCACAACATCATATAAAATTCACTTTACTCAAAGAATGCATTTACTCAATATTTATTAAATTTCAACATCATGAAATTCCTAGAAACACATTTATCATAATTATCCTAAAACATTTACATGGTTCAAGACACATATGACATTTCAACTGATTATCAAATCTACTTGATTCACATCTCTTGCAATAATATAAAATTAAATCATAATACTGAGAATTCTATAACCCATTAATATCATGGCAACAAGGCCTCTAAAATTAAAAAAACATAAAAAGTATGTCCTATATCATCATCTACATAATCTAAAATCATCACATAGTATCTAAGATATGAAAGCCATGTCCAAATCAGTCTAGCATATCAAAATAATATATCAACATGATAATCATAAGGTGGAAATGTTATCTATGCAATGATAGTATGGGGTGAGGCCTCACAAAAGGAAAAAAATACCAATCGGTATTGTAGAATAGTATAAAGAACATATATGTTTTCTTGTTGATACTGACACTTGTATTTTGCAAGGGGTACAACCTATAACTTCATGGGTCCGTGTCATGGGTTATGAAGTTGACAATGATCTAGTAAGACTTCATGCAAATGCACTATTGTCTAAACCTATTGATGTTACTGCACCTAGGTTTGATACATATGAGGAGGTTGTTCCTAAGATTTAGAGGGAATTGAAGATACCAGTGATATAGAAAAAAACACGGAGAATGATAGAGAAGCTAGAAACGATTGATGAAAATATAGAGGCTGGTACTTCTACTTCTAAATAAATTAAAGTTGATGAACCAACCCAGGACTTACCCTCTACATCTGCTAAGGTAGATAAGTCAAAAGTAGAGGAGACACCAACATTTAAGAAGACTTACAAGAGAAAATGGAAGTATGGTGAGACTAGTGAGGTCAGTAAGCACAAGGACACAATAGTAGATGAGGAAGCTAAAACTAATTCAGATAAGGAAGTGAAGAAGCAAAAAGAGAGTTGTACAAAGAAAGACCCTACAAATGATTTTATTGTAAAATACACAATGGAGAGCGGTAGAATGGGTAGTGTTACAAGAAGGTATGGATCCTATAATGATGAAGACAAAAGAAAGTTAGAGGAGGAAATTATATATAGTATACACTAATTCTTCTTGACACCAATTAAATTATATAATGTCCTACCTAAAGAACTATTTAAATAAGTTGATGCAAGATGGAGATCAACACTTAAATTGGATAGAGAGATCATAGAAAGAGCACTACTGTAAGTATCTATTGAATTAGATCTTGAAGATGTAAAGATAATGGTGGATTCTTACAAGAAAGATTTCAAGATAAAAATAGAGCGATGAGACTACTTATAGGTGATAGATAGAGTGTTCATGATGAAACAATGGAGATTCAGAAGAAAAAGTTGCAAGCACAAAAGGATCAAGATATTGATGAACAACAAAATGATGATGAACCAGTTGTTGAGCAAGTTGATGAGACATTCACTACTAAAGAGATAATAGGTGATGTCATTTCTGATATCCCTAAACAAGTGCATGAGATTGAAGAACAAGATGTTGGTCAAACTAGTGGAGAAGAAGTATTGATTGAAGATAATCCTATAAAAGAGTATACACCTGAAGTAAAGGTACATACTAATGAATCAGTGATAGGCCAGAAAGAAGAAAGTTTCAAAGAAGTTCAAGATATAATTTTAGTGCAAAGGAAGTTGAGTTTGGGAGAATCAAGTGAAAATAAGACACTCAAACAGGTGATTGAATAAGAAGAGGAAGAAGAAGAAAATGATGAAGATATTCAAACACCTATTGATATTACCAAAATGCACCTTAAAGAGCTACTTAAGGTATCTAAAAATTTTATGATGAAAGAACAAAGGGATAAGGAAAAAGAAAAGAATAAGAAAGATAGAGTACTGAAGGCAGCTAGAGATATTCTAGCTGGTCTTATTCCAGAAGTAGAATATGATATTGAGGTAACAATGATTGATCAGATAGACACATTTATTAAGGCCATTATTGATCAAACACCTGATAGTGAGACTACAAAAATGAAGTTGGCAGAGTCTCTATATGAGATGAAAAGGACAATGAAGTTGGTAGAAAAGATTGCAAAAGATAAAGTGACACTTTCTAGTCTAGTGGATGACACTATGGTAACACTTAAGGAGGTCGGCCAGTTACTGACCAAAGTGTCAAATTTTTTAGATTTATCAAAGGATTTGGAGAAGAGAAGAGAAGAATAAAAAAAGGATCTTGACACCTTAGTTGCAAAATTTGATCCCATCACCAGCTCAACAACATAATATAGTGCAAAGGTGAAAATGATCTCACACAAGGTGAAGCAGATTTAGAAAAAAAAAGACAAGAGAGCCATCACTCTAATTGAGTTACAATCATAATTATCCCCTACAGTAGAGGTGATGCAACAAAATGTGAAGAATGTAGAAGCCATTATTGGAATAACAAACATGAGTATTGTGGATGACTTGGAGGAGTTGGCATCTGATATTCATGGGCAGATAATTGCAATGAACCATTTGAAGAACTCATGAGAGATGTCATTGGAGTCAACAAAGAAGAACTTCAAGGATGTATTTGACATAATGTGAACCTTTGCGATTGTTGAAAAAAGGGGGAGATATGTAAGGATAGGCAAAATATGTATTAGTATATGAGTTTGATATGTATAGTGTTAGGGGGAGTTATTCAATGTTATACATATTTTTACTCAATGTTTGACATCAATGCCAAATGGGGAGATTGTTGGCATTGTGATGAAGATTTTGGTGAGAAGTTAAAGGTAGTTGTGATTATGGTTGTCATTGATGCAAAAATATTCATATCATATGACTAGGATAATCATTAAGAAAAGTGTACAGTTGGTAAGCAAAAATCAGTTAAGTACAATGAACGATGTACAAGTAGAACATGTACAAATGGATATTTTGGTATGGGTGATGATTGAGAAGGAATTGAGTGGACCTGTCTTAGAAATTGAATTTACATGATCATAAGACATCATGGTTGTGATCATAACTCTTTTGATTGATTGGTGAGCATACATCATAGTGGTAGACAAGGCTATAGGTTGAATATCTTATGTTCTTGAGCTACTGGTGGTAGATCTATGATCGATGACTAGTATGGATGTTGTGGTGAATATAGATCTTATAGTGACATGTCTTAGATGTCAAGGATTTGATGAGATATCATTTATATGCTCGAGGAAAGCAATAAAGGAAGATTACATAATATGTTTGGGATGATCAAAAGGTTTTGACTATTCTTGGGATTAGCACATGTAAATCTTATAATGGGCCGATGTGGTGTAGGAAAATTGTTTTGTACATCGTGATATGTGAATTGGTACAAAAAATTTGAGTGGGAAGATTCAAAGTTAAATTTTGAAAAAGGTTAAGGTGGTGCTAGTCAAGTATTTATTAGGTACTGCTCCTATTATTGAAAGTTGTTGTTAGTGATTTCTAGGGTTGTGATCAAGATTCTGAGTAGAGGAAAATCAAAGAGTAGTAACAGAAAGAAGAGAACAAATTGGATATGAAAAGCAAGGAGTGCTACATCCAAATCACTACTTTTTGTTCCCTAATAGTTGCAACAAAAAAATCCCTTAACCAGGTGGACTTTAACATGTCTTATACTGTAAATCCCTTAACTGGATGAACTCATAGAAAGCATTTTAAAGACTATAGGGAGGTAGATCTTAGTATATATTATTGTAATCCTAATAGTGTAATAGTCACTCCTGACAGGGTGAACCCTCAGAAAGGGTATTTATAGCTCCTAACAGGGAAAACCTTTATACTGTAGTGAAGGGCTTGTAGGTGTCATCCTCACCATGGTTTTATCCCTCTAATTAAGGGTTTCCATGCCAAAATCATTATGTTATGTGTGATTCATGTGTGGCTTTTTGATCTCATTTACTTTTATTTCATTGCATCAGTTATATATTTTTCTATTTGGAAGTTGTTAAAGTTAATCAGATCGGTGGCTAAATTAGTAGGTTACCTATTTGTACTGATTCACCCCCCCTCTCAATACCTAACAATTCTAACATCCTCATGAGGAGAGAATCTTCAAGAGAGGAATCATTGAGATGTTCATAAATGATATTTTTGTATACCCTAAATAATTCTACCACATTAGTCAACTTTTGACAAAAAGATAGTTGAAGGGGTTGAGAGGAAGGCTTAGTAGAGATGAAGTCATCAAGGACTTCATCCATCATATCAAAGTCTTCACTACTAAATGGACCATCAAATGAAGTAAAGCTTTGTACAAGGAAATCAAACATTTTTCTAATCTAACGAGACACACAATGCATGAAAATAAACATTTCTTGATTTTTTATGTTTTGAATTATTAAAATGCAAAGCAAGAATGAAGTAGAATATGCAATATTTTTTGTCTTTTTTTTATCAATGAATGTAAAAATAAAACTAAATCTAAATGCATAAAATGGAATGCAAAAAAATCACATCTAAATACCAAATTAGAAGTGGAAATTTTATAAGTTGGGTTCGCCAAAATGTACAATAAGAAAAGGTAAGAAAGGAAGGTTTCTAATCCTTTCCCTAATACACAATCAGAAGAAAGATGACCCACTAGGCCCAGATAAGACTTATGTGCTAAGTGAGTCAATTATCCTACACAAGAATTAATTGGGGGAAGTTGGATAGAAAGGGTAAATGGTATGTTGATCCAATATAAGAGGATAAACAAGAGAATATAACAAGTCATGGGAAATAAAAACCAGCAAAAAATTGATAGACAAATATAATGACCTAAAATAAGAACCAAAAAGTTGTACTGACCTATAGTCTAAATATGAGGCTAATTTGAAAGGTAAAAAATACCTTGGACATTCTATTTCTTGGAACGAATAGTCTAAGGTGATGTTTTCGTAGCAACCTTATCTGAACTTGGTTGCGGTTTTTCCATAAGATTCTACACTTTCCAAATTAAGTCTCGACAATTTTTCTACTTATTCCTACACAAAAAATGGAGAAGAAGGTTGTAAAGAGGGGGTTGCCTCAGTCAAACCCTTGTTTGGAATCAACCTTAAAATGAAATAAGATAAATGAAAGTGTGTTATCATATAATAGAGTCTAGATCTAAGAAATGAAGTATGTCATACCTTGGCAATGAAAATGCTTCTTTTAATGTGATCAATTATGTTGATGTAATAGATTTGACTTAACAATAAAACCCAAAAGGAAATCATGAAAGACAAAAACTTGTGTAATGGATGTTGTAGTTTGACAATACTTGATTGAGAAGAATAAAGATGACTTGGATGAATTTAGATGTATATGAATCTCCTTCCTTGATAGAAAAAACCCTTTTCCTAGCATTCAAAAGGAAAGAAGCTTGATCCATGGAGAAGAACACCTTTAATGCTTGAGAAGAAGTCTAGATCTTGAATGCTTGGATGCTTTCCTTCAAACCTTGAACTTTATTTTTTGATCATGAATGTTGATCCTTACTTATGGTTCTTTATCATGGGTTACTAAAATGAGGAGAGAGAGGGTGTTTATATACCTCTCACAACATCTCGGGGGTTGAAAATTGTAAAGGATGACTATAAATCCAAATACCCCACTAAATTACCAAGATGGAGCCTAAGTTCCAATTTTAGCCCAAACCTAAGGGAACACAATGTCCCAGGAATTCTTCCTAGGAATAAAACACCCTAGGCATTATGTAACACTCAATCAAAGGTCAAATCAAGATCAAGGGTCCTCGGTAATTAGGATATAATAGATTAAGGGGCACAACTAATTTTGAGATTGGAAAAGAAAACAAAGGCTACAAATCGTAACATAGGCCTAGGTGATGAAATGAAATATTGGATTGGAAGAATAATAGAGGATAACACTTAGAAATAAGGGCTTACCTAAATTTTAAATGATATTAAAATAATAAAGGACTTATATTTGAATTAATATGGTGTCCATTAAGTGCCATATTAAGTCCTATTATAGAAAATGCACTAAGGTGGGTGCCTAATAATCATGAAATTGTACACCAATTAGGTACTTACAATTTATGATGGTACACTTTCATGCATATTCCATTTCTATTTAAAGGTTGATTCCTCAATTGGGGTTTGACTAAGGCAAACCCCCATCTACATAATATTTTCCTTGTTTTCCATGTGCAAGAATAGGTGACATTCACACTTGTTCAGATCTAAAAAGTTCAAGACCTCACAGATAGTCTATAACTAAAAGAAATTAGAAGTGAATGGAATATTTTAGTCTAGTCGACCTAGTCCCAGTAATAGGTTGGCCTAGGAAACCTAGTCCCTCTATATATTCTTCAAATTGATTTTGCAAGTCAATTAGATCCTCAGGTCCCTATTTTTGGTATTCATACTAGTATGTCTATTCTTTGTCAATATATGCATCCCAAAACTTTCCCTTTCCTCCTTTCTAGACTCTATATTGCATCATTCAATCTTATCTCCCTAATCAATTCTCAATTACAATCAAGGATCATTGCACCCATTCAACACTTAGCATACTTGAGCCTAGTGGCTCATCTTCCTTCAAATGTAACCAATGATTGATTGGATATATCATTAGGGAACCACTCCATAACTCCTTATTGTCATCCTAACCACATTATTTTATGTTTCTATATTATCCTAACAATTAAGAATCCTTAATTAGGTGCTCATTTTAGCCCCATTTTAGTATGTATGTGTTCCCACATTGATTTCATGCTCTCCTAACACTTATTGGACCTTTAAATTAACTTTATGAGTCCTATAATGATTCAATTTCTTGCAAAAACTCAAGGTTGGCCCTTATTTCTAAGTGTGTTCATCTTTTTCATCCAATCCCATAATTCATTTCATCACCTAGGTCCTATATACTTATTTTTGTCCTTCATGACTTGTCTTGACCCCAACACGAGCCATATTTGGAAATCCTGCACATACCCAATATCTTTGGCCCCTAGATCAAATTTGGGTTCATTTTCTAAGGTGCATGTCACCATTGGCGACATGTCCTAGGTAAATGGGGCCCAAATTCAGCCCGAAGGTCCTTGCCAGGGTCTTGGGGCAAGATCTAGTCCTATGGTCATCCTTCTTAATTTTTAACTCCCAAAATGATGTGAGATGCATATAAACCCCCTATATCTCCTCATTCTGAGAACTAGGATGATCCATTATCAAGTGCAAGCATTCACTATCAATATTTCTAGCATTCATGAGCAATCAAGCAATTGAAGTTCAAGATCACTTTTACAATTGAGTATCTAAGTCTTCAATCCTTCAAAATCAAGCATTTTGAAAAACTAAAAAAAAACATAATTCGAGGAATTTATTTCATGATTTTATTTTTAGATCAAGCTATTTTATCAAAATTTGTGATCAAATCCAAAGAAGCATCATGCCATCAAGGTATAAGGTGATTTACAATTTAGATTTGGTTTCTATTTCATCTTTCCTTATGCAATTTAATTACATTTTAAAGGTTGATTCCTAAGTAGGGGTTCGAATAAGAAAAAACCCTCTAGGCAACCTTCTTCCTCATTTTTATGTGTGTGAGAACATGTTACACAATTGTTAGATTAGATATGGGTAGATCTGGAATAATTAGATGAGATGTGAAAAATTCAGACAAAAACACCAGGGACAAATAGCCATTTGTGTCATGTCCTAGGGACACATCACCATTTCCATTATGTCCCTATCATTTCAAGCTTAGATTTGGTAGGAAGCTAGGTTACAACCTATAGGTCTCAAATCTACAGTTATAGGTCATTCTGGGACTTTGATAGTCAGGAATTTAGGTCTGAAAACTCACTTCTTTTATTTCATTTCTAGGTGCATCCAAATTCTTCCCCATTCCATTTTACATTAGTTTTCTTATTTGGATTGGAGCAGATATGTTCTTATTTAGTCTCTTACATATCAATATCAATCTTTTTTTTCTCAATTCTAAGAAACAAAGGAAAAAAACCCTTCAAGGCAGTAATATTGCATTGGCATCTTCCTTACCAAGTGGTGTCAATAATATTTCTATTGAGTTGGTTTTGTATTTAAATGTGCCATATGAATTGGGGAAAATAGCCCTTTTACATGATCCTCTTTTCCTATTGTATATTTTGGCGAACCTATCTCTTTCATGCATTATACCTTTTGTTTTGGTTAGTTGGATCTTGCATGTGTATGTTTTTAAATTCTAAAATGAACAAAAACATTATGATTTCATGTTTAGATATGATTTCTATACATTATATTGCTACATTTTACATATTTAGTCTTAATTTCTAGTTTAATTTTTAATTTTATTAATAAAAAAGACAAAAATTTTCATATTATTCATAGATTCATTCTTGCATTCATATGTTAAAAATAATAAAAATCCAAAAATATTTTCTTTTCATGCATTGTTATGTGTCTCTAGATTAGTTCATTTTATACTTTTTTTCATAACATTAGCTTGTTTCATTGCATTCATATGTTAAAAATAATAAAAATCCAAAAATATTTTCTTTTCATGCATTGTTATGTGTCTCTAGATTAGTTCATTTTATATTTTTTTTCATAACATTAGCTTGTATGATTTCCTTGTCCAAATTTAACAACTTTTAATGATCCATTTAGTAGTGAAGATTTTGATATGATGGATGAAGTCTATGATTCTTCCTATAAACCTCCTAAATTATCCTTTTGTAAAAATTTAATTAATATGATAGAAGGATTTAGGGTTTACAATAATTCCCTTTATGAAAATATCAATGATTCCTCTCCCAAATTTATTCTCCCTCATTAGGGCATATTGATGAAAGAACATAATTTTAAAACTCCTCTTAGTGGCCTCCCTCATTGGGATGAACTATTGAAGAATGATGTTTATTATTCTCTTTATGTGAACATCCCCCATGAGAGTACCTGTGTGCAAGATGATGATTTTGTGGTGGAAGAGGGTGATATGATTTACAAATAGCTTGATAAAACTTCCCCTCCTATCCAATTCAATAATCTCCCTTCTAGAGATGAAGCATTAATTAGTTATGTTTATCCATTTCCTAAAGTGATATGTTACAATACCTTAGAAGAAAAGGATGATATCCTTGATCCTCTCTCTTTTCCACGTGAACCTTTTGAGAATAAAGAACCTAATAAAGTTAATACCATTCAAGATACCTCCCAAAACAAACCATTTATTGTTGTAAAAGGTGCTATACAACCTGATTATCATGTAATACCATACACATATTTTATATGTGATGAACCTAATCAGTTGGGAGCACACGTAGACACTCAAACATTAGTAAAACATATACATGTGCATACACAACAAAAGATTCAAAGCTCCACCTCCGATTGAGCCAAAATGGGAGCACCCAAACCCCATTTGATTTGATCTTTTTAAAAGAATGTGGGTGTGCTCTCCAAACACAATGATAAGATCCCCAATGCAAGCTTAAAATGATTTAAACTAAATGCAAGCCAAAGAGATCCCAAAATGATGCAAAAATAGTATGAGTAACTAGTTTTCACCAAGGATTCCAAGAGATGAAGATTGAGATTAAGATTTAAGAGATACAAATGATATGAAAAATAGCTAAGATTCATTCACCATTAAGCATTTAGATTGAAAAGGAAATACAATGCCATGAAAACTAAGATTGATTTAACATTAAGATTATGCTATGTGATTGAGCTTGAAAAGAAACTAAAAATGCTAAGATGCTATGAATTCTAAAGCTAAATTACCATGATAACAATGCATGAAAGGAAATTGGTAAATTGATCTTGGAGAGGCCTATATTTATAGAGTTTTGGGAGGAGAGAGAGGGCTTGGATGAGGTGGCACCTATGTGGAATCCACATAAGAGCCACATAGGAGACACATAGGCTTGGAGGGAAGGGATATTTTGAAAGGTCAAGTTGAGAGAAGATGTGCATTTAAGGTTTGAGTGGCTCAAGGTTTCTCACACATGTGTGAGAAACTTTGGGGAAGAGTGTGGGGGACAAGGATGCAAGATCATTTAAGGAAGTTGGGTGGCTTCCTTGGGAAGAGTTTCTCACACATGTGTGATCAACCCATTAGCACTAATAAGGCTAGGAATCACTTTTTAAGTGGGATTAGGGGAGTGATTAAGTGTGAGAGTAGGTTTAGAAAATGAGGTGATGGGTGTAGGCTAGGATTTATGTAGGGTTTTATATTAATTTAAATTAGATTTAAATTAATTCAGGATTAGAATAATATTAGGATAAGATTTGTGCATGACAATGTTACATCCAATGAAAGGAAAATTTCAGCAGAATCCTCAAAGTATCCAAGGTATAATGCTTAAAGGATCTCAATCATAAAAGGCTAAAAGCTATAACAACAAGGTTATAATACAATAAAATATGCAACATATGTTTGAAAGAATCATTCCACTAGAGGCTTGGAATATATAATGGAACCAACATCGGGAATAGTGTCATGAAAATGTTTGCATAGAATACAATGCCATCCTGGAAGCAAGGTTAACACAGGATTTGTGGATATTAGAAGAAGATAGTATTATTAAATTAAGGCAAACCTCAACAATACCATAATGGAAGTGATATATATGCTGATGATATGAGAAATAATGGAGGGTATTTGTGTTGAGTTGAGTCAGATAGAAGGTTAAGAAAACATGATCAACACAAAATCATTCAAGACAATAAAAGATTAGTAATATTTCAAATAAATGAGTTACGGTAGTCATAATAATATTAGATACAGAACATGGTTTAGATAATTAATAAGAATCAATGTTCTTTCAATTCAATGAATGGATGCAATAAAATAAATATGCTTCATATTTAATGTTCCTTTCTACACATCAAGTGACAAACCTTCCCAAAGAAGCATAGATATTAATAAAGGTCAAGGCTAACACATTGAGGAAGGTAATGTGTTTTATTCAATTAATTATTTTCTCATGATTTACAGTCACATATATGTGAAAGAAGGAAACTCTCAAGTTGTAGAAGTGAAAATCTAAGAACTATTAACCCACAATCTAGAAATAGTAATTAAAAAGGAACTTACAAGAAGTGTTTCTTATATATTATTATTGATATTAAAATGTATCAAACAAAATTCAAAGTTCTCTCATGAAAAAAATAGGAGACCTACAAATCAGAACACTCAGCGATCATAAAGATGTGATCAAGTTGCAAAAAATGTTATAGATAAAGAAGGGAATATCAAATATTTATGAAGGTTACAAAGATCATTAAGATTGGATGTAGCATTGTCATGCCATCAACCATGTTGACCAAATACAATTTTAAATAGGTCACACTAGTGCATTCCCACAGTGGTAAGGAATGAAGTGTGGACCACCTTGACCAATACAACTTACCTTGAACATGCCAACATGCAACACTATATCTAAAGCCATAGGTTCCAATAGATATGATCAACATGTTACATTAAATTGGGACAAAACCACAAATGAACACTCTCCAAATAGGATCAAGAAAATTAATTGATCCATCAAATATTGTACACAACATACAACCACCTCTAAAAGAGCAATTTGTTGGTGAAAACTTCCACCAAGACACACATCCTATCAGTACAATAACTAATATTTCCAAGACTAGCGATACACAACACTCGATACAACCAAAATATGAAAAAGCATAGGATATGTTGACATCAATGACAACCATTAATGAAAAAAACATGAATAGTATCAAATTTACATTCTAACAATCCCCCCCTTTATCATTGATCGCAACATTCATTAATAACAAAGCAAACAACTCCAAAAGATATTAGCAACAAGGTTATCATATTTTCAACATTGTCTGACTTTCTCCCCCTTTAACAACAATGACAAAGAGACAAAATCCCCTTGAAAAAACTCACCCTTTTCCCCCTTGAGAGGAAGCCACCAAAGACTCATCTAGAAAAGAATAATTTTGCAACATGTTGGACCAATGCACACACCAGTGTAATCTAGTGACTCTTAGGAAGAGGCAGAATTCCCAACTTCCCCCTCAAATACTCAAAAGTATACTTGTACAAAGGTTTGATGAACATGTTTTCTATCTTCTCCTTTATACACACATACTCAAGCTTTACTTCACCATCCAATACTTTCTCTCTAATAAAATGATATTTGATAGATATCTACTTTTTTCTGCAATGCTGTACTGGATCCTTTGACATGTTTATAACACTTATATTATCACACATGATTGAAATTGGTTCTTCAAAAGTAACTCCTATATCCTTCAAAGTTTATTTCATCCATAATACTTGAGTACAACATGAGGATGCTGCAATGTATTTTGATTCAATAGTTGATAAAATTATAGAATCCTACATCTTTCTTGACCAAGAAACTAATCGAGATCCAAGAAAGTAAGATCCACCACTATAATTCTTTGGTTATCCAAACATAATGCCCAATTTGCATTGGTATAAGATGTCAGTGTGAAATATATTCCTTTTGAATACCACAAACCAAACTCTTCCATTCCTTTCAAATAACCAAATATCCTTTTCACTACCATAACATGTGATTCTTTTTATTCTTATTGAAATCTAGTTCCAAGCATATTGTATACATAATATCTAGTCTAGTAGCAGTCAAGTACAATAAACCACCAATCATTGATTTGTACTTACTTGCATCTACCTTTGGTGACTCATCTTCCTATGTTAACTTATAAATAGTAACAATTGGAGTACATATCACTTTGGAATTCTAGATCCCAAATTTATTTAAGAGTCCCTTAACATACTTGGATTGAGAAATAAAAAATCCTTTGCTACTATAATTTACCTACAATCTAAGAAAGAAATTCAACTCTCCTATCATAGACATCTCAAACTCTTTCTGCATCTCCTCTACAAATCTCTTGCACAATTCATCCTTGCTTCCAAAAATAACATCATCAACATACACAAAAATAATCAAGATCTGATCAACATCTTTCCTGCAATACAAATTTCTATTGGCAAAACCTTTTTGTAGCTTTTGTCCAATTTGCTATACTAGGCTCTTGGTGTCTTCTTCAAGCCATATAATTCCTTCTTCAGTGCGCATACTACTTCTATTTTTTCTTCTGATCTAAAACCTCCTAGTTTCTTAATGTAAACTTCTTCCTTCGACTCTCCATTCAAAAATACTGACTTCACATCCATCTAATAAACCTTGAAATCCTTATGTGCTACAAATTCCATAAATATTATGATCACCTCCATCTAAGAAACATGAACATAAGTATCCTCAAAGTCAATTCCCTCAATCTAAGTGTATCCTTTACAAACTAGTCTCGCTTTATTTTTTATTGCTTTATCATTATCATCCAACTTGTTTTGGTACACCTAATTAATACCAATCACATTCTTATTTATTATTTTGGGGACACGTTCCTAGGTATGATTATCCTCAACTTAATCAATTTCTTCCTTCATAACATTTATCCAATTTAGATCATTGTATGCTTTATCTATAGATTCAATTTAGATCTCTAAATGTAGACACAACAAAGCATGATATTTTGTTTCTCTACTTCTGGTGATAACTCCTCTATTCTTATCACAAATAATCTGACTCTTATAATGATTTCTCTATACATACCTCAGTTTCTTGGCTATAAATGTTGGTGCTAGTTGATTTTCCTCTTCTTCTTTCTTACTATCATTTTCTCTATCTTCTATATTAGATTCATAATAAATGTGCCTCTCAAGTGTATTCTGAAAATATTCATCAACCTTCACATTCACACTTTCCACAATTTTTTTCAGCCTTTTGCTGTAACATTGATAAGCCTTGCTTCTTGTAGAGTATCTAAAAAATATACCTTTTTCTTCTTTGCTATCAAATTTTCCAAGATTATCCTCATCTTTTCAAATGTAACATTGTCTCCTGAATTGTTCAATTCATGCTTCCCAACACTCAATAGGTTGTGATACAAACCCTTCACATAATAGATATTGTTAGAGTTATTCCTTCAATCAAAAGTAATAGACCCTCTACCAACAATGTAAGAAAACTTATCATCACCAAATCTAACAGGACCACCATCATATTTTTTAAGAGAAAAACACTTACTCTTATCTCTAATCATATAATGAGAACAACCACTATCAATTAATCATTCATTTTTTATTTCTTCTAACATATAAAGAAGTTTCAACATCATCATCAACCTTTGCACAAATTTTAGAAGTATCAATTTCCTATTTCTTATCCTCTCCAACATAAAACAAACAATCTTCTATTTTTGACTCATCATTTGAAATACTAGCATCTTCATTCACATAGTAAGCCTTCTTATTGAACTTTTTAAATTTCTATCTAGGACCCTTCTCTGGACATATAGTAACCAAATGAGAAATTTTACCACATATTAAACATTTCAGAGGTAACATACCTTTGTACTTTTTGGTACCTTTCTTTAGTCCTTTAGAAAAGTTAACTTCAAATTCTTCTTCATCATCACCACTAGGATATTCATATGATTTAGTTTCCTTCAAAGTATTTTCTGATCTTCTATTTTCTCTCCCAAACTTTCTTACCTTAAATACGGTCAGAGTACCAAATGATTATTCTTTAGTGAACTTCTTTAGATCATATACCTCTTCAATTACCAAGATCTTATCACTATAACTATCTAGTAATGTCATCAAGATCTTTTCCATGAAATCTTCATCGGTAATAGTTCCTCCTATTGGATTACAAAGAGGGGGGTGAATCAGTAATCCCTGATTCCAAATACCTAAAAATATTTTCTCTAATTAACTTGGTGATAGCTCGATTAAACAAAATTCTCTATTTATCGATAACAGCAAATAAAATTTAACAATCAGTAAATTAATCACATAAATCATTCATCACATGTAACACCATTATTTAATGTGGAAACCTAGCTTTGGAAAAAACCACTGTGGGAATTGTCACCCACTAAGAAAATACTCTTTTGAAGTATGCCTGGTTAAGAGCCAATCCAGTTAAATATTATAATACAAACTATTAGATGTGACCTGATCAAGGGATTTACCTCAGATTTGTTAGGATCTTCACCCTGTTAGGAGTGGCCTGGTAAAAGGACTTTGAACACTCTTTAGAATGTTACCTTTTGAAAGGATTTTATAATAAGATTGTTAAGTCCACTATGTTAAGAAATTTCTCTATTACAAATGCTAATAAGCAACAGTAAATGATTTGACCTGTAAACTTGCAACTATCTTTGCATAACCAGATCATTTGTGCGCTCTTCTATCTTCACTTCAATCCTTCACTTTCCACTGGCTTCAACACTTCATTATATCTTTCTTTTTGACTCGGAATCTCTCTGTTCCTTCTTGACTGCTTCAATCGATGACTCTTCAACTCTTCAATTTTCCATCTATTTTATCATACAAATCCATCCCTTATATAAATATTTTTTAACTTAATCTCCTCTATTACAATTTTATTTGATCAATCTTAACCGCCCAATTCATTATACCTTGAATATGGATCTTGGTAACACGTTTTATTTTCACCTAGGAACTTGAACTTTCTTGATATTTGTTCCTTTACTTTTAACCATTTAGATCTAAGCCATAGATCATCACCTTGAATTTTCCTAATCATAGATCTCTCTAACTAAATTTCCTTATCACCATAATAATTGAGCTCATCATAGCTAATAATTAAATGTCATTTCAATCATTGTATTTAATTATTGTTCCTTGCTCGATAGATAACTCTGTATTTCGGTTAATTTTTCTCAGTGCCTAAAACTCTCCTGCTCGGTGTCCTTAGTTCTTTTTCATTTATCGAGTGACTTTTCCTAATCAATATCCACAACTCTTTTTCTTACCGACTTGACAAGTCTTAATTACCATACTTTATCGACTTGATATAATCATTTTTTAGGAAGAAAATAATTATATCAACATATCCTTACCAGTGTCTGATCTGTATTAGTTTCCCAATTAAGTTCTTCAACTTCATAACATCTCACTTCTTCATCTCCTTAACTCATTCAACTTATATCATATAGAAAATGATATGACAACACAATATAAACCATAAATCAATTGCTTGACATTAATGACAAGATAATAAATGATCTAACATTTCTACTATCTTGTATTCCTATGATCTTGGTCAGTATTTATCATCATCACCATCAATTATAGTAAAAATATCTCTCTTTGGCATTGATGGAAACACACTAACAATCTTCAGTATCTAATTGATGATGGTAACACTTCACTGTCATTCATGTACTCCTTCTGAGCTATAACTTCTCTATACATATTCTCTCTCTTTCACTATTCCTTTTTTCCATCAGTAGATCTTCTTTACTGTTCCTCTTTGAAAAATTCTTTTTCTGATCTTCTTTATATTATCCCTCTGCATTATTCATCAATACTATTCTCCCTTTTTGATAATAATGCCAAAGACACATACTCCAGAAAATTTTTCTCAGACAGTAAATTATACCTTAAATATAGATTTCTCATTGTAGTCATAAACTTCTTTTCATAACTTCAGGCTTCACCTAAAAAGTGAACACTAGCATCAACTCAAAAAATAGATATTCTGATGAATACTTGAATTGATGCAACATGCATCATGCCTTAGTGAATATTGGATATCAAAACAACCCCTAACTTACCTCAAAGATACTCAAAAGAATCCTTCGGTAGTGGTTTGTGCTTGGCCAAATAATAGTATCATAAACCTAGAGCAATGGACTACCTATTTCAGGATTGGACATTCCAAATTATTCCTAAATGAATTATTTGGTCTCATTTAATTATCGACCAGGGACGTAAACTTGGAATGGCATTTGCAAAGTATATGCTTCAAACCTTCTCTTTTTAAGTCTATCTAAGGAATTCAAATGCTTATGCTTCAGGAAAACTATACTAAAACTGGTAAGCAAATGTATTCTAATCAAAGTAGGAAATTGTAGTTAGGAACTAATCCAACTAAATGTGCTACAGGAACATGCTACTAATTATGATATCAGTAGCTGCAGGAACAACAAAGTTCTAATACATATAAATGAACAGGAAAATGAACTCTACACTAATAGAACAATTCACTCATCAAGTGGGCCCCCTTGAATGAGTGAATGAGAAGTACAATCAAGATGAAAGATGCAAACTTGAACTAAACATTCTATTCATCCATAAAATGATTACACTTGATTGAAACAGTATGCAAGAGTTCTATTAAAAACCTGTTTGTTCGACTAACTCCAAAAGAGTCACAATAGTCAATTATTTAAAAGGAAGCTACAACTAACTCCTAAATCTACGATCACTTCATAAATAAGGATCGATTACAACTCATAAAGTTTCACAACAAAAACATTATTGACCATGAATAATCCCAGAATATAGAGCACACTAAATCTGCGCATTGCATGCAATAGAAAGTATTAACTCGCTTGCAAAGATTCTGCAATCCACGGTTGGCTTTGATGACTCCCGTGCCAATATGTTGGTCTTCGAATATCCACAGTCAACTCCTACAAAACAATCAATGTGCACACATCCAACCATATACATATATATCCAAATCATCAATATTAGGAAAAGGTGTAAGCCTTAATTATCACTCTTACAAATCCTACGGCTACAGGAGGTAACTACCCAAAACATAGCTTAGGCAAGGAAACATCCATTAACATGTATAGCTATTGTATTCACCATTCTTGTTCATGAATTTAAGTAGATATTATGTCTTTAGAAGTATCCACATTTCCATATTATGTTCACACACATATATAACATATACATAGAAACCATAAGTTCATATGCTTAAAACCATAAATTCATGTCTATGTGCAATCAATTTGTTCTAGAAAGAGGATAAAAAGCACTAAGAAAGATGGCTATTTTAGAAGCCCATCATTCCCCCTAACTGAACTATTGCTGGTCCCCAACAATCATGAAGTTTCAAATCCTGGCACGGACCCTCAAATCACTAGCTGTTCTCTACCCAGACTCATCATTAACATAATCAAAGTATCCATGAGTTTCTTTGAGGATTTCCCATCGCTGGACTTCAACGGCCATGTCATAATTTGCTGCACTGTCATTCATCACCAGCAATGGCTATAGGAAGAGTGGAGGCTGAAACCTTAATGGAAACTAGTGGTTAAGGAGTGTCCTTCCCAACATAATGTACCATGGAACTCTTCTTATAGAAAGGGTTAGATTCCATGGTGAGTGAGGTTCTCTTGACTTTAGATCATGTGAAATCCTTATCCACCTCTGCCTGGAGGCACTAATTGCTATGGAAACATCTTGTGAGGAATGCTGGTCCCAGTCTATAAAAGCTTGTTCTCGCATTGGATATATCTTATTGACTCCACTAGTGTTTGCTATGACAGAAAGCTAGTCAAAATATGTTTGCCTGGAGTGCTGAACTTCATGCCTCATCAAAAAAGGAGCTGACATTTCTTTATCTCTATATGGCACAACTTGATGTTCCCTACTCATCTTGTTCTGCATCCAAGACATAACTGCTCTTAGCTGTACATCCCCTACATAGAGGAGTGAATTCCACTCTGTGTCATCAGGAACTGCTAGGTTATGTAAGTACAATTCACACAATAGGTTTTTTAGAGTCATTGGAGAAGACTGAAAGGCATAGTAAAATTCATGGGGAGTTGATATAGAAGGATTGAGGCCTTCTACAATTCTTGTTAATTTGAAATTAACAAGTTGCTCTTTAAGGAATAATGCATACACTGAAGATGGTGATCTACATTCCATCAGCTTTGGAATTAATGCTGTAATCTGATCAATCCTCCGCTTCAATATCTCAATCTCATTTAATTTTTGCTCCAACTGAGAATCCTGCTCACTAATGACTCATTTCAATTTTTCCTTTTCTAATTTCCATTATGTCTTTTCCCATAACAACTGTTGGTATAAGTTTATCCCTGCAGCAAGGGTTGTGGACAAATCTAGTGGGGGTAAAGGTTCTTGATTAAGTATATCCACCCATCCAGATGGAAAGTGAGGAGTTTTAATTGTTTTATTTGATGTAGAGGACTTCCCCTTCCACAAAACAATTATCTTGATTACATTTCTTCCCTCACTAACATCAACTGCTACCTTAGCTAGTGTTTCCAATCTATCCTGATTGCTTTGCTGGGATACTTCTTCAATAATTTTAGTCCCAAAGTCAGGGGTTTCTTTTGAATTCATACTAACATCTGGCTCGACAAAATTATCTACAAATTCCTCTGTGTCCTCAGAGTCCTCATCACTATCAATCAATATGCAGTTAACTCCAGGATTAACCTCTATTTATGGACTCTGCTCTCTCAATATAGTGTCACTAGCTACGGTTTGATGAAACAATTCCTCAGAAGAGGACTTTTGCAAAGACTCATTTTCTACAGATTCATGCTCTATGGATTCAGAAGACTCAAGGTTAACAATAGGAATAGAAGCTTCAGCATCTTTCTCAGAAAGCCTTCTACTTCTCCTCATAGGGGGTATGGATGAGCTCAAAGAACTCTTCCATTTCTTTCTTTTAGTGACTACCTCCTCTGCAATTGCTTCAGGAGGGTTTTCAAAATTCTCCTCCCTAGGGGAATGTAGGGTTTCTTCCACATTATCAGTATTATCACTAGGATGAAGTTCTAGTATTTCCTCTTATAGCTCCATTATTTTACCCTTATCTTTCCTAGATGTAGACCTGGTCCTTACAGATAGTGAAGATTCATGAATATTGGGAGCTTTCATACTTTTGTTTTTCTTCCTCTGAGAAGTAGAGGCTCCAACACTGAAAGTTCTTTTTCTAGGTGACCTAGAAATGGAAGGAGAGGCTTGAGGATCATTCTCAATTCTTTGAACAATTTTACAAACCCCAGAGGATGTTTTCTCTCTCCGACCAACACCATGACCTCTAGGGCTGAATACTCTAGGTTCAACCTCATTCATTTGCAAAAATTCTTCCCATGTCCCAACCTTTTGTCTATTCAATTCCCTTTCTACAATTAATTTTATTAAGCAATGATGTGAAATAGACTGGTTGCTTCCTGAATGGACTAATAAATCTTTATTTTTCATGATGTTAAATAGGAAGCTGGGAAGATTTACCGGTCTATTGTCGTGCCGAAGATGACTGAGAATTTTGAAATGTAAAGCATGCAAATACTTGTAGCATCTCTCGCAGGTGAAGTACTAAATAAAAAATGCGGCTGGCTGAATGAACTCTAGGGGCAATGATAATCACAAAGTTCCTTGCTTCCTGTTGATATCTAACTAAGGATCATCGTGCAAAGTGAACTGGGCTCTCACCGAACGCATGTCAAAATCTTTCACCCATTGTTCACCTTCTTGTGGTAAACCAGTCACTTCAGCTACTACATCTTCTATGAATTCAATCTTCAAGCCTTTGACTTCTGCAAACCCATCCTTCAAGGTAGATAAAAATTGAAAAGCGACTTCCTCATTAAACCCTTTAAGGCTTAAACAATAATCCAACCATCCTTTTCTTCTAAACATTTCACAAGTGGATGCATCATCTAGCAAAACCCTGTGATCCATTGGCTCATGCCATTGAAGGTCACCTCCCATTGCTACTCTCAAACAAGTTTTGAATTTGCAGAACTACGATTCCCATAGAGCTCAACAATGGCAAGTCACAGACCTCAATGCATTACAGAATAAGATGTTGCAGAAGAAAAGATGACGTACAAACTACAACTTGATTCATAGAATTAAAGATTTTTGCATGAAATCTAATGATATAAGTTTTACATAACATCTCATAATAGCTCGCACGTGCCAAGGCTGCCACCCTGAACATGTCATGGCATATCATTAGAAATCAAGATCAGACTTTAATATCTTTAATTCCCTTCAAATGTGATGACACAATCACAAAAGGATAGATCATCAAGTCATGTCGCAGACACGATTCAAAGACAAGAACTTTAATTTTACATGCTAATTTGAAAATTTGAAAATAGAATAGTCCCCCCCCCCCCAACTAAGTAATGGCATGGGTCCCACCAGGCCAAGTTAAGCAAGAGTGAAAAATTAAAATGACACAAAATCCTAAAAATTAATGAATAAAAATAATATATGTACGAGTATATGTGGCACAAACTTGGAGGCGCTACAGGAAGAGTTGTTCAAAAAAATTGCACCTGCATAATTGAAGTGATGGGATGGGGTGAATGGGTGGAAAAGAGAGAAGGTGAGATGAAAAATTATTATGGAGAAATTATTCCATGAAATGTGAAATGTTTATTATGGTGTTCTTGAATAGAATCAAGAATCGGCAGAATCCTGGGTGGAAGACCCAGATTCTTCGGCTACAGGATCACTTGCTTCAGTTGTGTTCTGGAACTACTTTAGGAACTCATCATAGCTAATAGGTTTGTGGTAAAGTTTCAGGAAATACCCGTTGATGAGTAACTTGAATTTAACAGGATCAATGGTTGAAAGTTGTACTGCTCCATTGTCAAATACTGATATGATCTCATAAGGCCCAAGCCATCTGGTATGAAATTTCTTGGGTGTGTGTTGGTATCTTGAATCATACAACAGTGCCCAATCTCCTACAAAAAATTTCTTATCATGAATGAACTTATCATGCCATTTTTTTCTTTGTTGCTGTATCAACTCGGTATTGTGGAGGGCAGACTTTCTGTATTCATCCAATCCATTTAATTGCATTAACTTGTCTTCTTGTGCTTTGGTGATATCTATATCTAGATCTAAGGTGGTGTGAAGTGTTTTATGCTGGAACTCAATCAGCATAGAGGCAGATTTTCCATATACCAACTCAAAAGGAGTAAACCCTGTGGTGGTTTTCCATGTGGTGCGGTAAGCCCATATGGCTTTAGGAAGGTGTGTAGCCCAATCCTTTTTATGCACAACCACTATTTTAGTGAGAATGGATTCTATCTCCCGGTTTGTGATTTCAACCTGGCCATTGGCCTAAGGATGATAGGGTGAAGATTTTCCATGACGCACCATGTAATACTGCATCAACTTTGTAATAAGGTTAGAAATGAATTGTACCCCTTGATCTATGACAATTTCCTTTGGTACTCCAAATCTAGTGAATATGCATTCATAAAGAAACTTAGCAACTTTGTGATCTTTGGCATGTCACATAGCTTTGGCTTCAACCCATTTTGTTGCATAATCAATACATACTAAGATGTAAAACTTCCCATGAGAAGAGGGCTCAATGGGTCCAACGAAGTCAATACCCCACTTGTCAAAGGGTGTGACAACTACCTGCGGCTACAAGGGCATTTCATTAGTCTTTGTGGGACGTCCCATATGTTGGCACCTATAATAGTGCTGAGTATGTTTTGCTGTATCCTTATGCAAAGTAGGAAAGTAGTATCTGGTTGTCAAAATTTTGTAGGCTATCCTCTTTGTGGCAAAATCTCCTCCGCATGGCTCATCATGGCATGCTCAAAGGATGTCATAAGTTTTATCTTCTCGAACACATCGCCTTGTGACCTAGTCTGGTCTTGTATAAAACATGAAGCTTGATATCCAAGAGAAGTTAAAACTCTTCTCAACCAATAGACAGTGCTATTTAGGAGAGAAGTGAGGTGGCATTCTCCCTATAGCAAGGTAGTTGGCTAATTCTGCATACCATGGATTAAAAGAATCAATAGAAAACAAGTGCTCATCAGGGAAGCTATCATCAATTGTTGCAGGATCATTTGGCACTTGTAGTCATGACAAGAAATCGGCCACTACATTAGCCTTTCCTAGTTTGTCTATTATCTTTACATCAAATTCCTACATGAGGAGTAACCGACATGCTAATCTACCACTAATGGTAGGTTTATTCATTAAGTACTTGATAGCTGAATGATTAGTATAAACAAATACTTCAAACTTGTGATGTAGTGCCTAAATTTTTTTAGTGCATGAACAATTGCTAACAACTCTTTTTCAGTAACAGTATAATTTAATTCTGCTCCTTGCAAATTTTTACTAATATAGTAAATTACCTGTTCAATAATACCTTCCTTCTATCCCAAAACTACTCCAATAGCATAGTCAGATGCATCTATGTGGATATGGAATGGAAGCTTGCAATTAGGTTCTCTGAGAATAGGTGTTGTTGTTAGAACATCTTTCAAATTCTGGAATGATGCTTCACATTCCTCTGTCCATGCAAATTTAGCTTCTTTCTTTAACAAGTTATATAATGGTGCTGCAAGTTGGCTAAAGTCTTTTATGAACCTTCTATAGTAACCAGAATGGCCAAGGAAACTCCTGACATCCTTCTGCTTAACCGGTGTGGGAAGTGTGTTGATAACTACAATTTTTGTAGGGTCAACCTGAATTCCAAAAGATGAAAGGTAGTGTCCCAGGACTACTCCCTCCTCCATCATCATATAGCACTTCTCATTGTTAAGAGAGAGATTATAATCTTGACATCTCTTAAGGAACTTTTCCAAGTTAGCTTGTGCTTCTTCAAATGTGGTTCCATGAGTTGTAAAGTCATCCATATAAATTTCAACACAATTAGCAGCAATGTCAAAGAAAATACCCAGCACTGCTCTCTGGAAAGTAGCATGAGCGTTACACAATCCAAATGACAAGACTAAATAAGCAAAGGTTCCCCAAGGATAGGTAAATGTTGTCTTGTCCTGGTCTTCTGGTGATATTTGTATCTGATTATACCCACTGAAGCCATCTAGAAATGAAAAGTACTTTTTACCCGCAAGATTATCAAGCACTTGATCAATGAAAGGTAGTGGAAAGTGATCCTTCTTAGTGGCTTTGTTAAGTTCTCTATAGTCAACACAGACTCTCCACTTTCCCCCTTTCTTTGGAACAATTACAAGTGGAGAAACCCACTGACTGTCATAAATATGATAAATGAAACCTGCACTAAGAAGCTTCTGCAACTCGGTCTTAACTATGTCTCTTAAAGTAGGGTTAATTCTTCTTTGAGCTTGCCTTACTGGCTTGTATTCTGGGCTTATATATATTCTATGAGTACAAAGTTTTGGATCTAGCCCTTTCATGTTAGTGTAATCCCATGCAAAGGCTTGTTGACTATCCTGTAAAAGCTTGAGAAGACTAGACATCTGAGATTCAGTGAGGTTTTTATTAACATTCAAATCCTTTCCTGAAATAATTTCAACTCTCTTAACTTTTTCTAACATCTAGACTTTTGCTATGGATGGAGACTTTATCTCATGGGGTAGCAAGGTGTGAAGATAATTAGGTGCTACAGGAAGTTGGGATGTGGTTTGCTTGGGCATTATTGTTTGAAGGGAACAATTTGGATCATCACAAGATGACTCTTCAGAACCATATTGGTTGGTAAGGATTGCTGCTAGTATATCATCTTCTTCTTGTGATACCATGAATGGATTCCTCTCGATGACCATAAGTTTTTGCATAGAATTTTCTTCAAGGGAAACATCTCCTAAGTCCAGTCAGACAACTTGATCAAGTTCACTTTGGGGTTTTGCTGGAGAATATAGAGTTAACTTCTTGGTATTTATTCCATCTAATATGGTCATCTTTCCTGAACGGCATGCAATGCAAGCATCAACCATGGCTAGCCAAGGCCGTCCTAAGATTAATGGATATCCTCCTAGGGTGGCTTTGGGTGACAAGACTATGAAATCTGAAGGATAATCTAAGGAATCCAAAGAAACAACAATATCCTCAACCATACCATTAGGCTTGACTATGAAATTATCAGCTAACTGCAATATTGTTGGTGTGTCCCACAAACCAATGATACTAAGTTTCAGTAGAACTTCCCTAGTCATAACATTGATTGATGCTCCCAAGTCAATTAGAACATTCTAAATTTGGGTACCATTAATGTAAATGGTTACCACTAGACTTCCTGGATCTAAATACTTAGGCATGACAACTTTGCTTAGCATGAGATCAGAGAGCTGGCCTAAGACATGGATAGTATCAAGGTCTTTCTTTTTCCTTCCAGGTTGTTTGATATAGGCTTCTTTAATTGCTTTGGTATAGACTATAATTTCTTTAAGGGCATCTAACAAGGGAATCTGCACTGTCATTTGCTTGAGCTGATCAATCAAATAAGTGGCTACAAGATTTTCTTTTGGAGGAATTGCCTGAAACAATCTTTGCGGATAAGGAGGATTCTTAGGCATTGGTGCAGTTTGAACAATAGGTGGAACATCAACAGGCTAGTTCATGGGTATGTCCTCGACATCAACAACTTCAGTTATTATTGGCTCCTTGGGTGCAGGTAGTGTAGTTCCTAATCTAAGATGGATATCATTCATGTGTAAGGAATAAGCTTGTTGCTTATTATTAGGATTTGGAGTTGGCTAAGTAGGAAGTTGAGTTGGATTTTGAGGGTTGCTATTTGCTACAGGAGGTGGCAACATAATAGCTTGCTGGTGAGGTGGGGGCATTATTGCTTATTGCTGATTAGGTTGATTGGGTCCCCACTGAGGATGTGGTTGCCAATTACCATGAGGTGGCCATTGGCTATTCTGCTATGGCTGCTGATAGGAGTTATACTATTGTTGGTATGGGTTAAATGGTGGTTGCTACAAATAGGCTTGGTTATAGTATGACTATTGATTGGACTAGTTGTGATTCCAATTCTGATCCTAAGGAGCAAAATTTTGGGGGTTTTGGTTTGGCCAATAGCTATTATTATTATAACCAAAATTATTTAGTGGGTTTGGAGGCATACCTTGTCTCTGAGCCCATGGACACCTTTGAGCAACATAGAAAACTTCTCCATTCTCCTCATCTATGGCTTTGAACTCGGTGGGCATTGGGTTGATGTCCACAGATGAAACCATCTTACATTTATAGTTTCTCTTCTTTTCTCTACAATGAGAATAGAACTCAGAAAGCATAGCATCTGACTCTTCCTTCTTCTTCGTTGCTTGCATACTATTTAGATGAGTGGCGGCATCATTAATGATGTCTTGCTTGAAGTTAGATAGAAAATTAGATAGCTCCATTTTGGATACTCCTGAACCACCATTGGACTTATGTGGTAGGTCTCTAAATCCCCTACCCTTCTTCAAAGTGGCCCTTGAATAATTTTGACATATATTCTTTATGTCAGCCCAACCTTTCTATGTGATATCTCCTCCTGCCATTAGCTCTAGAGCCTCATTACTTCCATCATTCACACCCTTTTAGGAAGAGGTGTTTCTGAGATGCCTCATTTAGCTGGTGTTGTGTATTACACTATAGGTTGAACATGAATCTGGATACATAATCCCCCAAGGTTTCATCCTCCTTCTGAGACATTTTAAAAATGTCATCACCTTTCAAATCTTGACCTCTACAGTACTCTTTGTACTTCAAAAGAAACAGAGTGCGCATGGCATTCCAATATGCTACAACATTAGCACCTAACCCCATGAACCATCTCAAAGCAACTTCTTTTAGAGTTGATGGAAACAACTTTAGCTTGTGGGCATCAGTGGTATAGTCATAACTTTGGCAAAGAATATCAAATTCAAAGAGAAAGGTCTCAGGGTCTTCTATAAGGAGGCCATAGAATTTGAGAAGTGTAGTAGTAGGTATATTCTTTAAATTTTGGTTACCTTGCTGTTGAGGTATAGGAAAAGGAAAGGGAGCCTGAGAAACCATTCTGGGAGGAGGACTTGGTGGTGGTGGCTGATATATAATAAGAGCAAGCGGGTTGTCTTGGTATTCAGGTTCAAAAAATAGGTCATTCAAATGCAGTGATTCCTCAGATGATGAAGAGGATATGTCTTCCTGAGCATTAGCAAATGGATTTTCAAAGGGTTTTTCTTCTTCTTCGTTCTCACTTTGGGGTTCTTCAACTTGAGGATTAAATAAATCAAATGGTTCTCCTTGGTAGTTATGGGGAAGAAATCTCCGGAGGTGATTTCTCCTTCTATACATAAAATGCTTACTTAAGTACTAGATTAAAACCAAGAATGCAACTACAAGGATAAGTTTGAATTAACACCATCCCCAGAAACGATGCCAAAAATGCTTGGCCAAATAATAGTATCAAAAATCTAGAGCAATGGACTACCTATTTTAGGATTGGACACCCCAAATGATTCCTAAATGAATTATTTGGTCTCATTTAATTATCGACTAGGGACGTAAACTTGGAATGACATTTGCAAAGTATATGCTTGAAACCTTCTCTTTCTAAGTCTACCTAAGGAATTCAAATGCTTATGCTTTAGGAAAACTATACTAAAACTGGTAAGCAAATGTATTCTAATCAAAGCAGGAAATTGAAGTTAGGAACTACTCCAATTGAATGTGCTACAGGAACAGGCTACTAATTTTGATATCAGTAGCTGCAGGAACAAAAGAGTTCTAATACATATAAATGAATAGGAAAATGAACTCTACACTAACAAAACAATTCACTCATCAAGTGGGCCCCCTTGAATGAGCGAATGAGAAGTACAATCAAGATGAAAGATGCAAACTTGAACTGAACATTCTATTCATCCATAAAATGATTACACTTGATTGAAACAGTATGCAAGAGTTCTATTAAAAACCTATTTGTTCGACTAACTCCAAAAGAGTCACAATAGTTGATTATTTAAAAGGAAGCTACAACTAACTCCTAAATCTATGATCACTTTATAAATGAGGATCAGTTACAATTCATAAAGTTTCACAATAGAAACATTATTGACCATGAATAATCTTGGAATATAGCGCACACTAAATCTGCGCTTTGCATGCAACAGAAAATATTGACTCGCTTGTGAAGATTCTGCAATCCATGGTTGGCTTTGATGAATCTCGCACCAGTATGTTGGTCTTTGAATATCCACAGTCAACTCCTAAAAAACAATCAATGCACACACATCCAACCATAGACATATATATCCACATCATCAATATTAGGAAAAGGTGTAAGTCTTAATTATGACTCTTGCAAATCCTACGGCTACATGAGGTAACTACCCGAAACATAACTTAGGCAAGGAAACATCCATTAACATGTATAACTATTGTATTCACCATTCCTATCCATGAATTTAAGTAGATATTATGTCTTTAAAAGTATCCACATTTCCATCTTATGTTCACACACATATATAACATATACATAGAAACCATAAGTTCATATGCTTAAAACCATAAATTCATGTCTATGTGCAATCAATTTGTTCTAGAAAGAGGATAAAAAGCACTGAGAAAGATGGCTATTTTAGAAGCCCATCAATTTGGTAAATATATTAGCTAAATGTTCCTTAGAATTTACATACTCCAATATCACATGTTTATCTTTTAATTTCTCTCTTAAGTAGTGATACTTGATAGATATATGCTTTGTCTTTGAATGCATCATCAGATTCTTTGATATATATT
Source organism: Chamaecyparis obtusa (assembly GCA_027943335.1). Lineage (NCBI taxonomy): Eukaryota > Viridiplantae > Streptophyta > Pinopsida > Cupressales > Cupressaceae > Chamaecyparis > Chamaecyparis obtusa. The sequence goes on from BSBK01006053.1 coordinate 84,669, forward strand.
TTTTTGGTCTATACTAAAATTTCTTTTACTCTTGGTTGTAAGCTCTATAGGAAAGAAGCCCCACTATTTCACCAAGGGTCAAAGTCAATAACTCTCAATTAAGAACCACAGTAGAGAGTGACTCTATGGGGACTTAAACCTTGGTTGTAGGCACTATAGACAAGAATCCATGCCATTTAACCAAAGGGACAAGCCCAAATTATTTGATATATTAATAGCACTTGTATTATTACAATAAATTGTAACTGGATCAGTAATCTCTTCTTGCATACCTTCAATTAATTATTTGATCCACACAATATTAGAATAATTCATAGCTGCAACAACATACTAAGCTTTGGCAATAGATTGTGAAACACAACTTTGTTTCTTGCTTAACCATGTCACTAACCTCTCTCCTAAAAAGAAAGCTCCGCCACTTGTTCTTTTTCTATCATCAATATTTACAGCCCAGTCAACATCAATATACACCTTGAGATCAAAATCTCATCCTTTTGTGTATAATAGACCAAAATATTCAGTCCCTTTTAGATATCTAAATATTGTTTTCATTGTAGACATATGTGTCCCCTTTGGGTTAGCAGAAAACCTTGCAACTATACCAACTAAATGTGCAATATTTGGTCAACTTTGAACAATATACTGTAGTTTACCAATCATGGATCGATAAAGTGTCTCATTTACTTCCTTTGTGTTATGTTTCTTTGACAATTTACAACAAGTAGCCATCGGTGTTCCAACCGGTTTTGATTCTTCCATATTGAATGTCTTTAGGATCTCCTTGATATACTTATATTGTGTTATGTAGATCCCATCCTTTACTTGTTGAATTTGAAGTCCAATAAAGAATTTAATCTCTCCAATCATAGACATCTCAAATTACTTTCTCATCTCCTCAACAAATGATTTAGACATTATCTCATTTCCACAAAATATAATGTCATCAAAAAATATCTCAACAATCAAGATCTTATCACTACTATCACATTTCAAATACAAATCATTGTTATCACTTGTCCTTTGAAATCCAATCTTAACTAAATAAGAGTGTACTATTTCATACCATGCTTGGGGTGCTTGCTTCAATCCATAAAGTGCCATGTGTAGCTTGCAGACCATATCCTTGTCAGAATTCTAAGAAAATCCTTTAGGTTGTTCAATGTACACTTCAAGAATTTCATTTAAAAATGTAGACTTAACATCCATATGATAAAATTTGAATCCTTTATAGGTAGCATATGCAAGCGATATCCTTACACCCTCTAATCTAGAAATAGGGGCAAATGTCTCACCATAGTCAATACCTTCGTCTTGTGCATACCCTTTGCAGACTAATATTGCTTTGTTTATGATCATATCTCCTTTCTCATTAAGTTTATTTCTAAAAAATTCACTTTTTTCCAATCACATTCTTATCCTTAGGTCTTGGTACCAGTAACCATGTGTTGTTCTGTTCAATATGATCAATTTCTTCTTTCATTGCATTAATCCAGTCTTCATTTCCTAGTGCATCCTTGAATAATCTTGGCTCAAACTCAGAAATCAAACATGTTTTATCCTTCAAGTTACTTCTTGTCATGACTCTTGCATTCTTGTATCCAATGAGCTTTCTCGGAGAGTGATGTCTTCTTACATATTTTGCTAATACAAGTTCGTTAGATTGTTCATCAGTATTTTCATCAATCAATAGAGGCTCATTTTTCTCCTCAGTTCCTTCTTTTAGCAGCTCGGTTGCATCAACCAAATTATCTTCCTGTACATAAACAAATCTTTTGTATTCCCTAGGTTCTTTTTTGTTATCTTCTTCATTCCTTTATGCAAATTCATCAATCCTCACATTTGCACTTTCAACAATTTTGTTAGTAGCCTTGATCAAATATTTATATGCTTTTCTCTTTGATAAATAACCTAGGAATATACCTTCATCTCCTTTAGAGTCAAACTTTCCATTTCTAGCATCTTTCAGTATGTAACACCTACTTCCAAATATTTTAAAGTAACTTACATTCAGTGTATACCCGTACCAGAGTTCATAAGGGGTCTTGTTTGTTCCTTTCTTCAATTATACTTGGTTGAGTGTATAGACAATAATGTTTATAGATTCTCTCTAGAATATTTGTGCAACTTCTTTATTAATCAACAGTGTTCTAGCACAGTCAACTATAGATCTATTCCTTCTCTCGGCTATACCATATTTTTGTTGTGGAGTCCACAATGCAGATAGTTGTCTTTTGATTCCATTTTCATTGTAGAAGATAATAAATTCATCAAAGATAAATTCATCTCCTCTATCTGATCTTAAACATTTTAGTTGTTTTCCTATTTCCTTTTCAACTCTAGCTTTATACCACTTGAACATTTGTAATGCATCAGATTTCTCTTTTATAAACATGACACACATCATTCTTGAATAATCAACAAAAAATAAAATGAAATACCGATCTCCATAATAGCTTTGAACTCTCATAGGACCACAAAGGTCAGTGTGAACTAATTCCAAAATACCATTGGTAGAGTAATATTTTCTTGAGAAACTTGACTTAGTCATCCTACCAATCTAGCATTCTTACACATCACTTTATCAGGTTTTCTTAATTTTGGTAGACCTTTGACTCTATTCTTTTTTCTCACCTTAATCATGTTATCAAAATTTACATGACAAAGTCTTTTATGCCATAGCCATACATCTTCAACTTTAACAAATAACAAACTCTTAGTAGTTGTATCAAGATAAAATAAATTACCTTTAGATTGTTCACCAGTTCCAATTAGATCTCCATTAGTACCATAAATATTCACCTTTCTATTTTGAAATTCCAGTTGGTGGCCAGTATTGTTCAATTGTACAACTCTCAATAAATTATAGTTTAGACCTTTAACCCAATATGGATAATTAAATTTCATCTTCTCATTCAATACAATGGATCCTTTACCTTTCATAGGACATGGAGCATCATTGCCAAATCTAACAAATCCTCCATCTTACTCCTATAGGTTCTCAAACTCATCAACATCACCAGTCATATGATGTGAACATCCAATATCAATAATCCATGGGTCAACTTTAATTACATCAGAAGTAAGTGCTTTTTCATATTCCTACTTTTCTTCATCTGAGTCTTCCTTTACAACAATATAGATAACTTCATATCTTTATTCTATCTCATTAGATTCATCATCGGTTACACCTTTCTTAGCTAGGTAGCAAGGCTTTTTACTTTGTCCTTGTAGTCTCTAAATCTTCAGTGTTGGTTGTACCTTTTGTCATTCTTATCATTCCTATCAATGTCAGGATATCTAGATGCAATGTGGCTATTCTTATTATAGTTAAAACATTTTAGAGGTAATTTACCCTTGTACTTTCCTTTACCTCTCGGTAGTCTCTTAGCCAGTAGTGCATCTAACTCTTCTTGTTCTTTTTCTTTGGTTAGGATACTATCATATTCATTTCCTTATGAACTACTCTGATTTTCTCTTTCTTTTCTTGATTTTCCAATGCTTAGAGATGACTTGAATGTAGTTTCAATGGTCGGTAGACTATTATCATAATTAATCAGCTCAAATGTAGTCAACTTACTAATTAGGGCCTCAAGAGTAACAACATTGTTTTGTATGTATCTCAATTCCTGAATAGAAGATACTCTAATAGCATACTTAGAAGAAAGGGTTCTTAGAATTTTACATACCACTTCTTCATTAGTCAAAGTTCAACCAACACCTCTAATGATACTAACAACTTCGTTGATTCTACAACTATATTGTGTGATGTTCTCTTCATCCTTCATTGTCATTTCATCATAATTTCCTCTAAGACTATCAACTTTAGCCTTTTTTACATGTTGATCTCCTTCATATATAAGTGTATGCCTATCCCACATCTCTCTTGAGTTAATATAGTCCTTAACATCATTGAATTAAGAATCAGTCGGGGAAGAAGCAATCTCAATCATCAATGAGTTGTGTTGCTGCTTCTCTTTCATCTGATCAACTATCATGGGTCTAGGAGGTGGTGGAGTGTAGTCATTATCCAAAAGATTCAGTGTAGATTCTCCAATCCCAGATAGATACAATCTCATCCTACTTTTCCATGTTGACAAACTTTCCTTGTTCATCTTAGGTACTTCTCTCCTATATATATTCAAATCTTTTACTCAAGTTTTTCAAACTTATCTCTTTAGAGCACTAGGCTCTAATACCAAGTATTGGATTACAGAGAGGGGGGGGGGGGGGGTGAATTAGTAATACCAGATTCTAAATACCTAAAAATATTTTCTCTGATTAACTCAGTGACAACTCGGTTAAACACAATTCACTATTTACTGACAACAGTAAATAAACTCTAACAATCAGTAAATCAATCACATAGATCATTCATCACATGTAACAGTAGTATTTGACGTGGAAACCCAGCTTTGGGAAAAAAACATTGTGGGAATTGTCACCCACTAAGAAAATACTCTTCTAAAGTACATCTGGTTAAGAGCTAATCCGGTTAAAGGTTACAATACACATTGTTAGGTGTGACCCGGTCAAGGGATTTACCTTAGATCTATTAGGATCTTCACCCTTTTAGGAGTGGCTCGGTAAAAGGACTTAGAAAACTCTTTAGAATGTTACCTTTTGAAAGGATTTTACAATAAGACTATTAATTCCACTCTCTTACAAATGCTAATTAGAAACAATAAATGATTTGACCTATAAATTCATAACTATCTTTGCATAACCAGATCCTTTGTGTGCTCTTCTATCTTCACTTCAATCCTTCACTTTCCATTGGCTTCAACACTTCATCAGATCTTGCTTTCTGACTCAGAATCTCTATGTTCCTTCTTCACCACTTCAATCGGTGACTCTTCAACTCTTCAATTTGCTAGCCATTTTCTCATACAAATCCACCCTTTATATAGACAAATTTTTCCGCTTAATCTCCTCTATTACATTTTTATTTGACCAATCTTAACTATCCAATTCATTATACCTTGAATCTAGATCTCGATAACACATTTTATTTTCACCTAGGAACTTGAATTTTTTTAAAATTTGTTCCTTTACTTTTAACCATTTAGATCTAAGCTATAGATCATCACCTTTAATTTTCCTGATCATAGATCTCTCTAACTAAATTTCCTTATCATCATGATCATCCATCTCATCATAACTAGTCATTAAATGCCATTTCAATCCTTGTATTTAATTACTGTTCCTTTCTCGGTAGATAACTTTGTATTTTGGTTAACATTTCTTGGTGCCTAAAACTTTCCTGCTCGGTGTCCTTAGTTCCTTTTCCTTTACTGAGTGACTTTTCCTACTTGGTAGCCATAACTCTTTTTCTTACCGACTTGAAAAATCTTCATTACCATACTTTACTAACTTGATATAATTTTATGTTAGGTAGAAAATTATTATATCAACATATCCTTACCATTTCCTAATCTGTATCAATTGCCCAATTAAGTTCTTCAACTTCATAACATCTCACTTCTTCATATCCTTAACTCATTCAACTTATATCATATACCAAATTATATGGTAACACAATATAAACCAAAAATCAATTACTTGACATCAATGACAAGATAATAAATGATCTAACCTTTCTACTATCTTGTATTCCTCTGATCTTGGTCAGTCTTCATCATCATCACCATTAGTTATAGTAACACCTCCTTGGTTCTTTACTTCATTCACCACATTCTCAACTATTTGAAATAGCTTTTAATATCATCATTGTCTTCCATTCTCAAATCCTCATAATGTCTCTTAGCTGTAAACTTCTTAGATAACTTAACGCTATCATTTCCTTCATATTTTCCTTTAGTTTATCCCAAACCTCATAAGAAATCTTTAAAGGAATAAATTTATCCAATTCAATCTTAGATAAAGCACTAGTAATAGCATACCTCAGTTTTTAATTCTCCTCATACACCTTGATTTCATCTAGAGTGTTAAGCCCATTATGAGAAAATACTTACTTTTTCTCCACATGCTTCTAGGTCTTGTAACCAACCGAAACCAAATAACCTTTCATTTGATCTTTTCATGAATTTTTGTCCAATCCATCAAATGTGGGAATGTTCAATTTATGCGTAATTGGATCTTCCTCAAGTGGTTAAGCTCTTCAACAAGGAACCAAACTCTGATACCAATTATTGAATAGGTTGAATAACTAAGAGGGGTGTGAATCAATTATTCCCACACACTTTACAAAACTTTTTCTCTGTTGGCAAACTATTAAACAACAGTAATAATAAATTATGATCTTTTGGTTAAGCACATAAAAAATCCACATAAAGTATAACATATAAACATAGGAACATAGACATAGAGAACACCAAGATTTATGTGGAAAATCTAAACTAGAAAAAACCATAAAGAAGCTAATTCTCACAAAATGTAAACATTGATTAAGATGACATCAGTTAAGGTGATTTGTACAAAGGCCCACTATCGGTTGTTCCCATTGTAGGTAAGGTTCATTGCTAGTCAATAACTACCCTAAAATATGAAAAGGCTCACTACCAAAGTATTTGAAATAAAACTAAATCCACCACTAAGATCACTATCACCAATAATCTACCACATGCACAATCAACAACACGTAGATATCCAAAAATAGATTCACAATAAATTCGCATACAAGAAAAACATAAGCCACATGAACAAAAAAAATCCTTGTTCTTCTTATACTTCTTGACTCTATCAACCATGTTGTCCAAACACAATTTGAAATAGGTCACACCAAGACATTCCTGCAGTGGTAAGGAATGAAGTGTATATGCCAACATGCAATGCCATCTCCAAATCCATTGGTTCCAATAGACATGATGATAACGTTACATAACAATGGATGGGACCAAAACACAAATGAACATGCTCCAAATAGGATCAATCCAAATAAATGATCCACCAAATATTGTATACAACATAGAACCACCACTGAAAGAGAAATCTATTAGTGAACACTTCTACTGAGACACACATCCTATCGGTACAACAACCGATATCACCAAGACTATCGATACACAACACATGATACAAATAGAATATGAAAAAGCATAGGATTGTTGAACATAACAAATAAATGACAGGGGGTGAATTAGTTATTCCCACACTACTTATATAATTTTTCCTCTATCTATTAACTCACAATGAAAAGTATTAACAACTTTAGATTTGTTGGTAAAGAACATAAAAAATCCATATTAAATGTAAGCATTAAGAACACATAGAAACCAACACAGAGAACACTAGGATTTATGTGGAAACCCAAATTGGAAAAAACCATAGAGAAGCTAATTCTCATGAAATGTAAAAAACCTATTAAGGTGACCCCAATATGGTGAATTTTATAAAGGCTCATTTCCAGTTATGCTCACTACGAGTAGGCTCACTTTGAATACACAAAGACTCACTGCTGATACAAAAAGGTTAATTACTGACACATAAAGGCTCACTTCCAATAAAAAGTAGATATTAGAATAGAATTATGAACTATAAAAGTTGCATCCGAACATGCATGAACAGTTCCATAGTTAAGCTTTATCACCACATCCACTAGTGGAACATCAAAGGATTGATCTACTACTTCTGGTATGCAACAAATGATAGGATTTATAGTCTATTACCATAGATACCATTGGTAACATACATTATTATCGCAAGATTGCTCGACCACAATAACCACTCTGATTCTACACATACTCCACACTTAGATACAAATAAGTTCTTCTTTATTTATATCAATATCTGATCTTACATATGTCAGCTTCATACCAAGTGTGTGACAACACCAATGCAACAAATATTATATTTACATTTAATATAAGGCATTGATCCTAAATCTAGGACATACATAAGAATGTGATACAATGTAACCCAAAAATAGGTTGGGATTAAGGTATTACAATTTATTTTACCAAAGTCATTAACTACCATAACCAAAACCAAAAGTTGAAGTCATAAAATAATTATTGTCACCGACTAAAAGATGTCCATAGTATGTTGTGTTAATATGATTTAGAACAATAGAGAGGGGGGGTGAATCAGTTGTTCTCAAGTCCTTATGTATAAAATAACTTCAAAAACTTTTCTTTAAATCAAATCAAGCAACCAAATCAAACTCGGTCATCATTGATTCAATAATAGAAACATATAACACTGCAGTCCACCACCCAGCTATAACTAACTTGTAAAACATAGAAATGTTCAAACCAAAACATTCACACAAGTATTGACACCAGGATTTATAGTGGAAACCCAATATGGGAAAAACCACTTTGTAACATGCTACTATTATTTTCACTCTTTTGAAGTGAGCTCGGTTAAAAGCCAACCCTATCAAAGGTTACAATACACACTATCAGGTGTGGCCCAGTTAAAGGATTTTAATCACCCTGTTAAAAGTGAGCTTGGTCAAAGGACTTACATACACTCCATTAGAATGCAACCTTGTTCAAAGGATTTAACATATGACTGTTAGGTCAACCTCTGTTAAAAGGATTTTGACTGTTACAATGGTTAGAAAGTAGTAGTAGTATTGATCTGAAAACATACAACTCACTTTGCAAATATCAGATCCAATTCTGTACACAAATGCTAGGTTACTGACTTTGAAACTTTGCCATCTCCACTTCTAATTTTCTCAGAACTTTCCTTCAAGCAATCACCACACTTTTCCTTCAGCCTTTTCGCTTATACAGTCAATAAAACTTTATTGTTCTTCCAGCATCTCCTTCACCAATGCATACACATACCTAATGCTTCGATTCCCTTAATACTTTCCTCTGTTAGGTTTACTTATCTTTTGCTGTTTAATCTCCTCTGTAGATCTTAGGGTTAGGTCAGATTCATTAAATCTACCCACTTCATGTTCTTCATCTCCTCTTCTAGAATCATCTCAAATCTCATAAGGATTTACAATAAAACATTTTACAAAGCATTAAATGCTTCCATACAATTAATAAATAAAGTCAACATGTTTTACATAATCCAAAAATTCAACAATGTCAGCTCCAAAATTGAATTCTCTTCAAATATAAAATTGCTGATGCTCAGTCAATACTGTGATCATCCACTCGGTCTCCATGTAAAATGCTCGGTCGCTACTAAAACTATTTCCTCGGTATATACTGTCTTCCTCGACAATTTACTGATACTCGATCGACACTATATTTTTGCTTGGCATCCACTAACTCGATCGACTCTGTCATAACTCGGCTTAAACATGATTTCTTCATTTTTGCTCAGTTAAGCCTACCAGTTTAGTCCTCAATCTTACTAAGATAAATAATACATTGTCTCATCATTGTGCAACATAATCAAGTACACTTTGCAGTATCAAGATAACTCAACCTTTCCCTAGGTGCTATTGTTACCATCCTTTCTTTCCCTTCTCACAATAGATATAGTACTTTCCTAAGTAGCAACAGTCTTACTAGTTAAGGTTTGACATCAATGACAATACAACAATTGTTTCAATTGTAGTTTCCAATAATCTCCCTCTTTGGCATTGATGGCAACACCATATGATATCACCTGAATAACACATGGATTACCAACCAATCCAAATTTTTTTTTATCTATCCATTAGAGAAAATTATAATATCCTTAGCTTCATTCTGATTTAGAATCTGTAAATCTCACTTCTGTGACCATCAGAAGTATCTGGATCTCCCTCTATCCTAATCTTTCATTTTAGTACAATCTCCCTTTCTTTCAGTGTCATGTGTTATAGTATCATTTCAGTTCAATCTCCTTCTTTGACAAAAATGCCAAAGCAACAACTCAAACATACACCCAACAGATGTAGATATATTTGTTTAGCACAATGTTTCTCCCTCTGTCATCTTGCTTATGATTGATTTGTTATCTTTGTTTCTTCTTCACAGCTCTAGGACAGTCCTAAAGTGTGACAAACTTCTGCATCAATGTGTCAAATGTTCTGTTGTAGCATATTTGATGCAGTGCTCCTAGCTTGTCTAGGTAGCCTCAGATAGGGGAAGGACCCCTAATTGACTTCTCAGGTACTCATGGGCTTCTTTAGGTAAAGCTTTAGTGAATATGTCTGCCAATTGTTCTTTTGTATTCACATATTCCATTTGGACTTCCTTGTCTTTTACCAATTCTCTCAAATAGTGATACTTGATTGCTATATGCTTGGTCTTAGTGTGCATTAATGGATTCTTAGAAATATTGATAGCACTTGTGTTGTCATAGAAAATAACAATAGGTTCAGTGATTTCTTCTTTCATGCCTATCAACAACTATTTTATCCATATCAAATTTGAATAGTTTACTGCAGCAACAACATACTCGGCTTCAGCAGTAGATTGGGAAATGAAATTTTGTTTCTTGCTTGTCTAGGAGACTAATCTCTATCCAAGAAAGAAAGCTCCACCACTAGTTCTCTTTTTGTCATCTACATTTCCTGCCTAATCAGCATCAGTATATACTCTAAGTTCAAATTTGTCATCCTTCTTGTAGTATAACCCATAGTCAGCAGTTCCTTTCAAATATCTCATGATTCTTTTCATCGCCATCATGTGTGTTTCCTTAGGATTGGTAGAGAATCTTGCCACAATCCCAACAGCTAGTGCAATATCAGGTCTACTATGTATAGCATACTGCAGTTTTCCAATCATGGATCTGTACAAAGTCTGGTTAACTTCTGCAGCATCATCATTCTTAGATAACTTTTGTCCAGTAACCATAGGAGTTCCTACTGGTCTAGCATCTTCCATTCCAAAAGTTTTTAGTATTTCATTAACATACTTAGATTGTGTAATGAAAATACGTTTCTTTATCTGATATACTTGTAAACCAACAAAGAATTTGATCTCACCAAACATACTCATCTCAAATTCAGTTTGCATTTCATGTGAAAATTTTTTACACAATGCATCTTGTCCACCAAAAATGATGTCATCAACAAAAAATTTGGCCAAAAAAATACCTCTACCTTCTTCATCTTTCATATATAGATTGGTTGTGTCATTTGTCTTGGAAAATCCAATCTGTATCAGATAATTATGCAACCACTCATACCATGCTCTGGGAGCTTGTTTCAATCCATATAAAGATTTTTTCAGTTTGCATACCATGTGTCTTCTGTTTGGATCAATAAAACCTTCTGGTTGTTCTATGTAAACTTCTTCTTCTAGTACAGCATTTAAAAATGTAGACTTGACATCCATTTGATATACCTTGAAATCTTTATAAGCAACATATGCAAGAAGAGTTCTTACTCCTTCCAATCTAGCTATAGGGGCAAATGTCTCCCCATAATCAATTCCTTCTTCTTGTGTGTAGCCTTTGCATACCAGTCTAGCTTTGTTCCTAGTGATTTCACCTTTTTCATTCAACTTGTTTCGAAACACCCACTTTGTTCCTATAACATTCTTATTCGTAGGTCTCGACACCAGAGTCCAGGTTTCATTCTTCTCAATCTAGTCAATCTCTTCATTCATTTCTTGTATCCAGTCTTCATTTTCTAATGCCTCTTTAGTTGTCTTTGGTTCAAATTCACATAGTAAGCATGTTGGATCTTTTGTCTTGCTTCTTGCTTCTAGTCTGAATTCTAGTGTCTCTATCTCCAATTATCTGTTCAGGCTTGTGATGTCTTCTTACATATTTTTCCAAAATAGGTTCAACATTTTTCTCTTCTATTTCATCAATTTCCCCAACAAGATTGTCAGATTTAGCTTCTAAATGCTCGACAACCTCTTCCTGATCCTCGACAACATTATCTTGTAGCTCATCATGTTCTTTCTCTCTCTCAGCACTATTTTCCTGATGCTTGACATCATCTGTCTGTTGCTCGGCATCGCTTGCCCGAGACTCGACATCAGGTGCAGGTCTGTTACCCGCCTCTTCTATTTCCTCAATGTACACAAAAGATCTATAATCTTCTAGTTCTCTTTTGCTATCAACCTCATTTCTTTCTGCATACTCATCAATTTTTACATTCACACTTTCCAAAATTTTGTTAGTGTTAGAGTTCAAACACTTATAAGCTTTACTTTTTGTGGAGTAGCCTAGGAATATGCCTTCATCTCTCTTAGCATCAAAATTTCCATTCCTATTATCTTTCAATATGTAACACTTGCTTCCAAAGATTCTAAAGTATTTAACACTCGGTGCATGCCCATACCATAATTCATAGGGTGTCAGATTTGTACCTTTCTTGATCTATACCCGGTTAAGAGTGTAAACAACTATACTTATAGCTTCTTTCCAGTATTTTTGTGCCACATTATTTTCAATCAATAATGTCCTAGCATAGTCCAAAATAGATTTGTTCCTTCTTTTTGCTATACCATTCTGTGGAGGTGTCCTAGGTGCAGACATCTATCTTTTGATTCCTCTATCATTGGAAAACATATTGAATTCATTTGATGTAAATTCTCCACCACGGTTAGATCTATAAGACATTTCAGGTTCCTACCTGTCTCCTTCTCAACCTTAGCCAAATACCACTTGAAAAATTGAAAAGCATCAGATTTTTCTTTTAGAAACATTACATGCATAATCCTGGTATGATCATCAACAAACAAGATGAAGTATCTAGCTCCACAGTAACTTTGTACACCCATAGCTCCACAAAGGTCAGTATGAACCAAATCTAAAATGTGTTCAGAAGTAAAGGATTTGACCTTGAAACTTGACTTAGTCATTTTTCCTAACTGACATTCTTTGCACATCACATTCTCAGGTTTCTTCAATCTAGGTAGGCCTCTTACTTTCTTCTTCTTACTTATCTCTACTAGATTGTCAAAGTTAACATGACATAGCCTCTTATGCCATAACCAAATGTCATCAAGTTGTGCAATCATACATATTTCTTCAGATAGGTCAAGATAGAACAAATTACCTCTAGTCTGCTCACCACTTCCAATCAGTTCACCAGTAGCATCAAATATCTTAGCTTTCTTGTGATGAAATTCCACTCGGTAACCAGTTCTGTTGAGCTGAGAAACACTTAAAAAATCATAATTTAGTCCTTCAATCCAATAAGCATTTTCACAAGAGATCTTATCAGTCAGTTTAATCAATCCTTTTCCTCTAACAGGACATGGTGCATCATTACCAAATGTTACACTTTTACCTTTATAATGATGTAGGGTCACAAACTTACTTTTGTCACCAGCCATGTGATGTGAACAACCACTGTCAATAATCCATTTATCATTCTTGTTCATATAGGAAATCAATGAAGTTTTCTCATCCTCATCAGATTCATCTTTCATTGCAACACAGACTACCTCAATTTCAAAATTATTACAATTAGTGTCAGTCTCTTCTCCAGCAATGTAACAGGGTTTCTTAGCTTTTTCTTTGTAGTCTTTGTACCTTCTATAGCCTTTGTCATTTCTTCTATCTTTGTGTCTGCTATTTCTTTCTTCATCTTTATCCTTCCTGTCAGGACATCTAGCAGCTATATGACTGACCTTGTTACATGCAAAACATATAATAGGGAGTTTACCTTTGTATTTTCCTTTTCCTCTTCTCAGTCTTCTATCCATAAGAGCTTCTAGATCTTCAAGATCTTCATCAGAAGTGTCACTATCATCTTCACTTTCACTTTCGCTTTCACTAATGCATCTTTCTTTTTCTTTCTTAGGCTTATTCAGAACTAACTGTGACTTGAAAGCAGATTCAACATTTCCAATACTACCAACAATGAAATTATCATAATTAGATAGTTCAAAAGCAGTTAGCTTGCCAATCAAACCTTCCAAAGTAAGCACATTTGCAAAGTTACATCTAGATTCCTGAATAGCTGAGATCTTAATAGCATATATAGGACACAGGGTTCTTAACACTTTTCCAATTATGGTCTCATCATCAATAGTTCCATTTTCTCCTCTAATAGCATTCACAACTTCTTTTATTCTACCACAATATTGTGCAATGTTTTCATCTTCATTCATTCTCATTTCATCAAATTTACCTCTAAGACTCTTGGCTTTAGCTTTCAGTACATATAGATCAACACCATAGATCTTTGCAAGAGTGTCCCACATATCTTTAGTAGTTGTGCAGTCCTTAATGTCCTCAAATTCCAGATAGCTTAGGGTAGATGCAATTTCCAGCATTGCCTAATTGTGTTCTTGCTTGGCTCTCATTTCCTCAGCAGTCAAAGGTGCAACAGGTGTGACATAGTCATGCTCAATGTAGTACTTTGCAAAATCGCCAATTCTGGCCAGATGCAGCTTCATCAAGCTTTGCCATGCAGGGAAGTTATCTTTGTTTAGCTTTGGTACCTCCTTATACATCTTGATCATTTGCTTCAAGTCCCTTTAAACTTGCTTTCTATAAACACCAATAAGCAACACAGCTCTGATACCAATTGTTAATATGATTTAGAACAACAGAGAGGGGGGGTGAATCAGTTGTTCTCAAGTCCCAATGTATAAAATAACTTCAAAAACTTTTTTTTAAATCAGATCAAGCAACCAAATCAAACTCAGTCATCACTAATTCAATAATAGAAACATATAACACTGCAGTCCACTACCCAACTGTAACTAACTTGTAAAACACAAAAAATGTTCAAACCAAAACATTCACACAAGTATTGACACCAGGATTTATAGTGGAAACCCAATATGGGAAAAACCACTTTGTAACATGCTACTATTATTTTCACTCTTCTGAAGTGAGCTCGGTTAAAAGCCAACCCTATCAAAGGTTACAATACACACTGTCAGGTGTGACCTGGTTAAAAGATTTAAATCACCCTATTAAAAGTGAGCCTAGTCAAAGGACTTACATACACTCCATTAGAATGCAAACTTGTTCAAAGGATTTAACATATGACTGTTAGTTCAACCTCTGCTAAAAGGATTTTGACTGTTACAATGGTTAGAAAGTAGTAGTAGTATTGATCTGAAAACATACAACTCACTTTGCAAATATTAGATCCAATTCCGTACACAAATGCTGGTTTACTGACTTTGAAACTTTGCCATCTCCACTTTTGATCTACTCAAAACTTTCCTTCAAGCAATCACCACACTTTTCCTTCAGCCTTTTCGCTTATACATTCAATAAAACTTTACTATTCTTCCAGCATATCCTTCACCAATGCATACACATACCTAATGCTTTGGTTCCCTTAATACTTTCCTTTGTTAGGTTAACTTATCTTTTGCCGCTTAATCTCCTCCATAGATCTTAGGGTTAGGTCAGATTCATTGAATCTACACGCTTCATGTTCTTCGTCTCCTCTTCTAGAATCATCTCAAATCTCATAAGGATTTACAATAAAATATTTTACAAAGCATTAAATGCTTCCATACAATCAATAAATAAAGTCAACATGTTTTACATAATCCAAGAATTCAATTGAATTCTCTTCAAATATAAAATTGCTGATGCTCAGTCAATACTGTGATCATCCACTCGGTCTCCATGTAAAATGCTCGGTCACTACTAAAACTGTTCCCTCGGCATATACTGTCTTCCTCGGCAATTTAATGATACTCGATCGACACTAGATTTTTCCTCGGCATCCACTAACTTGGTTGACTCTGTCATAACTCGGCTTAAACATGATTTCTTCATTTTTGCTTGGTTAAGCCTACCAGTTTAGTCCTCAATCTTACTAAGATAAACAATACATTGTCTCATCATTGTGCAACATAATCAAGTACACTTTGCAGTATCAAGATAACTCAACCTTTCCCTAGGTGCTATTGTTACCATCCTTTCTTTCCCTTCTCACAATAGATATAATACTTTCCTAAGTAGCAATAGTCTTACTAGTTAAGGTTTGACATCAATGACAATACAACAATTGTTTCAATTATAGTTTCCAACATGTTGTAGCCAAAGTACCCAAACTATCTGATGAAAAAACATCAACAATCACTAGAAACTGATAGGAATAGCCAAACATAAAAACCATACAAGAGTACTGATGTATATGAAGCACTGGTAGAATATAGTACACTTGTCCCTGAGACCTTCTTGAACATAAGAAATTCTCAACTAAAAATCATGTTCACATACCGATGACTAATAGGATATACCCCATACAACCAAAAACCAACTGATGCCACCAAAGTGTCATGATGTAGTCAAGGATGGAGAAACCTCACGATATCATTCCAATCCTTGAAGCTTACACAATGGAAACAATAAGACAAGATGGAAAGAAATGAAAGATTAGACTTTAATTATTATTAGAAAGTCATTATAATATATCTAAGACATGCAATATCACATTCCAAGCATACATGCTTGATTGAGATAATAAATCCCTTACAAACCCTAACCAAACTATGTCAAAATAATCTTATGAAAATCACATTTCCCTTAGGAATAAGTCCATAAGCTTATATAGTCAATACCATCATAGGTTGGCCTAGAAAATATCACATTTCCTAATAATAGAGAAAACATGTTACAACAAATAGGTCAGCTCCCAAATCATTAGGAACAACCTCCAAAAAATAAAATAATAGATGCGATCATATAATAAAGTTTTCCTCAAACATATAAATGCACTAACATGATCGCAACCAGAAATTCCAATAGGTAGATCGAAAAAATTGACTAGTGAACACAAAGACTGACTGAAAAATGAAGAACACGACAATCTCGCAAAGAATCTGTAATAACTCATGCACAATGAAACCAAATGAGGCATGATAATAGGATAAGGTTCATGATGAAGCTATGAACATATTGTAGCAATCGCACCTCAAAACAACAAGTATAGATTGACCACAAATCAAATCACTAGACATATCAACAGGAAACCAAATATCTTTTTAGTTGATGTAATATTTCTTAGATCCTAAGATGCTCATGCATTATGTCGATACAGAGGTTTTGACATCAATGACAATTAATGCCAACAAAAACTCAACAAGTCCAACAAGGATATGTTGACATCAATAAAAACAACATGAATAACATCAACTTCACTTTCTAACATTGTTATCCTCTCAGGAAGGACACAAGGATAAAGAAGGATTATGATTTATCAGTGAAAGTTTAAGTAAGATAGATAAAGACAAGGAGAAGGTAATTTAAGATGATGTAAAGGTTGAGGTGACGAGCGAAGTAAAAAACTAGAACACATCTACAAGAAGGCCTTTGGTAAGACAACCAAATTGTCAAAGGTATTTATCTTTCAATGGTTGCTGTTATGTTTGAAAAAAAAATGGTCATAAGGTAGTAGATTGCAAGATGAGAAAGGAACATAAGAGTCAATTCTTTGATTTTCATAAAATTGGTCATCAAACAAGTCAGTGTAAGAGTCATGTGTTAGATTGGAAGTAGAAGAATGTAATAATCAATACCTTTCATGGAAATTGTTGTGTTTCACAACTTTGGTCACAACGCCAGTCAGTCCTGATCTAAAGTTCAATCAGTGAAATCTAGAAAAATAAGTGTGAATTATTTTAAATGTGGACAGACTGGTCATTATTCAAAATCATGCAGATCTGACAGTATTATGGTAAATACTAAAAATGATAATATATTGCAAAATCTAGTGGAACTTAGAAGAAAATGATAGAATGGAGGAAGAATTCAGATGATGTAGTGGTACCAAATCTTGGTACTAGCTCTACCAACAACTGAGCCAAATTCTTGGGCTCAGGAGGAGTACCCAGCATGTTAATTCGTACGCTCCCTTTCCTTGATGTGATACTGATTAAAACTAGCGTGTCTACAATATGATAATTGGATAATTAATAAATATGGTTATTGATTTATTGATGTGATGTGCACAAAGTGGCTGAGTTACATCAACAATATTTAAATTTTGGTGGGAAAATTAATTGTGATGTTTTGTGGCTTTAAAGGCACAATTTTTGAAACATTTGGTACTATAGCATGAAAAAAAACTTGAGAATTTGCAGAGATCTTGTGGATGAAGATATTTTGAAGAGATTATGGCACCCAAGTCTATTGTTTGTGCATTTTTAGTGAAGAAAATGAAAAAGGTTGAGTTAAGAGAGTTTGATCACAATCGTATCAAACAATTAGAATTCAGATTTCCTATGGTGGATATGCAGAGAATAAAAAATCTTGGACTTAACATCTGGGGTGAATTTCCATGGTGAGTCAGCTTCATGGAAAAACCTTAGTGCTTGACAAACTATATGTGGTATTGAAGGATATAATTGAGGTAGCTACTGAATTATGCAATATTGGTGAATTGCTTAGGAAGAAGTCTATTAGTTATCACAAGCTAGAATACATTAGAAAATTTGGTTGGGATCAATGTGCATTTATTACACATACCAATGAAGATCCAATTATAAGGTATGTTTCTTATGGTATTTCCTACAAAATTCAGTTTCAGAATCAAGAAGGTATGACTTCTGCTTTGGCTATGTAAATTTCATGCAAGATTGTGAAGGAGAACGTGCAAATGGATTTATGTAAAATATTATTGGATAATTTCCTTGAAAATATAAAAAATTTAGTTGAAGATGGATATGGATTCAAATTTGGTTCTTGATTGATGTGCTTGGTGTTCTACTTTATGAAATATTTACCAAAAAATGAGAAGTTTGAGTGGAGGTTCAACATTCTTGTTGGTAAGAAAATTTGTAGATATCTGAGTTTCTTGGAGGATAATGTGAGTGCATGAAAGACATACTTTTTTGCATTATAGATGAATATTGATTCTGGGTTAGTTATTTCAGGTGCTAAACTTGTAAGCCATGGTGAGGAGGGTTCCTCCTCTTGTCAAATGTATCTAGAAGAGGTTGTTGGTGGTTCATCTCCTAAACCAAAGAAATTAAAGACTAGTGATAAAGAAAAAGAAATAGTTACTGTTGATTGGAAAGATTAGGTACTAAGGGGGGGGGGGGGGTGAATCATTACAAATAGATTTGTATCTATGCAAACTTTAAATCATAAGCATATAGTTTCATTCCCAATTTACCAATAGAATTTTTTGTATTATCAATATGTTGTAATTGAAAAACCATAAAGTAAATAACAGTAAACTCATGAAATGATTCAAACACCTATTAAACATAGATTTTTGGTCTCGCATAAATCCTTGGTTAGAGGAAAAAACTACGATGGGGATGATACCCACAACTCTTCACTACAACTAAAATAGTTTGTCAGTTAAGGCTACAAAATGTCACTTTCTGAGTGACTCACCCTGTTAGGAGTGAGTGATACATGGTTAAGTGTATCCTCAGTCTCGTTAGGATTAATCCTCTAAGAGATTTTATCATTCCTATATGACATTCACCCTATTAAAGGATTTATAAAAAGTTCTTAAACGAACTTCAACAGTCTTGTTAGAGACTACCCAGCTAAGGGATTTACAATACCTTGTAGAGACTTGTTAGGATTCCTTACAAGATAGTTGAATTTTTTGTGCTTTCCTCAAAATCTTATTAGATCCGTTATGCTCACTTTATTTGTCTTCAAAAATCTTTTCTCCTTTGCTTCTTGTTCTTCACTTGTATCTCTTTTTCTGCTCTCTCTCTCACTAATCTACTCCCTTCGATCCTTTTTAACCTTGATCTACTTCTTGTCCATTGACTCGTATGATCCTGACCTTAGATCTTAGGGTTCCTTAATCTTGATATTTTCCATAAACCATTTTCTCTTTTCCTTCTTTCGGTTGTAATACATTTTTTTTCTTTATCCAATATCTATTGGCTCCGATAACTAACTTCATTATTTTGATAACTATCTTAAGTATCCGATAAATCCTTTAACTTCCAATAGTATAACTATTCACATTAGCGATGATTGAAATCAATGACAAAACTTATCCTTAGATTTCCAACAATATCCACCTTTGGCATTGATGGCAAAAACTATGATTATCAGATGCTTCCCCGTCTCTCAAAATTTTTAAAACTGTTCTTTTGATATCTCCCCCTATGATAATTTTCTCTTTTGCTACTTTACTTACTTCTCACTTCTCCCACTTGACTTACTTCTCCCCCTTTTTTGGAAATAAATTCCAAATGATATACAGGCTTGTTGGGGTGTACAATTCCTATAGTTTGTTCGTGATGAACTTGTACCTATCTCTTCTATTCTACAAAATAGTGTTCCAAGAATATTTCAATGCATTCAAACTAATAATTTCTCCATTAAGATCAGACACTAGCTCTTCTAAGCTGTCCCATAACTAAGTTCTAGTGTCTATATAAGGTGCTCTACTACTTCAACATTGGCTTTTATTATAGCTATATGAGGTGTAATAATACCTTGTAATTTCAAAATCCTCATATGTAGTTTATCTTTTTCTACTAGTAGTTCCTACTCTTTTGAGATTAATTCTCTCATCTTTTTTGAATGCTCTACAAAATTTTTCATTGTCGGCTGTAGGGTGCCGATGTGCTGCACTAGCTCATTATGAGTGCTGATAATCTTACTATCTATTTCCTTTATGAATTTTGTGAAATTGCATAACTTACTGTACATTGATACTTCTTTTGTCAAAATTTCTTTCAAAACTTCAATAGCCTTGGACAGTTCAACTTTCAAAATTTCTATCTTTGTCAATAACTTATCTATAAGTTCATGTTCCAATTGCTTTGTTGCTTCTCTAGCGAGCTACTACTCCAAATCATTTCCAGATCCACTGATATGATCAATATATACCTTTAATTGTTTCTCCAGTGATTCTTCTTCATCAATAGTTATATCTGGCATTAGGTCTTCAAATATATTGAGCGTCCTATTGAGAACTTTTCTCCTTAACTTCTTAACTCTTTCCTTGTCCA
Source organism: Chamaecyparis obtusa (assembly GCA_027943335.1). NCBI lineage: Eukaryota > Viridiplantae > Streptophyta > Pinopsida > Cupressales > Cupressaceae > Chamaecyparis > Chamaecyparis obtusa. Next base: position 105,392 of record BSBK01006053.1, read on the forward strand.
GTTTTGCCTTCAAATGTAACACTCTTGCATATTCCTCTTTATCTTTGTTCTTCTTCATCTTTCTCAGATCTTGGTTGAGTATTGTTAATTGAGGATCATCACTATCTACTTCATCATCTTCATCTTCATCTTCTTCTTCGTCCTCATGCTTCCTTTTTCCTTTGGTCTCCTTTTGCTCCTTATTGGCATCTTTATCTTTTTCGTCATCATTTTTTTAATCTCGTTCTTTCTTTTCTTTATCTTTCTTCTCATCCCTTTCATTTATTGTACTGGATTCTTCTTTTCCTGAATCTTTTGGTGCTTTCCTACCGGTGTCACTTTTGTCCTTATCTTTGCTTTTGGTGGCTTCCATTTCCTGTTGTTTCTTAGTGGATTGATGAGTAGAATTTGGCAAATAAATGACTATGTGACTAAAACTTTTAGTCACATGACTAAAATTGATCAAATTGTACTAATTATTTGCAATTCACAAGTATAAATGACTAATTTGGTCATCGAGTAAACTCACAAGGTCAGATAACTAAAAATGACTAAATAGATGACCAAATAAATAGTCACTAATAGTTAGTCACCCAAATAAAAATGACTAAATAAATGACCAAATAAATGACTAAATAATTAGTCACCCAAACAAAAATGACTAAATGAATGATTATTACTCCTTTATAATAACATTTGATAATATCATAGACTTATATAATTAGAAGTTCCATTTCAGCAGTAATGCTTGCTCATCAATAGGCTTATTGCATCAGAAATTCATCTACACCTGTCTCATGCCATAAATCTAGCTTTCAAGTTATTTCAAAATTGATCAATAAACAATATTTAGAGATAGAATCACAATGAATAGTTACCAACAAATAAATCTTTACTCATGGTTTACTGTTCAAAGTAGTTATTTCTAGAAGTAATTAATTAGATTCAATTTACAATATGGATTGTAGAAACGTAATGGTCCAGTCTACTGAAAATGAAGCTTTTTCCCTTGAAGAAAAAGAACAATTTTCCCTTTAAAAAAAGAAGAGCATGAAATGGAGAGAGAATTCGTAATAGAATAAAGAGGATCATTTACCTATGTTTGGCTATCACATGCAAATTCTTTGTCAAAAGATTCATCTGTTGGATTTATGCTCTTTTTTTTTTTCATATCACATAACCGCTATATGAGGTCACATTTTTTCAAGTCATTCCCATAGAGAAGACCAATTCAACATCTAACCCAAAATTGGAGAGAATTATGACATCAAAGGTCAATGATGTACCTCCAAATCACATCAATGCATATGATCTGAATCAAATTGGCTTACTAGTTGAATAAGTTAACATATTATACACAAAAATTGAATAAAAAATAACTCGAACATAATTGACAGTATATTTTTATTAGGTTAATTTTAAATGGAAACAAATATTATACAAACCCCCAAAGTCTTCTTTTCTTTATGTATTAAAATTTCCTCATTTTTATTTAGACCTATCCCCATGCAAAGGACATGATGGTTAAGCCTTTTGCATTTTTTATTATGCCCCCAACTCCTTATGGACCAAGGTTTCCCTCGAAGGCCCCATCAAAGTAGAGTATATTATTCTTTTTGTCTCTTACCCAGGTATAAATAAATCCTAACAAAATTATATGAATCCAAGCCCGTACCAAACAATTTATCTATGGGATAGAAGTTTTTTGTTGTTTTGCAAGTTAGTCTTAGCCTATTTTCCTCCTTTTGATTCTTACATTAACTTAGGCAAGTATTTAGTGATGAATATGTCAAATTGTGCGAGAGAAATTGTTTCATGGTACTCAACTTTATTAGTTCCTACATGATAACTTATGCAATGATCAAATGTAATTTTCTTTTTTAATTAACCAATCATGTTCAAGAATTTTTGAAACTTGTATATATACTATAATTTTATTATTTGTACACATTTAAATAAATTAAATAAAAATATTTATCTCTTTTCTTATTGGTTGAGAAGACCTATAGTAAGGATTAAAATTAATTTAAAAACTTTTATTACAAATAAATTTAAAAATTTACAAACCTTGAAAATGAAAAATTCTAAATACTTTGACATTCTTGCCTTCTTTCTTTCTGGAAGGCACCAGTAGGTCGACCTCCAAATTCCCCGTAAAATGTTCTAAGAAATGCATTGGGGCCATAATAGTGAGGTCACAAGTTTTCCACTTAGTTTCCTTCACCTCCATAGGCTACTCGTTCTCATGAAATTTTTGGGTGCTTCAATCCTTCCACGGATATCCTGCCACTCAAATCTAGGTCTCTTGACACACTATTTCATTATTTTAAAAAAACTTAGTCGATGCAATGCAAATTACAATCTTGTGAGCAAGGAGACCCTTAAATTTTTGTAAAGGATCTTCGACCCAAATTCTTTTATAGGGGAGGTCATGAATCTCTTTAATTTCAGTGGAGTTATGCCCTAATTTCTATAGAAGGAAGTGTGTTTGGTTTTATTTTTTCATATGTGTGTGTATCTGGGATGATTTTGTTTATGTTGGTGCAAAAAATATTGTAATAGAAAGAGAAATTATGACCACAACAATAATTGGACACCTCTACATCTCTCCTCAACTTTTTACTAGGGTTCATAAAAAAATCGGTATGTTTCTCACCTATTTCTGGGTAATTATCTTCTTCAGTTTTAATTTGCTGGCTTTATTTGCCATTGTTTTTTCTAGCTATTTGCAGAATTATTTTACCCCCTTTTCTAATTATTTATAGTTAAAAACTCCAAAGAAAAGAAATCATGTTGCTTCTTCTCAAATCCTAAAAGGTTGGCCAGTCCAAAGTTAAATACCCTGGCATTTCATTGTTTACCCAGAAGAATGTTGCTTGATATAATGTCTCTGTGAAAACCTTGGGCTCTAACACATCTAGAATTGGATCTAGGAAAAATCCCCAACTGTAAATCCATATATACTTACGAGCTCATTATGGGATCTTTTCAACAAATATTTTGTATCACAAAATTGTTTAAAAATTATCTATAAAATAAGCAACTACAACCAAAAAATTATTCCTTAATCTCAATAGAGAGAGACCAAAGATCTTGATAACATTCCACAAGAATTTCAAAAAGAGGTCTGCAAAATCATGGAGGGCATTATACACTACATATGACCTAAAATGTCATAAATCAAGGATACCAAGAAGCCCACTAAGGAATTGCAAGCACTCTGGTTCACCTCCACACACCCAAAATCTATTGTAAACATAAAATCTATGACATTCCTAATGATATGCTTCAAAATAAAGGGTATCAACTCGATTACATATCTCACAACTTCTAGAATGATCATGCCCGATATCAAAGAATAAATCTTGGAGAACCCTAAAAACCATAGGATGTCCATGTACGATAAAATAGACTCAGTCCAACAAAGACATGACCCCCATATGCCTTTGCTAAATGTTTCATAAGTTCTCATCTTCCATTTTTGATAAAGACACTATAATTTAAGTAATATTCTAATAATATTTAATAAATAATAAAATTTTAAAATTATTTTTAAATAATATTATGATAATAATATTATCAATTTATCTTAAATGATATGTTATTGATGTTATTTTTATAAATACTACAATTTAAATAATAATCTAATAATATTTAATAAATAGTAAATTTTTAAAATTATTTTTAAATATTATTATGATAATAATGTTATTAATTTATCTTAAATGATATGTTTTTTTTTTTTAGGCAAAAGCGGACAAGCCACCATATATTTTATTTATAAACTGATTCAAAGGGCTCCCCCATGGAAGAACCATAAAGAAACCCTAGGATTGTAGCCCTATACATGCAATACAATATATAACGATATATAATCATCGCTTTAATATATACAATAGTTCAAGGAAATACATTTTCGAGTGAGCATAATTTCACATCTTGTGTACCCTTCCCACACATCTATTCCCAATTACAAAATTCCACAAAATAGGAATATGTGAGGATATTCAAAATTATAAAATTTCAAAAAAATAATTCCAAAACACCTCTTCACTCTTTACTCCTCCATGACGTCACCACCTTGGTAACCAGCACACACCATAGGATCATCCTCTGGCCAATTATCCTGCCGCTCTTTAGGAAGATCTCCCTGCTCTTGATTAGTTGAGTCTCCCACACGAACACCTCTTGAAGACACCACCGAGCCCCACCCAACATATTCTTCCACTGGTCTTTCGGGGGACCAACCTGAACCCTTTGGCTTTGATGAGGAGGAAGGCCGCCATGCGTTCCAATCAGCCTCCTTATCCGTCGAACCCACCGAAGACAACTGTATTTGAGGCTTGTTAGAAAACCTCATTAAATCCAATATCGCAAACCCCTATTTTTTCACACTCTCCTCGAGATGATATCCCAGTGCACGAGCAGTAACCCGAAGCACTGCTTTCATGGGTGATGAACTGCGCATTTCCATTGCTTTTTTCAATGATTCAAAAGTCACTAAAATTTCATGCTTTTGGAGCAACTGGGCATGAGAAAACAAGCCCCCCACTAATGCCATACCACGCCAAAGGTCGTACGATTACATCGCCCTAATAAGCTTGTTATCTGCAATAATTTATTGACATTATTTTTTTATAAATACTATAATTTATATAATAATCTAATAATATTTAATAAATAATAATTTTTGAAATAATATAATAATAATTTTATTGAATTATATTATCATCATGATTTTTCACAATCAACATGGCTAATACTAAGCCAATAAGCAATTGGAGACGTCTCACCACTGATTGAAAATGTCTCACCAAACTTATTGACGAGGGGAAAGATCATTTTTTGGTATGTCAAAAATTTTGGCGCCAAATCGTCCAAATCAAGAGTCGAGGAGCCATTTTAGGTTGGACAGAAGATGGGGAGAGAGGAAAAAAGAAGGAAAATAGTTTGGTTCAAGGTAGTAGGGGGAAATGGTGGGGGGGGGGGAGATTTTCTTATATATTATATAGAACAAATAATGAATTTTTAAATCGATCTTTACATTCAATGGTACAGTTGTTGATAGCTTTTCTCAAACCCTAGGCTTCAAAGGGTGCCATGGCATTAGAATGAGGAAAACATTGAAGATTAGGCTTTTACAAGCAAGGAGAAAACTTGACTATTCACCTTAGTTAAAGAATGGACTACTCATCATTTTAGAGGTAATCTTTTTTCTTGAAAAAATAGAACCCCTATTTAGTTTATTTCTTTAATATCTCTATCTTTGCAGTGTATTTTATGTATGCATATTTTGGGGAATTGAATCACTAGGGTGATGTGTAGTTATTATTTTGATTTCATGGTGGATATTTTCAATTTGATCAAGGCATCCTCTGGTTTGGGTGTCTCACTTTAATGGAAAATCAAGGTTTCTAGGTGTAGTGCAAGTCTTTCAAGCTATGTGGTTTAGCCTTTTATTTATGTGAGAATGACAAGAGGTGAGATTAATTGCGTTGATTCCAATAATCTTCAAATAACCCTTGATAACATATAATGCATGAACCTAAGAAACCAAAAATGCTTTTAATAGAGAGGCTTACATGTTTTTGAAATGATGAAGAATAGCGACCAAACTCTCTTCACTCTGGACTTCACCTTTTGAAAGAATTTGTGTTTTATGCATTTAATAGGATCCTTAATACGAATAGGGAAATAAGGCTTGTCCTCATTTAAGATATGTGCCTTGCTAAAGGGCCTATAAGAATGATAAATATCTGAAGTACTTCTATTGGGTTGTGAAAATATTATCTCCTTGGGCTTCCTTTTGCAAAGGTGATTTCCTAGCAGTACATTTCTTTTTATGAAGATCTCCATCATTAGTTACCTTTCCTATTAACAAACCCTTCACTACTATTGCTTGCTCTATTTTTGTTTTTGGTGGGCACAAAAAACCATCACATAAATTTTATTGAGGCTTTTCCTGCCCTTTATGAAAGATTGTTCTATGAGGTCTTATCAAAAAGGGGCCTTGACCTCCTAGGAACTACAGCAGAATTGGTGATTGCCACTCCATATGGAGTTGCACCATCATAATCTTCTTCGCTAGCTCCTACCATAAGTTAGAAATTTATGTTTTGTATCACCTAGTATTCCAAATCCTTTAATGCTATTAGTGTCTTTGTTATCCAAAGCTTAATCTTGTTGTTTAAGTTTGACAGTCAACTTGGGATTTCAAAACTTTACCCAAAGTAATGGCATGGATATGTTGGTTTTTTTGTTCAGTAAAAAACATCAAATTTATAGTTTTTGATAATCAGTTTAATTTTAAATGATGTAACTTTGTTTGTCACTTTGTGCGTGTAAGTCATTTATATTTAAATCGAAAGTAGTAGTATGAGATGGATTCTTTCCAAAAAATAGGTTATTTTTTGGGTTGAAAATTTGGAAACTGTTAGAGGAAATAGTTGTCATGGATACATTTTTCTTTCCATAAAAAGGATCACCAATAAAAATTATCAGGTTTATGTTCCTTATTTTAGATCTTCACACCCTACTTATAAATATTTATTTTTTCTAATGTTTACTTTTTGAACTTTTCCACTCATGCATTGGGTATAGTTTTGATACTTAAAGGGTACTTAAGCTAGTGATTTGAGGTAAAAATGTATTGAGTTTGTCTATTTGTCTATAAGTACTTGAAATCATATAATAATACTAAATGATTGGTGCTAAAGAATCTATTATTGTAAGTTCAATTTTATTTCTCAAAATAAAATATATGACACACCATAATCTTTAATGCCTTAATTAGATATTCCCATTGATGCTTACATGGTCCTATATAGATTAAAATTTAGAAAACATGTCATGCTATGATTTTCTATTTTTGGTTTTCTCTTTGTTGTCAAAATTGTATGCTTACTTTAAGGGTTATTTACAATATGGTAGATCATGAGGAGGGAAGCTCACATTGTTTAGACAAATATAATAATAGAAGGGTTCCCGTCTTTGTCATGATGCCATTAGACACATTTGGAATAATGAACTCGTGATGTAAAGATTAAACGGTATGTAGTCTTTGTTAATTTATGCCTTGTCAGTATCTGTTTGAGGTTGGTTAAGTGGTAAGTGTTGTTGTTCAACAGCTATTGGGTTCTTCTCATGTGTGCCTAACACTTATTATTTCTTATTCATCTCTTGCAATATTTCCTCAGTGATTTTTAGTGTATGTGCTAGTAACTCTACTTGTAGTGTGACTGATACAGTATCCTGTCGGTCCTATGTATCCTTATCATTTTTCAATATTATTTTCTTAGTAGATGTGTTGATAGATGTGTCAATCTTTTAAATTTATTTTTCTATAGGCATTTGTACTTGTGCATCTTGTTTCTCCATTTCGTCAATAATATCTTCATTTATTACTTCATCCTTTTCTTTTTGCATATCGGTTTCTCTAGGTGGATTACCAATTAGGTCATTTAATATAAATGAATCGTCAATCTGTGATGGTCATGCCTCTGAATATGATGCATCTTGTTCTTTATTTAGTATCTCCTTCCATAATTGTGTGATATCCTGTTCCAATTTCATTTTTTCATTTACTAATACCATATCTGTTAGTCTTCATTCTGAATGCTCTCTTATGCTTCTCTATATAGATCTCTATATCATTATCAGATAGATGTGGCATGAGTTTTTTCAAGACTTTCATTCTTATCTCTTCAACTCTATGATATGCTGAGATCCATCTAACAAGTAAAGTCTCGTATAATTCTCTTGTTACATTATCTTTGATATCTCCAGGGTACTTGTTGTATGCATGAAAATTATTTACAATTGTATCTTCAATTAATTGTTTCTCTTCTTCCAAAATATTTGCAGAGGCAGTGGGGTTGATCCTGCCAACTAATCCTATTTCTGTAATGTATTGTTCTATCTCTGTAGGATTTGTCGGTATCTTAAACTATTTCCTTCCCAATTCTTTCCCAATGTTATTATTTCCTTTTTAAATTATGTGTCTTCTCCTTCTTTAGCTTTATATTATAGGTTCTTTGTCACTGGATTTTTCACTTAAATCCTTGTAGTTCTTTGTTATGTCTCTATAGGATGTCTTGTCTTCTTTTTGATTATTTTTCTTTTCAAAGTTTCTTTTATCTCTATTGTTGCTTTACCTTTCCTTTTGATAGTACTCAATGTTCTCAGTTCTATTTCCTCTCCTACACTTTCCTCAATCTCTTGAATAGCTGGTAGGGCTTGTGTCTCTATAGCTTCCATTTGAGCACTGATCTCTTCTTCACTCTCCCCATATTTTGTTGTCAATTTCTTCAACATTTTCTCTTTCTTCTTCAGAATTTTTGGCTTATTGATTTCCAACTTGATCCTTTCATATGCTTCTTCATATGTTCCAAAATTTTTAGGTTTTCTATCAATAGGCAAGCTTAGTATATGATCAACACATCTAACCATAATGTCCTTAGTGACTTTGTATCCAAATGCTAGCACCCAAGATGTTCTTGGTTGCATAGGTTGGATTCTGTATTTTTCAGTGTCTACAAGAAAGAAAATAGAATCTCTATACTTATCTACTACTGATGGGGGTATCCGATAGCATTCTTGCATTTCAATTTGAAATTCCTTAAAATATCCCCACATAATTTGATTGTATTCTTCACCTAATTGTAAAATATAATCATTTATCTCATAAATTACTGGTCTATCTATTTTCTAATTTACACGTCCTATACATGGGAAGAAATTCTTCACATAAAAGTATACACAGATGAGAAATGATCCATACTTAACTTCTTGTTTGTGATCCCTCTGTAGTCAATTCATATTGACAAACAATTGAGTTTGAAACATGTCTGCCAAATGATAGGCTTTGCCCAGTTTTTCTATCTTGTAGGCTACATATACAACACTGCCAGGTACACTGTTTGGTCTACTAGATTGGTAGACTTTGTAACCAATAATCATTATTGCAAGACACATTTCCAAGTCCTTGACCATGTCTACTCTCATGGCTCTCCCATATTTAGATGTTTCAATTATTTGTCTCAGCTCATCCATGTTGCTCACTCGTAGGGTGCATTCTTTTCCCTCCGCCAGTAAGCCAGTGACCATACAAATTATGTCTTTTGTTATTTTGATTGGCTTCTCCTCGTCTAACCACATAAATTCTTCATGCACACAACTAAGTACATATTTGATCCATTCTTCATTGAATTTTGGCAAAAATACCATATGCGTTAATCCTTTTATTTCCAAATGTTTATGCTCATCCTTTAGGTTTCCTTCAACACTTAGCTCTATGTAGTACAATTTGTTTATTTCTTCATCTCCCAATTCTACAACCTTGTTGTGAATAGAATTTTTGATGTCTTTTGTAAGCATGACTCTTGGAGGTAATGATGATAGCACTTTAGCATTGTCTTTCTCCTCTTCCTTCAAAGGGTACAATTTAAATCTTGGTGTTGGTTCATCATTGATGCTTACAACTACTAGATTTTGAATATTAGCTTCCATTGTGCTCAAATGATTATGCAAATAAAAGTCATTTGCTAGGATTTTGTGCACTTCAACAGACTCTGCTAAAATAGGGCACAATAGTACTTTCAATCACTTCTGCAATAATTTCTTGCTGATAACACTTCGCAATATACTTCTCTAGACTCTTAGATGCTTCTCAATCAATTCTTTAAAAAAATTAAGGTACCAAATGAATAGCTTCGACATGTATTTATTTATCAAAAAGTGTGCAAATGACTATTTAGGTAGTAAATGTCTTCAATGATAACTTTTTTCCCATAGTCATCTCTTTTGTCCGATAGTGATTATTTTCTACCGATAACTATCCTTTCATTTGTTCACCGATAACTATTTATCTTCAAAATGATAAAGCAATGATATCTAATACTAATTGATTATCATTAAATGTGTCCAGTATGAGTTCCACTATATCTATAATATGCTAACATGTGATCCATGTTATCTTATCTTATAAAGGGATACATAAATTTAGCAATTTCTTATTGGTCCCTAAGCAAAAAATTACTTGCTTAGTATGATAATGAGTCCTCCTCCCTAGAGGTTAGAGGGCTTCCTTCTTACTCATTGGCTTTCTCCTTCCCAATCCACTTTTTATTTATATTGTTTTTCACTTGTTCTGGATTAATCACAACTTTTCCTTTGTTATCTGCATTACTGGCTTGTCGGTATCTGTAATTTTGTGCAATATGTCCATACTTGTGACAGATAAAACATACCATACCATTTGATCTCCACAGTCCTGAATTTCCTCTTGGATTCCTTAATCTGCAGTACATTGTCATGTGTCCAAAGTGTCCACAAATTTTGCACATAGCTAGAATATTTCCTTCTCTTGTCAATGTGCTTATTGGTTTGGTTTGTGTTATTGTCGGTAAAGGTCTTGATCTATAATGTTCAACTTTATGTCTGTACCGATTGCATGTGTAACAGTAACCTACAAAAATTTCTTCAAATGACATGTTGTTAGATCTTGATTTGCATTCTCTTGCCTGATGTTCAAACTTATTACAATTGTAACAATGTCCATTAAAGAGTGTACCACTTGGAGTGTCGACTAATATACTTATACAAATATTTTATGTGTGACCAAGCTTTCCACAATTGTAACATGTAGGTTTTGTAGGTTTCTTTCTTTGTGTATTGATAGGCTCCTTTGAGTTTTGTGATAAATTCTCTGCTACCTCTTTTGACAATTCACCAAATTCAAATTTGTTGTCACTGATATATCCTAGGCTGGTTAAGTCTCCAGATCTTCTTTGATTTTTCATTTGTTCATCAATTCTCTGCATGCTTAGATCAAACTTAGTGAGTCTCATTAACTTCTCTTTCAATTTTCAGATTGTTCTTTAAAGTTTCAACTTCCTTTCTCAAATTTTTGTTCTCGGTTAGTATCTTCCCATTTTCTTGATTTGTGTCATTTAGATGTCCACCTAGTGTGTTATTGTCATGTCGTATCCTTTCAATGATGTCATCTCTATCTTTGATCATTTTTTCCATATTTCTCTTATCAGCTTCAAGTCTTTACTTGGCTTCCTCGACAGTCTTCATTCTTTCAAGTATTTTAGTCATCCTTATAGCTTGAATCACAAGTTCCTTTTGAGCTTCAATTAGGTTTTCTTCTAGGTTTGTGTTCTTTTCCAATAGATTTGCAACTGTTGCATCAACTTCTTTAGAATTTTTACTCTATTCCGATAGTTCTTCAAGATTTTCTTGACTTATCCGCAGACAATCTGTGAGTTCTTTTCTTTTTGCAAATGATGCTTTTAGCTTCTTCTTTAGATCTTCATTTTGTGCAAGGGATTAATCTAGGGATTCTTCCATTTGTCTTTCTTTCCTATACCTTTCCATATTCCAAGATCTACTCTCAAGATATTAAACTTTCCCTCTTAAAGAAAAAAGCTCTGATACCAATTTTTGATTGGAAAGATTAGGTACTAAGAGGAGGGGGGGGGGGGGGGGGGAGTGGGGTGAATCAGCACTAACAGATTTGTATCTATTCAAACTTTAAATCATAAGCATATAGTTTCATTCTCAATTTATCGATAGAATTTTCTGTATTACTGATATGTTGTAATTGAAAAAACATAAAGTAAATAATAGTAAACTCATGAAATGATTCATATACCCATAACACATAGATTTTTGGTCTTGCAAAAATCCTTGGTTAGAGGAAAAAACCATGGTGCAGATGGTACCCACAACTCTTCACTGCAGCTAAAAGAGTTGTCCAGTTAAGGCTACAAAATGTCACTTTATGAGTGACTCATCCTGTAAGGAGTGACTGATACATGGTTAAGTGTATCTTCACTCGTGTTAGGAATACTCCACTAAGAGATTGTATCCTTCCTATACAACATTCACCCCGTTAAAGGACTTACAAAAAGTTCTTACAAGGAACTTCAACACTCCTATTAGAGAATACCCAGTTAATGGATTTATAATACCTTGTAGAAATTTGTTAGGATTCCTTAAAAGATAGTTGACATGTTTGTGCATTCCTCCAAAGCTTATCAAATCCCTTATACTCATTGTCTCTATCTTCAAAACTCTTTTCTCCTTCACTGCTTGTTCTTCACTTGTATCTCTTTTTCTTCTCTCTCTCTCTCACTAATCTTCTCCTTTGATACTTTTTAACCTTGATCGTCTTCTTGTCCATTGATTTATATGATCCTAACCTTAGATCTTAGGGTTCCTTAATCTTGATCTTTTCCATAATCTATTTTCTCTTTTCCTTCTATCAGATGTAATATATTGTTTTTCTTTACCTGATATCTGTCAGCTCCGATAACTAACTTCCTTATTCCGATAACTATCTTAAGTATCTGATAACTCCTTTATCTTTCAATAGTATAACTCTTCACATTAGTGATTATTGACATCAATGAAAAAACTTATCCTTAGATTTCCAATAGCTACAATATCAAAAGATGAGAAAGAAGAAATAGCGAAAGAGGAAAATGTTGTAGACAAATGAAAATTGGAGAAGAAGAAGAAGATATGGAGAGATTTGTTCCCTCTCTAGATAAGTGTGTGTGGATGGATTCAAGTATGGTGAGAACTTTTTTGGAAAATGATGAATATGGAAAGCTTGATATTTTGTGGCCCAATTGTTCTTCAGAGGATAAGAAAGTGGTGATAAAGGTGCTGACTGATCATTTGATTAGTAGAAAGGTTACAGTTTCTAGTGTGTCTGGTATGATACCAGATGAGTTAATCATGAGTGTTGAGGTTGAGTTGTTGTAGTTTGGTGTATATTACCTGATGCTGGAGAAATATATAGAGAAGAAGTATGACAATGCAAAATAGAGACTCTTAGGAGTTATCAGTGAGATGAGGAAATGTGTGAAGGAGATTACTGATATTTATAGGTATTGTCTTCAATGGTCTATTTCTGTAGACAACTTCAAAGGTGAAAGAAAAGTGATTGAGAAGGAATTGAATGAGTTTGGAAATTTGTATGATGTTTTTAAGGATCAAGATGCAATATAGAGAACAGAGTTGGTGAACTTCAAACAAAGTGGTTGTTGCTGCAAAGACATAGAGAAGATGTAATAAAAAATATTTTGACTAGTGAAAGACATGATTGAGGTCTGGTTGGGGTCTTCTTTTGGCATCCTAACCAATGCAAAGGATTTTACACAATGGTTCTATTCATTGGATTGAATGAAATCATTTGAAAAGCTAGTGGAATGTGCTAGCTTGTGTGCTCGGATGGAGGCATTAATTGTTGAGTGGAAGAAGAAGCTTCCTACTTTGAAGGAGAAGTATAAGATGGTATTTTTTTTAATATTGTTGTACTACTTTGAGTTTTCTTTGTTATTTTTTTGTTCCTTTTCCATTGTGGAAAAAAGGGGGAGAGAAAAGGAGAATATATGTTACATTTACTCAAGGGGAGTTTTGGAATTTTTTGGCGTCTTGGTATTTTTCAATCAATGCCAAAGGGGGAGATTGTTAGACTTATTGAGTGGTTGCTGGAATTGATTTTTATTGATGTCAAAACCTTCATACTGACACTCTGGCAACATCAGTTGGTTGTTGGAAATTTTTGTTATGTACCTATTAATTATCAATTATGCAATAGGAATTTTGGTTATGCACAGGACAAGTTCAGTATGAACATTTTTGGTTTTCTTGATGTTCCTTGGTAGTGTACATTGTCCTACTCATGGTCTATTTATTTTTGGTTCACTGGTATTCTTTCGGTGTTCAATTTCACATGGACTATTCTATCGGTTTCTAGTGATAGCACTGGCTTCAAAGTTTTCTATAGCTACCTAGATTGGTGTGCAATTCATCAGATGTATTTGGTATATTGGCTAAAATGTATGATAATGATTCTTCTATTGGTGATTACATTTTTTGGCCTTGGTTGTGGTAGCTCTTGGAAAATGTAATATGCATTGTAAGATCTTAAGTATGACCTATATGTGGGTTGTATTGAAGTGTGTTGATAAGATCTCTTATGTAATTCCTAGATCTAGGATCAATGCTATGTATTAAATGTAATTTTAATTTCCTTAGAATTAGGGCTATCACACATTTGGTGGGAAGCTGGCATATGTATGTTCATATACTGATATAAATAAAGAAGAACCTTTTTGTCTCCGAAATAAAGTAAGTGTGGTGAATGTGGTGGAAAATATAGTATGAAATTGTGGCAATGTTGTATGTGAGCAGTAATATCTAAGGTGGAAGATTAAGCATCTAGTTAGAGATTACATACTGAAAATAGTGGATTAGATAGTTGGGGATCTACTGGTGCTTGTGATAGATCTAAATTGTTGAACTGTTCATGCATATTTAGATTCAAATTTATCAGTTCTTGCTTCATTGTATCTATCATTATATCAGAAGTGAGCCTATTCATATTTAAGGGTAGTTATCTGGACTGGAAGTGAGTCTTTCCCATAGTGAGAACAATCAAAAGTGAGCCTTTATAAAAATCACCTTAACTGGTGTCACCTTAACCAGTGTTTACATTTCATGATAATTATCTTCTCTGTGGTTTTTCCTAGTTTGGGTTTTCCACATATATCTTGGTGTTCTCTGTGTCGGTGTTTCTGTGTTTACATGCTTACATTTTCTATGGATATTTTATGTTCTTAACCTATAAATCAAAATTTAATATTGTTATTTTTAATAGTTTACCAATAGAGAAAAAGATTTTGTAAAGAGTGTGGGAATAACTAATTTAGCCCCCCTCTCAGTTATTCGGCCCGTTTAACAGTATTATGGTTATGAACCTATGCTTGGATATGAAATGAAGTAAGTATATTTTATTTGAATTCCAATTAATGTGATTTGAAATAAATGCTATGTGTAACTGAATTATTATAATATTGGTGATGTTATGATGTTGACTCGAGGAATATTTATACACTCATTGTTGTGGTGAAATAATATTGATGTTGTTTTCTAATGAAAATAATTAGATGGGATTATTATTGATATACTTTAAATGAGATTAAATATGAAACCTACATGATATTGTAACATTCAAATACATAAGAATGATTATGCTATTAAAAATATCCTTCAAAAGCTTCAATTATTTTAATTATTTGTGTATGCGCTTCGACTATTTGATATGATTGAGCATGTATGCTTGAGATGTGTAGGTTGTAGTGATTATAGATCATGAGAATCAAATCCACCTAGCTCCATGAGTTTGAGTGTGCCCACTTCCCCAATGGTGGTTAATTGGAGATGACACATTAACCAAATCCCTTTAAGCTTAGCTTTTTGTGCTCAGTTGAGTGTGATTTTCCTTTGATGAGATCCATATTATATGTATATGTATATATATCTATGTATATATGTATGTGTGTATACACATACACATACACATACACATACACATACACATACACAGACACAGACACAGACACAGACAGACACACACACACATAGACACACACACACACAGACACACAGACACACACAAAAAGATACACATACGCATATGCATACACATACACATACACATATTGTACAATGGAAAATGGGAAGCAATTATATGATGTAGATTAATCCCCACTTCAAACCTTTCACATTAGGAAGAAAGGATATCTCCACTAGGTCAAGGGTTGGCTCAAGCTCTTAATGAGAATAAATCTATTCTACCTTAATATGTAAATGATGGAAAGTGAAGAATGATCATGTACTGTAATTGATCTATACTAAAAAAATGATAAAAAATGAATTAATATCAAGCTAAAATAGACAAAAATGGAAATCATGAGACAAAATGCACCTATGCATAAAGTTTCAATAAAAAATGGCAGGGACAAGTCATTTTTTTGGGTACAAGTTGACTTTTGGGTACAAGTCATCAATGGCAACATGTACCTAGCACTTTCTAATGAAACTTTCATGGATCCTAATTCTACTCCTGTTCTACCCAGATTTGGAATCGTAGCTTCACAACTTGTTCTTGCACACATAAAAAATGAGGAAGAAGGGTTAAAAAAGGGGCTTGCCTTGGTCAAACCCTTGTTTAGGAATCAACCTTAAAGTGAAATAAAATAAAGGAAAATTGTGTTGTCATGTAGCAAAGGATAGATACATAAAACAATGTATATCATACATTGTAAATGCAATTACTTCTTTAAATGTAATCAAGTATGTTGATGCAATAACTTTGACTAAACAGAAAAACCCAAAAGGAAATTGTGCAAGACAAAGCCTCATGGAATAGATGTTTTAATTTACCATAATGTTTGATTTGGGGAGAGAGAGAAGAATGAAGCTTGATGGATGAATGTGGATCTCCTTTCTTGATAGAAAACTCCTTTCCTTGGCCTCCAATGGGGGAAATAGGCTCAATCTATGGAAGAAAATACCTTGATTTCTTGAGAGGAATGAAGAATTGAATGCTCGATGGCTCTTGATTGCTTCTTTTCACTGGAATTCTTAATTTATTGAATGTGCAATAGATTCATGATATATACTCAAATGAGGGGAGATAGGGGGTATATATATAGTTTGCATCGTTTGATCGAAAGTTAAACTTGAACATGCCAACTACGGATTCTATAATTTCCCCCCAAACCCTGGCATCGGGCTCCAAGCCAATTTTGGGCCCAATTCTCTAGGGACATGTTGTTAATGGAGATATATCCCTAGAAAAATGGGACTAGATTTGAACTGGATGCCAGGGAGATATAATAGGTGCATGAAAAGAGAAATGATGTCATTTCAAGGTTAGAGCAAATCATGAAGGTAAACAATGAATGAATAGGTCCTAGGTGAGGAAATGAATTATGGGATTGGATAGAAAATGAGAAATGATACCTATAAGCAAGGGCCAACCTCAACTTAAAGAGAAACTGAAGGAGGAGGACCCATATTTAAATTAGGTATGCATTAAGTGCAATTATGAGGCCCTACCATAGAAAATACACTAAAGTGGGCACAAAATGATCCCAAAATTGAACACAAGTAGGTTCTTAC
This sequence comes from Chamaecyparis obtusa, assembly GCA_027943335.1. Classification (NCBI taxonomy): domain Eukaryota; kingdom Viridiplantae; phylum Streptophyta; class Pinopsida; order Cupressales; family Cupressaceae; genus Chamaecyparis; species Chamaecyparis obtusa. The sequence continues at coordinate 122,354 of BSBK01006053.1, forward strand.
TTTTTAGGACTATATACATATACATATACATATACATATACATATACATATACATATACATATACATATACAGAGAGAAATGCCAACCTAAGCATAACTTCATAAGGATGCATCATCCTTAAATTATTGACATGAAATGAGTAAACAAAAGTTAAGTCTCTCTCTCTCTCTAAAATTTTAATTCAAATATAATTATTTTACAAGAAATAAAAACTAAATAAGACAAAGTTATAATTTAAATTAATTCTAATACCTTTAATTATTATTTGTAATTCTTTATGAAGACACAAATAATTAAAATAAAGTGTTAAAAAGATAATATCTAATAAAAGAAAATCACATTAAAAATATTCTTATGAAAAGGAGATAGTGATAAAAGAAAGATTTTTAATTCATAATATAACTATTCTACAATAATTAAAATTTAAATACTGAGCAAAAATACTTGAGAACAAATTAATTAAAATTTTAATATGGCAATAATTATAATTTTTTTTGTTCAATAAAAGGTCGAAGTCAATGGTAGTTTATATTAAAATAAAAGTATAAAAGTATTAAAGTTCATACATGCTTCAAATGATATAAACCAGTCCCGACATTATATACTAAACTCTAAAACCTTAAAATCTAGTCTATGAGATTTTTTGCAAAGCTTCTAAAAACAAAAACTAAATACAAGATTTGGTAGTAAATTACATGCTTGAACCAAAATGAGAGGGGCATTCCTTCTTCTTGAAAAAGGTCCTAATCAAAACCAATTGAAGTGCATTACTTAATATAAAAAAGGGGGAAGAATATCAACAGAAGCTCAAACCCTTATTACTGAGGTAGAAGTACCAACAACCAAGGAGTGACCATGATGCCCTCTGGAGGACACCTCCTATAGACTAAGAGTAAAGGGGTTTCTTCTAGTATCATCTCCTCTCCATCATGTAGTTCTAGCCCTTGATCTTGAAAGATATTTAGCATCTCTACCTCCCACTTGCTAATCCTAGCATCTTGTTCATTAGAAATTATCCATGTTTTCGACAAGTATTTTTTAATCCACACAACTCCTTTATTCTTTCTCAGCTGATACAATTTCATGAGGAAATCAATACTTCGCTTCGTATCAAATTTTATTTTTTAAAATGGTTTGTCCTCTTCTATGACCAAAATTGGAAAATGGGGGTGGCGGTTTTCCTTTCCAGATCATCACCAAATAATCCTTGGGGTGTGGATTATTTGCATCAATGTTTCTAATGACCTTATCCAAATCCTTCAACATTTCTGAAAACCTTGCGACAAAGTTTCTCTACTTTTACTTTGTCCAATCCAAAACAAAGGGTGGTTTGTAGGAACACTATCGGGATCTCCATGTTGACACAATATTTTTGTTTTTCTATTAGAAAATATCTTCCTAAAATATTCATAACAACTTGAACGATCGGGCAATGGGTATCCTTTAACCTCTCATTATTCTATCTGTGATTTTACCATTGAAAACCCATCTGTCTTTTAGTTGCCTTCAAACAAATGTTAGACTCCATTGTCTCTAAAAATATCCTCTATGCTCTACAACCTACAAATTCCTCCTTAAAAACTCTAATTGACCAAAAATGATGATTTAGAATGATGAGTCACCAATATGTCTACTAATTTGTAAGGGAAGAAAATAAAATCATTAAATGCTGCTACCATGTCATGTGCTCAAATTTCACTAATTTAATCTTTGTCCCTTCCATATGCTAATACCACTTGCCATAAATTTGGGATCTACACCAATTTAACACTTTCGCTATGTCATGTCTTAAGAGAAAAAACCTTCACTATCTTTATGTATAAGGAGAAATTTATATGTTAGCACCCTTCACTATTTTTGTCCACCACCTTGGCTAAAACCAAATATTCTACCCACACCTGCCACCTTTTTCCTCTCCTATATAGAATTTATTGTGATGTGACCGGGTAGAGCTGAAATGACAACCCCATGACATGTCTTGCTAGCCTTTCTTTGCTCAGCCAAATTCAATTTTGAAATTTGAATTTGTTCTATATTCTTCCCACTTGGAAATAATTTTGATCCGTCATCCTTTTTTCTAAACTACATGAAAACCTTCAATTTGTCTGCTGATCTTAGTTTGTGTCTTGGCTTTATTATTATGATATTCCTTAGCTAGTACAAAAAATATACTTCCTAATTTCCTAGTCATCTAATATCTAACCTCCATAATCAACCAAGAAAATTGTTAGCTTAAAAAATCATTTGTTAATATTGAGTTGAGTTGTTGCCTTCTAATTTGAATTCTATTCACTCCATTAGCTCCCAAGTTTGTAATTTGATTAGACAGACCAATTGCTTCTTTGTAGATTTTATTAATGGCAACAACTTCAAAAAAATATAAAAGTTATATTGCCCTTCCTAGGATTGAATTTAACCTCCAGTTTGGTGTAGTTCCTGATCTAAGAGTATTAATGGCTATATAGAGTCGCCTTCAATCTCTGCAAATGAGAAGCCCGTAGATACTACCACATTAAATTTTACTATTTTGTTTGCATCTACTATTAAATAGTTGGCCTTGTCATCTACTAAGATGCCTTCCCAAGAATGAATGGCACAACTGCTCTTGAGATTATAGGATTTCCATGAGAGGTGCCATCAAAATTCATCTTATACTTTCTCTAGGTGGAATCCACACACATTGAATTCTATATTTATTTTTTGTCTCTCCTCTCTTTCCAACATAAGAGGGAATCTTCATATTGAACCATTTACCTTTGGTCTTATCGTCCCAACTAGTAAATGTAATATATTTTGAGCCCTAAGTTGCTAATCTACTATTTGCCACCTTAAGAATCGTTGCTTCAATCTAATTGGATATAGCCTCCCAAGTCATCAATTTATCTTGAAATATTATTCAGTTTCTCTCCTTTCATATTTACCATACCACTTATGAAGGAGAGGTAATCCATATAATATTATATAAACTTGATGAATATAATCTAGGTCAACCTTGAAATGAACTCATGATATCATTAGGAAAAGTTTTTATCCACCCCAATCTAGCATATAACTAGTTCCAACATTTGTTTTCAAAGGGACAAATTAACAAAATATGATCCAATGTTTCTTCATCTATCTGCATAAAATACAAATTTAAGGGCCAACAAAACCAATCTTCCTAAACTATTTTGCAGTTAGAATTCTACCTTGAATGTCTACTTGATGCAATGAATATTTGCCCATATTTTTATAGTATTTTCTATGTCTCAACTAGCCCTTAATATGCTCCATTACCTTGGTTCACTATTGTCTATTTATGTCCTTAAGACTTGTTTGTTATTTGATTGGGTTAGTAGCATGCAACCACATAAACTTCAATTTCATGGTTTTCATGGTTCAGACTTTCATAGGTTGGATACTTATGGTTGAACATCAATACCTTTTAAATGGCAATATACTTATATATGATAATCTATAGTTATGTTTCAATGGATAGTTAATCATATGATGAATGAATATGTGTTGCATGTTATATTGGATATGTATTGTTTTTTCTTGTTAAACATTTATGATGCAGATCGGTTCATTGAAGAAGGCATAACCAAGCAAGTGCCCAAGTGGTTACTCATGAAAACCCAGTCTTGTAGCTAAAAGAATGGTATTGGAATCAGTCCAAGGATGAAGTTTGCAAAATCCAGGATAAGATTGAGTCAAAAGAATGTACTTAATGCTGAGAAAATATAGGAAGTAGTGGGAGCTAGATCTATTCTTCATGCTTGTTGAATAAGTTATTGTTCCTATATTTATCGATGTTTCTACTCTTACTTCTTAGCTTGCAATAATGTAATCCACCTATTCCAGTTAGTAGTTAGTTTCTCTTTATAAATAAGTGCTACTCTCCTGTGTGAGATGTAAGAGGCAACAATGAATTTTGTGATAGTGTACTTTGTTATATTTTAGCTTTATGAATACAATTATAATTTTTTTACATGAATGCAATAATGGAGTTTTTAAGAATTATCCTTTATAATTGAGTTCTAGATACTCACTCAATGGGGCCCACTTGGTGAGTAGTTCTTAGTAGCATTAGTTTTATTTTCTACAACTTCTAGTTTTAGTTCTGGTATGTCTGTTTGTGCAACCAAAGAAGGCAAAGTAGTCCCTTCCTTATTTAACTAAGCCTTGTGTTAGTTAAGTTTTGTGAGTTCAACATTAGCATTTTATTCAGTAGAAGTGTTTTGATTAGTTTAGCTTCAAGCATTCATTTACTGCAGCCATAGGATTAGCTTTCTTTCAAGTCTTTGTTTCCTATAGCTTAGAAATAGAATGGCTCTAGTAGGCACTTAGTACATATTTTGTGTAGTCCCATTTCAAGTATACGTCCTTGGGTTGATGATTAAATGAGCCTTTATAATGAGAAAGACAACTACTCAGATAGGATATCCAATCTCTGAGTTGAGTTATGAACCTAGTTATTGATCCCTTTGTGAAGTTAAGAATTACCCGAGTGAAAATTCCTAGTTTGGGTAAATATCTTTTATCCCAACATAAATGAGTTAGGATCTCCGTTCTTCATAATCTTTTCTTCTCTACGATTGATTTTTACCCATCCTTGGAATTAGACTTACCTAGTTTCACTCCATTTTGGATATTAGGACATCCTTATTATTTTGAAATAAAAGTGATCTATTCATCAAGATCTCCTTGATTTGAGTTAGATCTTCTTGTTAGGAATGGGAACACTGAGAGGGGGGGGGGGGGGGGTGAATCAGTGTTCACTGTATTTTATCTTTCTTCTTATTCTTTAAACTGAGCGTAAATGCTTAAGTACTGAAATGAACATCCACATAAACATGAGACATGAAATCAACACATAACACCATTCTGGTTATGAGGAAACCCAAATAGGTAAAAACCCCGGTGGGAATTGACACCCACTAATATTTTATACTAGTGTTTTATGATCCTTGTTAGAAGATCCTTAACCTTGTTAGGAGTTTCTTTACAATGCATTAAGTACGGTAGACCTTGTCAAGGGTCAGAAAATTTTAGGAGTCTTTTACAATAATCCCTGTTAGGGGAGTGGATGTACTGTCCTAGAGCTCACTGCTCAAGTGGTGAAGGCTACAACCTTCTAATCTCAGATACACACTATATCTGTTGGATGAACTGTCACTGTCACACTGCTTGTCAGATTAGTTCCTTTGATGCGCTGATGATTTAACCTCTTGAAAAGCTCTAATACATCTTATAGTGTCTTTGCAAACTTCTCTTCTTCTTATCACAACTCTATATCAACTTTCATACTAATTACAATGGGCGCATCTTATATTTATATGCACATACAAAATAAACAACTAGGTCGACCCTTAAACCTATTACATACAATGCTTCCAAATGAATTGGCTTAAGCGTGTTTACAATAAAAAATATATACATGTTGGAAACCTAATTACAATAGGCGCATAGCCTTTACATCATTAGAATATAGACACAACTTAAAATGATAACAGTCAGCTGCTTACTCTGTTCTTCACTGGCACACATTGGATGTGCAACTTCAACTCCCTGTATCTTTCTCATACATGTATATTTGATCATGCGCTCATAGACTAAGCATGAATATAGTCCAACCAACTTAACTTTCAGGGTGCACATCATAACTCAATCATACACATGTGCGCTGATGCTCTGAGTTGCAGGAACTCTATACACTGTCCGATCTTCAACACTTAACCAATTTCTGATCTTCTCATCAAGTGCGCTGACTCCAAACTACTATATGAGTTTGTTTCCATAATGAAAACACTATATTAAGTCATATACATCAGTATAGCCAACTTGCCAAAAATCTCCCCCTTTGTCATTGATGGCAACAAAGGAATATGGCCAAGTTGCTAACTGTCCTTAATATAAAAAACTTTTTGTCTTCTATACATACACTTATATCTCCCTATACATATTATGATCCATATTCTATACACAACTCCCCCTTTGACATTAATGACAAAGGTGTTTCAAAAACTGTATCTACATATACTCACTGAGGGAAAACATCTGGATATGCTATCTTTAGGTTTTGAATCTCCTTCTTCCAAAATATGATCAAAGAGTTTACTATCTGGAGATGGGCGCATAATGCATACTATAGCTTCTCCATCTTCTTCAAGTTAGTGCTAGGACCATGATCATATGTTACCATTGTGGCATCTATGTCCTTGATGTTCTGATTGAGTATATCTAATGAGGGCGCAAGAGCATTCCTGAGCTATGTTTTCCTTGCCCTAACCTTTGTCATTTCTTTTTTTGCCTTCTCAATCTTATCTATTTGCCCTTGGTATACATTATTACACTTGTTTACATCTATGGATGTGTCTTTCACTAAACTCTTGACTTGCTCAATCATAGCTTCTGCCTCTTTTATTTTCTTGAAGTGGGCATTAGTAACCTTATCTCGATCCATGCATTCTGCAATGACTCCTCTTCCTTGATCTACAAACTCTTTTAAGGATGCTTGACCAGTCTTGAGTGAGCTTAGGTCAAGTGCAAAGTTTCTCATTAATTCACTCAACCTCTTCTTCAGGTACTTTTATTTTGTAACTAGGGATGCAGATTCTTCAAGGCTTGAGAAATTACTTTTGAAATGTGAGATGACTGTACTCACATAATCAACATAGTGTATCTTTGACACTTTCTTGTCCTCTAACAACAAATTGTTCAGAATGTTTAATGATTCTACTAGGAGGGGATCCCTCATCACTTGTTTCTCCTTGGCCTTCTCCATAGCTAGGACATTGAACTTAATCAGGTCTTCTTCTCCCCATGAGTCTAAGCTAGTTGTGTTAGGTGTCAAACTTGACAAAAATGCTACTGAAGGAGTGATGGGAGCGCTATCCATTACTTCTTGTTTCATCTTGATTAGTTCTACTGACGTTTCATCCTTTTTCTCACTTTCTTTTACCTTTTCTTCTTCTTTCTTTTCTTCCTCTTTTTCTATTTTTTCTTTTTCTTGTTCATTCTTTTCTTCCATCTTTTCTTCTTCTTTCTCATCTGTTATATCTTCAATCGATACTTCTTCTTGATGAGTGGGAGGTGTGTTGTTATGTAAAATTTTAGCTTCTTGTGTACTCACAAAATCTTCTTAAAACTTATCTAATTTAGTATCAGTGGCTGCCATGGCTATCTCTACATTATCAATGACAATGGTGCTATCTTTTAGTGACTCTGTCATGGGTGCAGACTTGTCTACCTCTGTTTGAGTTTCCATTGCATGCGCTAAATCCTGACGACCTGTCACTGATGCATTAGTGGGCTCTACCATTTTGACTTCCTTTATGGGTACTTATGCTACGAGCGCAATATCTGGATACATGTGCCTATTCATGAATACTTTCTCGAATGCCTTCTTTGTTTCCTTAGCAACAAGATCATAGTTCTTGTCCATAATGTGCAAAGTCCTTGAATTTGTTCTGAGATGTGGCTTCACTAAGTCTAACAATAAAGACTTCTCCTCTAGAGAACAGATGGGAAGGGTATCATCTAGAATCTTTTCCCTTATCCGTAGGTCTTCTTCAATAGCCTGTCTCTTTTGGAATTCTAGGATGTTCCACATATTATCAGGGATCATAGTCTTAAGTTCCAAGACCATCTTCTTGAACTTTAGCATGTGTTTGACTATCATTACATGTATCTTAGATTTGTCTATTTCACTATATTTTTCATAAAACTTCCCTACTTGATCAATTCTTCCCTCATCAACTATTCTTGCACTTAGCACATTGTGACTAGGTTTGAAACTTACTCAAGGAGGTCCTTGTGAGTTCTTTATGTTCCTTGTGACTCTTGAGGATGGATGACTAGTGCTGATCTCTTTCTTCCTCTTTGGCATTTCCTTATACTTAGGAGGAGCAGTAAGGTCAATGGTTTCCTTGGGCGCAGAAGGAGTAACATCAGTTTTACCCTTCTGTTCATCATATATTTCTATCTTCACCTTCTTTAGCTTGGGATCATCTAATTCTGCCTTTGTTGTATCTACGCTCTCTAATTCCAAAGAAATATTTTGTTTCCTTGCTTTGTCTAGGTCTACTTGAGATACTCCATGTATTCTCAAGATTTTTGAGGTAACTTTAGCAACCTTTCTTTTTGTTGCTGAGCTGTTTAATACTGCATCAAATTCTCTAGTTTTCTCCTCATAGGTTCCCCATCTTGGCTCATTAGGGTCTTTATGTGCTGCTAATAGAACTTGAGAATAAGATTCTAAAACTTGTTCATCTACCTCATATCCAAGTGGATGAATCCACTTTATTCTTGGTTCAACTTCCTCCATGCATGTTGTGTCTGTCTCAACCATAAAACAAATAGTATCCTTGTACTTCTCAACAATGTTCTCTGGTATCATGTACCTCATCTGCATTTTGACCCTGAATGTCTTCAACTCTAGTGTCATGTAGTCTCTTAGAGTGCTCTTTGTAGATGCCTTGAAAGATATCTGAGGCATGGTAGGAATAGTCTTGTCTAGATATGAATCTGATACCTTTCCAACAATATGGAAGTACATATAGATAATTAGGGACCCAAACCTGAATATCTTGGTTTTATCATCCTTGATTGCATTGATGTTGTCAATTAGCTATGTGCGCAAGATCTCACACAGGTTGAACTCCCCATTTTCATTAATAATTCTTATGGCTGCAAGAATTGTGCCCGTAGACACACTGTTCACCCTGTTAGTGTGTTGAAACCTGTATCCTAGTATCATAGACATCAATTTGATGTCATCTTGCTCAATGGGCTCTATAGTCATTCTGTGCCTATCACTCCTTGACTTACAAGTCTGTTAAAAAATATTCCTTACATCTTTACCTACTAGAAGGATGGCGCCTGTCTTTGAGAGGCCTGTTATTTCATGAATTAGGTTGCTAGTTATTTTGACTGGTACTTCACCTATCCAAAATAGGTCATCATGAATCCTACACAAAAGAATCTTGATCCATTCTGATGCATAGAACTCATATGCCATAGCATACTCCATTATGGGGTGATTATTCCATCGTGCATACTCATCCAAGAAGGTTTTGTCTAGTTTTAACATGGTTTCCATGTGCGCCCTTAATCTGTCCAATCCTACTGGTTCTTTCATACAGTAGATGTATTCTCTAATGTTATTGACATGCATAATGCCCATAGGCATGCGGGAGAATGCCCCTTCTAGGTCATCTAATGTGGATTTGAATGGATGCCTCTTAAAAACATATCTTTTCTTCTTTGCAACATCAAATACTATAGGAGTAGCCATGACTTACTTGTATATCGCTTTCACAAAGGTTTCAAGGAGATTCTGAATCAGCGCGACAAACTAGGGTTTCTGCAACCGATCAACTGCAAAAAAAATCACTTGATGAATCAACTAAAATCCTTCTCAATCAACTGCTAAGGCTCTTCTTCTCTTCAATCACTCTTAATTTGAATGCAATGAGAGATCTTCTAACTTCTGTGTACTTTAAAGTAGAATTTATGCCATTAATGCTTGCCGCGTAAACCGGGCTGTCACTTGGAAATTTCTATCTTTCATTCTACTAACAATCAACTAATGCACTCTTGCACGAAGGTTCCCTTAGTCTCCAAAAGCTTAAGTCCAAAGGTGCATACTCTGATAGTGAGTATACTAGCCACGCAGGGGTCTAGAGATAAACTAGCTCCCCCTATGACCCTGCGGGCCATTCATGCAGATGTAGAGGGTGCGTCCACTGTGGATGCATCCAATACATACTCATCAACTTTGTTCTTCTTTGTTTTTGACTAAATCAAGCTCACATCCTCTGAATCTTTCACAAAATTGACTTCTCCTTCGAGATTCAAAACTGGTTCTTCGGGCTTTTTGGGGCTTTCCTGACCTTGCGTCCTTGATCTACAAAACTTTGAGATGTGTCCAGCTTTGTTACAAGAGTTACAAACGACTAGAGGCCTTTTATTCCTTGGCGCATTGACATGAGTCACCATCTTACATTGTTTAGCTGAGTGACCATTATAGTTACATATTTGACATGTAACATTTTAAGAGCTTCTTACATTTGGTTGATTCTAATTTTTTTGATTATGAGTCATGTTCTTTTGGGTTGTCTTGCAATTCATAGCTCTATGACCAAATTTATTGCATGAATAACAGTAACCATTGAAAGGTCATACCTCTGTACAGTTCCTTGCAATGTGTCCATGCTTGTTACATGTGTAACAAGTGCGGTCTATAGGCTTGCACTCATTCTTAGTTGGTTCAGTATGATCCTTGGTTTGACTTCTAGTCTCTTTAGCATCTGAGGTGCCTTCCGGTGCTTTTATTCTTGCTCGCATGTTATCAATTTGATTCTGTGCTTCATTGTATCCAATGGAGCTAGTATCTCCTTTAGCTCTTCTTGCATATAACTGAGATTCTATTAAATCAAAACTGGTGTGTAATTTATCAATGTGATTCTTAGCCTCTTTCAATTCAAATTCCAAGCTTTCCTTGTTGTTTCTTAGTTCTAAGTTTTCCATGTTTGCTTGCCTCAATTCTTCATTCAGTTGAAGGTTCTCTTTGAACTGTTCATCATAGACTTACTGATTGTTAGTCAGCTTATCATCAAATTCTTCAAGTTGTTCTTTTAAGTATTTATTTTCTTCATTCAGCTTCTTGACCATTGTCCCTAGATCACTGGTAGAGCATTCTTTCAAATCTTTCCTTAATCTTTTGATGACTAATTGAGCATCACTGAGTTTTTCCCTTAGTTCTTCAGTTTCTCTTTTAGATTTGTTTGGGTTTTCAAGAGAAGCTTCCAGATTTCTTTTTAGATGTTTCATTTCTACTTTGTCCATGATCTCCTCAAGTGGTTAAACTTCTTTTCTGAGAACCAGAGCTTTGATACCAATTGTTAGGAATGGGAACACTGAAAGGGGGGGGGGGGGAATTAGTGTTCAATGTATTTTATCTTTCTTCTTATTCTTTAAACTGAGCTTAAATGTTTAAGTACTAATTTGAACATCCACATAAACATGAGACATGAAATCAACACATAACACCAATCTAGTTACGGGGAAACCCAAATAGGTAAAAACCCCAGTGGGAATTGACACCCACTAATATTCTGTACTAGTGTTTTATGATCCTTGTTAGAAGATCCTTAACCCTGTTAGGAGTTGCTTTACAATGCATTAAGTATAGTAGACCTTGTCAAGGGTCAGACCCTGTTAGGAGTCTTTTACAATAATCCTTGTTAGGGGAGTGGACGCATTGTCCTAGATCTCACTGCTCAAGTGGTGAAGGCTACAACCTTCTGATCTCATATACACACTATATCTGCTGGATGAACTGTCACTATGACATTGCTTGTCAGATCAGTTCCTTTGATGCACTGATGCTTTGACCTCTTGCAAATCTCTAATACATCTTATAGTGTCTTCGCACATTTCTCTTCTTCTTATCACAACTCTATATCAACTTCCATACTAATTACAATGGGCACATCTTATATTTATATGTGCATACAAAATAAACAACTAGGTCGACCCTTAAACCTATTACATATAATGCTTCCAAATGAATTGGCTTAAGCGTGTTTACAATCAAACATATATACATGTCAACAACATAATTATAATAGGCACATAGCCTTTACATCATTAGAATATATCCACAACTCAAAATGATAACAGTTGGCTACTTACTCTATTCTTCATTGGCACACACTGGCTATGCAACTTCAACTGCCTATATCTTTCTCATACTTGTATATCTGATCATGCGCTCATAGAATAAGCATGAATATAGTCCAACCAACTTAACTTCGAGGGTGCACATCATAACTCAATCGTACGCACGTGCGCTGATGCTCTGAGCTGTAGGAACTCTGTACACTATCCAGTCTTCAACACTTAACCGATTTCTGATCTTCTCATCAAGTGCGTTGACTCCAAACTACTATATGACTTTTTTGCGGTAATGAAAACACTATATTAAGTCATATACATCAATATAGCCAACTTTCCAACACTTCTCTCTTGATAAGAAGTTCCTCAAAAATTTCCCATCCCATCCCAAAGAGGGGTTTCTATCAAAAAATTCTACATACTGGCATATATATTTCCTACAAAATCTTTCACAGACTTATGTTGAACAAGTCAAATAACTAAGGGGGAGAGGGGGTGAATTTGTTATTCCCACACAACTTATAAAATTTTTCCACTCTTAGTTAACTCACAAATAATAGTATTAAAAAATTTATATTTGTCGGTTAAGCACATCAAACATCCACATAAAATGTAAGAATAAGAATACGAAAATAATGACACAGAGAACACTAGGTTTTACATGGAAACCCTAGATGTGAAAAACCAAAGAGAAGGTAATTCTCATGAAATGTAATTTTTTTTAGGGTAACATTGATAAGGTATTTTTTTACAACGAATCAGTAATGGGTACTTCTCACTAGAGGAAGGCTCACTGCCGATACACATGGGCTCATTGTCGATACACAAAGGCTCACTTCTGATACATAAAGGATCACTACTGATACACAAATGATCACTTCTAGTAAGGCTCATTTCCAAAACAACAAGGATCACAACCATAAAATATGAAAAGAGATAGAATCCACCATTGGGATCAACACATTGTTATACACGAACACAGATCTCCTGCAAATTGATTCACAATCACTTCACATATCACCACATATGAGTCTCATTAGTTGCATCAAATAATTGAACTCCTTGTTCTACTTATACATCATGATGATATCCACCATGTCGGCCAAACCATTTGAAATAGGTCACACCAAGATATTCTCACAGTGGTAAGGAATGAAATGAGGACCACCTTGATCATTACAACACACCTCGCTCAAGCCAACATGTCACACTAACTCCAAATCACTTAGTACCAATGGATATGATAAGTACATTACACATGCATAGTTGGGACTGAAAACTACAAAGGATATGCATCCAAATAGGATCGATCTGATCAACCACATGTTGCATCCAATGAATAATACAGTCAGTGACAATCTCAACTGAAACATACATACTATCGGTGCACATCAACTGATACATAATTGATACACCAAACCAGTCAATTTCACATCAATCGATACACTAAGAGGTTGGAATAAGGATATGTTGACATTAATGACAATAGCATAGATCGCATCAACCTTACATTCTAAAAATCTCCCCCTTTGTCATTAATGGCAACATTCATCAATAACAAAGCACAAAAACAATCTTCAACCTCTCTCCAACTTTCTCCAACTTTCTCCCTCTTTGACATCAATGAAAAAGGTCCCAACAAGATTCCCCTTGCTAACATACTTTTATCCCCCTACAAGGAAACCTTGGAGCACTGATCTATAATGAGTAGAGATGCAAGGCACTAGACCAATGCACACATCGGTGCATCTAGTGATCACTAGGAAGGCGTAAGATGCCCAACTTCCCCTTGAGATACTCAAAAGTATCCTTGCACAAAGGTTTGGTGAATATATCTTCTTTTTGTTCCTTTGTGGGTACATACTCAATCTTAACGCACCTTCCTTAACCTTCTCTATGATAAAGTGATACCTGATGTCTATATGTTCTATTTTGTAATACGTTACTTAATTATGATTTAGTAGTAGATAATGTTACAAAAAATTTCTTCTTTCTTGACCAAGCAACTAACCAGGATCTAAGAAAGAATGATCCACCACTGGTACTCCTTGTGTTATCCAAACAACTTGCCCAATTTGCATCTATATATGCCATCAGTGAAAAATATGATTCTCTTGGATACCGTAATCCTATATCTTATGTTCCTTTCAAGTATCTAAAAATCCTCTTTACTACGATAACATGTGACTCTTTCAATTCTTATTGAAATCTGGCTGCCAAGCTGATCTATAAATTCCTTATTATGAATCACTTAGCAATTGTTAGATTCACTAGGATATTGATTTAATTGAAGACCAAAATTGTGTTTCTTGTGAATTGAGAAAATAAACACATAAAATGCAAGAAATAAAAGAAGATGACAAAATCATGTACCAGGAAAAGAGAGACAAAGAGATTTGGTAACAAAGTTCACCAAAATCTGGCTACATCTCTGGATCCTTAAAAATGCATGATTGATGCCATTATTATGATGCAACCTCTTTTACACTATGACAATCTTTCACTGAGTTACAACATGCTTCAAAGAAGATTGTTGCACTTCAGGCTCTTCCTGATTCCACATTGTAATGACATGATCTATTTGGAAACATGTTCGTGCCTACCTCCTTCATCACCTTTAAGCGCTATCAAACAATAAAACTACAACTTTCTCTCACACAAGAGTACATAGGCGTCAAGCCTTTACATAATGACTTAAAAGTCATGGAAATTCTCTCAAAGAAATAAATGATTTTTTATCTCTTCCTATTCTTCTAAGAGACCACTCACAATTCTCTCAAAGGACTGACTAATTTTTTATCTCTCCATTTTCTCATAAGAGACCACTTAGCTCACAAAACTATCAATTCTCTACCTCCTAGAATGCCCCTTCGAAAACTTTAACTCCCCATTTTTATATACAAAGTTGACTAAAATGGGGTGAAACCACCATATTTAATAGAATAACCCCCTTTACAAAAATAACCTTTTAAAAAAAATCTCCTTTTAGGTTTTTAATGATTTCGAATTATTGTTTTATTTAGGGGTAGTTTTGTTGTTTTTGTAACCATTTACAAGATAAAATGGTGTTTATACATAACACATCCCATAAACAGACTAAAATAGCTCAAGTGGTGCAATGATGGAAAGTGATTTTGGTAAGTGGGTGGTCGACGATTCAACCCCTGCTGACCACGTTTCAAAACAACCCGTCCGCTTAAATAACAAAATAAATTGGCTTCTAAATTTAGTGAATTATGTCCACTATAGTGCATTGGTGGAGTGGGTAATTTGGAGGTGGGAGGTTATGGGTTCAACTCCCATCGAACACATAAAATATATATATATTTTTTAGCCAATCACACCGTGGTTCCATGTAGGCCTTCTAATTGGGCCACATGGAATCTCTTCATTCGCTACCAAGGAGACACGTGTCATACTCAGACTGGACCAACTCTGCAGCTACCATGTCACCCTTGCTTCCATGATAGGACATGTAACTTTCCACATGTTAACATGTGATTGGTCCATGTCATCACACAAATGCTGACTGTACTTTCTGATGTCATCAAGTCAACCCTTTTAGTGCACCATCTTTGACGAGCCATAACTTTCACGTATGAGCTCTATTTTTTACGATCCAAACATTGTCAGAATCAGCTCGATGAGCCCTTCAATTTGAGACTATTTTTGACCAATTTGGAGATAATATTTTTTTTTTCCTTTTTCTTTGGCCCCTTGATTTTCTTGTTTGACCAAAACTTTGACCAGTCATAACTCGCACATATGAACCCCATTTTACACAAAACAAGTTACATTGGGTTCATCTTCGTGAGCTCTCTAGTTTGAGACCATTTTCACTAGATTGGGAAATAATCAACTTTCCGGTCAACCGTCTAGCATCCTCGCCTCTTTTTGAACTTTCATCGAGCATATCTCAAGAAAATAAATATCTTTTGACACACTTCAAGTTGTGTCAAGAACGTTTCACTATGCTCTATGCATTGATGTCGATGGAGATTCTAAGCCAGTTGAATTTTTAAGGTCTTCAAGATCCACCTAGATCACAAACATACTACATACATAATATCTAGTCTCATAACCATTAGGTACAATAGTCCTTAAATCATTGATATGTACTTAGTTGCATCTTATTTTGGTGAATTATCCCCCTTAGTCAACTTACAACCGATAGCAATGGGAGTATATACAAGTTTTGAATTTTCTAAGCCAAACTTCTTTAATAACTCCTTCACATAAATGGATTGAGAAATGAAAATTCCTTTTTCGTTATGACATACTTGAAATCCAAGAAAGAAATTCATTTCAACAATCATAGACATTTCAAATTTCTCATGCATCTCCTTAGCAAATCTCTTGCATAGATCATCTTTTCCTCCAAAGATGATATCATCAACATACATAACAATAATTAAGATTTTGTTTGAAAGTATCTTAAAGGAAAAATTGTAGTCTTCCCAACCTTTCTTGAATCCTTGACCGATTAGATATTTATCCAATTTTCCATACCAGGCCCTAGGTGCTTGCTTAAATCCATATAGTGCCTTTTTTAACTTACAAATTGCATCATGATCTGATTCTGATCTGAACCCTTCTAGTTTCTCAATGTTCATTTCTTTCTTTAGTTCTCCATTTAGGAACACAAACTTGAAATCCATATGATAAACCTTGAATATTTTGAATGCTCCAAATGCCAAGAACATCCTAATAGTCTCAATCCGAGCAATAGGGTTATAACTTTCTTCAAAGTCAATGCCTTCAATTTTTGAGTAACCCTTGCATACTAGTCTCACCTTGTTCCTCACAACCTTTCCATTCTCATCTATCTTATTCTAGTAAACCCATTTTGTACCTATCACATTCTTGTCTATCAGTCTGGACACCGATCCCTAGGTTTGATTCTTCTCTATCTGTCTGAGTTCTTCTTTCATTGCATTAATCAATCTCTGATCACTACACACTTCTATTATAGATTTAGGATCAACCTCTGATAGTAAACATAATAACACATGATCTTGAGATGCTTTACTTCTAGTAACAACTCCTCTAATATTATTTCCAATGATCATATTTTCTGAATGATTCTTATGTACATACCTTGGTTTCTTAGTTGTAGATGTCGGTGTTGTTTGAGTATCTTCTTCTTCTTTATTTTCCTCTTCTCTTTTGTCCTCTGTATCAGATTCATATTCAATGTGTCACTCAGGAACCTTCTAAAATTATTCATCAACCTTCACATTCACACTCTCCACAATTTTGTTCATTCTCTTGTTGTAGTACTGATACACTTTGCTTCTTGTAAAATAACCCAAAAATATTCCTTCATCCACTTTGCTATCAAAATTCCCAAGATTGTCTCCATCTTTCTGAATGTAACACTTTTTTCCAAATATTTTGAAGTACTTAACTGTAGGTGTCAATGTTCTTTGAGTATCTTCTTTATTTCTTCTCTTTTGTCCTTTGTATCAGATTCATATTCAATGTGTCGCTCGGGGACCTTTTGAAATTCTTCATCAACCTTCACATTCACACTCTCCACAATTTTGTTCAGTCTCTTGTTGTAGCACCGATACACTTTGATTCTTGTAGAATAACCCATAAATATTCCTTCATCTGCTCTACTATCAAACTTCCCAAGATTGTCTCCATGTTACTGAATATAACACTTTTTATAATACTTCCAGGTCTTGTAACCAACCAATACAAAGTATCCTTTCATTTGATCTTTCCATAAACTATAACCTGATCCATCCAACAAAGGAATGGTCAATTTGTGCACCATCAAATCTGCTTCAAGTAGTTAAGCTCTTCACCGAGGAACCAAACTCCGATACCAATTGTTGAACATGTCAAATAACTGAGGCGGGTGAATCAATTATTCCCACACAACTTATAAAACTTTTCCATCATCGGTTAATTCACAAACAACATTATTAACAACTTTAGATTTGTTGGTTAAGCACATAAAACATCCACATAAAATGTAAACATTAAGAACATAGAAACATCGACACAGAGAACACCAGGATTTACATGGAAACCCAAGATGGGAAAAACCACAGAGAAGCTAATTCTCATGAAATGTAAAATACTTGTTAGGGTGACACCGATAAGGTGATTTTTACAACAACTCAGTGTCGGGTACTACTCACTTCAAGAAGGCTCACTACCAATACATAGGGGCTCATCGCTGATACATAAAGGCGCACTGTCGATACACAAAGGCTCACTGCTAGTAAGGATCACAACCAGAAAATATGAAAAAGGATAGAATCCACCACTAAGATCAACACACTGCTATATAGGAACACATATCTCTTGCAAATAGATTCACAATCACTTCGCATATCACCACGTATGAGTCTAATCAGTTGCATCAAACAACTAAACTCCTTTCTCTACTTATAGAATATGATGATATCCACTAGGTTGGCCAAACCATTTGAAATAGGTCACACTAAGACATTCTTGTGGTAGTAAGGAATGAAATGAGGACCACCTTGATCATAACGACACACCTCACTCAAGCCAACATGCCACAAAAACTCCAAAGCACTTGGTACCAACGATTAAGATCAGTATGTTACACATGCATAGTTGGGACCAAAAACTACAAAGGATACACATCCAAATAGGATCGATTCGATCAACCACATGTTGCATCCAATGAAGAACACTGTCGGTGACAATATAAACTGATACATACATACTATCAGTGCACATCAACCGACACAAAACCGATACGCCAAACTAGTCGATTTCACATCAATTGATACACTAAGAGGTTGGAATAAGGATATGTTGACATTAATGACAACATTAATGACAATGACATAGATTGCATCAACCTTACACTCTAACAACTTCTCTAGTATTGCTTCCATGCATCATTTTTTTAATAGTTGAATAGCCTCCCTAAGAGTCTAACCCAAAAAGAGTCATTTGACCATCTGCCACATCCCACGACTTTGTTTTTTAACCAGCTCTTTAAATTTTAACATAAAGTTCTATATTCTAGTCCCTTTTGGTGGGTTTGATATCTTAAAAAATTCTTCGGAGTTCATATCTATTAGATATTTTCTTCTAAGGATCCTAACTGATTTTAAGTGGGAGTCCTTATAAAATTTCCAAACTAACTTAGCTCCTAATGTGTTATTTTTCCATAATTGGTTCTCAATCCTACTCCCCCTAAATCAGTAGGTTTTCGAATCTTGTCCCATGCTATCAAAGCCATTTTTTTTCTTCTATTATTCCCTGCTAGTAAAAAGATCTCATTTGCTTGACCATCCTTGTATTTGCTCCTCATGGGAGAGTTATACAAGACATTAAATTTATAGGAAGGGCTAATAAAACCACCTTTAACATAGTAATTTTTCTTCCCCATGACAACCATTTTGTCTTCCATATTTTCATCTTCCTAACTAGTTTTCCTCCCATTGGATCCCACACTTCGATAGTTCTCAATCCTTAATCTAAAGGAAGTCCTAAATATAAACAAGGAAGTTTCTTTGCCTTGAAGCCCAAAAGAGTTAAAATGTCCTTCTCTGTAATAGGCTTTACATTAAAGGAAAATATCTCTGATTTGGTTTGATTAACTTGTTGACTTGATTCTTTGGAGCATATTTTAAGTGTTTTTGTCTTTTCTTGATCCACATGCCCAAAGAACATGGTATCATCAGCAAACCGTTGATGGGTTACTACCTCAACTACAGTAGAAATCATGATGCCTTTAAGATGTCCATCCAATAATGCTTTACTCAAATACCATCCCAAAGCCTATGCCATTATTAAAAAAAAGGAAGGTGGATATAGGGTCCCCTTTCCTTAGACCTCTAGAGATTTCAAAATAACCTTACGGAGTTCCATTTACTAATACTGAAACTCTGGGGCTAGAAATGTTGTAAAAATCAAATTGACTCGTTCTCTTGAGAATCCAAATGCTTCTAAAAGGTGTCATGCCCAAAAGTTGGGCAAAACACAACTACAATTTTTTTTCTAAAACCTACTAAACAAGAACAACTAGCACACTAACACAACTAAGAAAGGAATTCTAACTGGCGAAAGTCTCTATGTGCACGCAAAATAATGCAGAGAGAAAAATGATGACATACAATACTGAAGTGTCTAGCAACACTCCAAGGGTTAACTATAGATGGTTGACCAATTTTGACCAAAAGTCCAATCCTCATCAAACAACTCTAAACTAAGCTACAAGGGTTCCCTAGGCTACTAGCTTAGATCAGCATGCAAAATGAGAAAGTTGACTAAAAGTCAATCAAAGTTGAGAAAAAGTCAACCATGCATCGAAGTACATGCGATTGAACTTATAAGGATACAAAATGCATCCTTGAATGCTTGAGCACGCAAATTGAGGTAATTGACCAAGGTTTGCGTGAGAGTTGACCAAAAAGACAACTGTGCCCAAAAAGGTCCAACTGAGGTGATGTCCAAGGTTTGACTATGTTTGACCAAAAGGTCAACCGTGCATGTACTTGGCTTTCTACAAGTATCTAAAGTTTATCAACATAATTGGTAAAGGTTGTGCATGCAAACTGAGACACTTATCTCAGGTTTGACTAGAGTTGACCGATAGTCAACCGTGCACAAAAATCGGCCTTAAAAAAGTCATTAAGACCCTAGATGAGGCCAAAGGATGACAAAAGAAGATTTCAATAAACGCTGAATTTGAATATATAATAACTAATTAACAAATCTTTAATAAAATAATCCTATTCCATTAAGAGTACCATTAAAATAATAAAACTAACCAAATTAATGAGGTGTTTGATTAGATCCACTAATATAATATATTTAAATCAATTCTAAATTTAGAATTTAAACTTATTTATTTCAACACCCGAGTCAACCCAAACTTTAATTTAAGCAAAATCTAAATTAGTTTAAATCAAAGCTAATTAAAACATGTTTAAATCTTTAAGTAATTAAATTTAAAAAAAAACTATTTTAAATTTACCTTTTAGTAAAAAAAAGAATAAATTTACCAAATAATAAACAATTAACATCTTACTAATTTTGGAAGGAAATGAAATTTATAAGAAAGTATCAATTCTAGAAATAATACAATCTAAATAAAATCATTCTAAGTTTCTATCACTAAAGGAAATAAACTCTTCAAAAAATACTTTAAACTAACTATGTTTAAAGCAAAATTTTTTTTATACATAACAAAAAAAAGAGCAACTCCTATTCATCCACCTTGCGTTCTTAACTCCCGACCGAACGCTGCAGGAAACACACAAAATGGAGGGGTGAAGTGGTGGAAGGGAGGTGGTGGAATGTGAGGGGAAGAATGGAGGTGGGCGGTTGTGGGAGAACATGACGCGGGCATCGCTCCGCCCACCATTGCATGCGCAGTGGTGGTGCATGGAGCCGGTGTTGCATTGGCCTCTGTCACAGGCCACTACTGCTGTAGTGAGAAGGGAGATGGGGAGGCTGCTACGAGGTTCACATGTGGGGGTTAGGGCTTTGGCCCGCCCCCATTCCGTTCAAAAAAATAATTTTATGCGCTCTGCGCTAAAACCCCAATTCGTGATTATTTTCTTTTTTAAAAAAATAATAATTTCTAAATTAATAATGTTTTAAAAGCGCCCAACCCTAGTCAAGCCCTTGACCCAATCAAATACAAATTACTAACCATGCCAACACTTAAGCCAAAATTTGTCAAAGTTGGCACATTAGTTAAAACAAATGACATGGTTAAGTCACAATTACATTTACTAAATTAAATACATGCATGCAAACCACATTCACAAAATAAAAGACTATACAAAGAGGTCCACGATTCTTTTACAAAGAGGACCTTGGAATGCATGGTATAAACATAGGTTCCAATACTAGATCCCCGCATTTAGATCCATGGTCAACTTATCCCGCACATTCATTGCACACATTAGTAGGTCCAAATCAACATGATATAAACACAACACATCATCAATACTGCATGGTATAAAAACTATGTCTATAAATGAATCAACTAAGCATAACTTCAATTTTCTAAACCAACTTTCCATCACAATAGTTTTAAACATCATATAACGTCATATGTGACATCATCATAACTAAAATTGAATCAAAACATATAGTATCTTGAGTGTACCTTGATTACATAATCAGGTACCAAACATATAGCATAGGATTCAACAGATCCTTAAATACGTAAGTGTCTTAAATAGTCAAGTATGCCTGTAAAATAAGTACTAAAAGTAAGGAAAATAAAGTAGTATAAATTTGATTGTCAAGTAGGTCTCACATCCACCCCCTCTAGGCATGAACCTCCTCTTGGAGTTCATCAAAGAGGTGAGGGTACTGTGATCTCATATGTGCTTCATCCTCCCATGAAGCTGTGATCTCGTCATACAATCCCACTGGACCCTAACCTGGTCTAGTGCCCTGCCTCGAAGTGCCAGAGTCCATTGGGCCAAAGTTCAAATGGGCTCCACTGCCAAATGTTCGTCTAACTCTACCTGCAAGGCATCCCAATCTATCACATGAGACTCATCATAAACATACTTGAAACACATCATGGATGCATGACAGGCTAGGTGGAAAAGCTAAACGGTAAGCAACCGGTCCTATCCTCTCAAGGATCTAAAAAGGTCCTACAAAACGAGGTGCTAGCTTAGAGCCCTTTCCAAAATAGATTGGACTCTTATGCGGTCACACTCTCAAAAAGACCCTGTCGCCTACTAAGTAAGCTTGATTGATCCTCTTCGCATCGGCATACTTCTTCTGTTTATCCTGAGCCTCTTTGAGATGCTGCCTAATCAAGGTCACATGCTGCTCCATATCTCTGACTAACTCAGGACCAATAGAAACTATGTCCTTGATCCTATCCCAACTGAGTGGTGTCCTACAAGGTCTACCATAGAGAGCATGGTATGGAGGCATACCCAAGGACGTATGATGCCCATTGTTATAGGAAAACTCCACTAAGTGTAGGTATTCCTCCCACCGGGTCTGATGGTCCATAACATATATGCAAAGCATGTCCTCTAACACTTGATTGACCCTATCGGTCCATCTATCTCAGGGTGATAGGTCCTACTGAAATTGAGCCTAGTGCCCATCGCTGCATGCAATTCTCTCCAAAAGGATGAAGTGAAGAGAGAATCTCTATTTGAGATGATCTTACAAGGTACGCCATGTAGTCTAACAATATCTCGCAAGAACACCTATGCCATTGATGGTGCAGTAAAGATAGTACGCACTGGTAAAAAATGAGCCACCTTGGTCAACTTGTCAATTGTGATGGCATCATGACGACGAGATGACATAGGAAGACCAACAATGAAGTCTATTGATATGGTGTCCCACTTCCACACTGGTATCTCATGAGGCTGAAGTAGACCACTTGGATGTTGTTGTTTCTCCTTCACCCTCTGGCATTCTAGGCACCTAGCTACCAACTCAACAATCTGCATCCTCATGTCTGGCCAATGATATAACTATCTCAAACCGGCATGCATCTTCTTCACTCCAGGATGCACTGCATAAGAGGCTCTATGGGCCTCTAGCATGACAAAATTTCACAATCCTCTGGAAGAAGGTATGTAGATGCGTCCTCTATAATGTAAGAGTCCATCTGACTCCAAGGAATAATCTGCATACTTCCCCTCAAGGGGTCTTTGAGATCGAATCGACTCTCTTACTTCTGCATATAACTCATCATCATGCAAGTGATGAAGAATGCGATCTCTCAAATGTGTGTCTGTTGACATAGAAGATAGCTCATGTCGTCTTCTACTCAAAGCATCTGCGACAACATGATCTTTTCCCTTGATGTAGTGAACGTCAAAATCATACTCACACAAGAACTCCATCCATCTTCATTGCCTAGTATTAAGGTTCGACTGAGTGAAGATGTATTATAGACTCTGATGGTCTGAATGAAGTTCAAATTGATGTCCTAAGAGGAAGTGTCACCATCTCACTAAAGCATGCACCACTACTGCAAGTTCAAGATCATGCGTAGGATAGTTGAGATCATGAGTCCTTAGTTTCCTAGACTCATAGGCTATAGCTCGCCCATCCTGCATAAGAACTGCCCCTAAGCCATCTAAGGAAGCATCTGTGCAAACTATAAACTCTACTGAAGGCTTTGGCACAAAAAGAATGGGTGCACTGGTCAATGCTCTTTTGAGCTCCTGAAAATCTTGATCACACTTCTCAGTCCACTCAAAATTCTTTCCCTTTCGTTGAAGAGAAGTAATAGGATGTGCCACTCGAGAGAACCCTTCTACAAACCGTCTATAATAACTGGCTAAACCCATGAAAATTCTCACTTCAGTCACTGAGGTAGGTGCTGGCCAATTCATAATGGCTTCAATCTTCGATGGGTCTACTGAGATCCCATCGCCAGATATGACATGGCCCAAATATCTGACCTCTGATCTAAAGAAGGCACATTTCGACAAGCTGCCATAAAGTTGATTATCTCTAAGGCACTACAAAACTTGTCTTAGGTGCTCTTCGTGCTCTCTTTCATTCTTCGAATAGATCAAGATATCGTCAAGGAATACCACCACAAACTTGTCAAGGAATGTACAAAATACTCCATTCATAAGACTCATGAATACAACTGGAGCATTTGTAAGTCCAAATGGAACCACGGTGAACTCATAGTGGCTATATCTCGTGCGAAATGCGGTCTTGTGGATATCACTATCCATTATCCTTAACTGGTGATACCCTGACTTAAGGTCAATCTTGGAGAACACTTTGGCACCGTAAAGTTGATCAAATAGGTCATCAATCCTAGGAAGCGGATACCGATTCTTGATGGTTACCTTGTTCAACTATCGGTAATCTATACACAACCTAAGAGATCTGTCCTTCTTCACGAAGATCACAGGTGCACCCCAAGGAGAAACACTAGGATAAATGTGTCCTTTCTCTAACAGTTCCTCAAGCCGTGTCTTGAGCTCATTAAGCTCATTAGTGGTCATCCTGTAAGGTGCTCTAGAAACCGGTTCTGCTCTTGGTACTAGATCTATATGAAAGTCTACTACCCTTCGAGGTGGCATACTAGGTAGCTTAGAAGGAAACACATCTGCATACTCTTGCAGTATGGGATGGTCATCCAATGAGGTTTCTTGTTCTGCCTCATCATCCATATCGCTGATGGTGATAGCAAACATGTGACATCCCTTCCGCATGCTTCACTTAAGTTGCATAGTGGAGATCATACGAAGGGATACCAGCCTCTAGATTCCAAATATCACAACAGCATTGTCATCATCATCCAAACATTCGACCAACTTCTTACGACAATCTAGCATGGCCCTATGAGCATAAAGCCAATCCATGCCAAGAACTAGTCCATAAGATCCAAGAGGTGTAACTCTGAGGTCTGCTAAGGTGGTCAAACCACTAATCTGAATCGGGCACTCCCTAACCAAAGAGGTACAACTGATACTCTAGCTCCTGAAGTTAACTCAGCCTCCCACCTAACCTCCTGCCTAACTGCCACTAGCCCGCAATGCTCCATGACCAATGGAGAAACAAAGGAGTCAGTAGCTCCAATATCAAAAAGGATAGAAATTGCACTACCTCCGATCATACATGATGCCTCCATGACTCTAGCCTGATGCTTAGCCTTGCGGTTATCAACCGCTGCAAACACTCTATGGGACTAACCCATGTCCCCAACTGTAGGCTCGAACATCGTTGCCCGTTGATTTCCCTTCTGAGGACATTCCCTGGATATGTGCCCCATGGCACCACAAGTATAACATGGTCCACGATTCTGAACCTGAATGTCTTGAGGCCTGGACTGCAAAGATCCTCCTGTCTGAGTAGACCCAATATAACCCCCCTTATAGGGCTGTTGTGACTGTCTCTATGTGCATGCAAAATGGTGCAGAGAGAAAACTGACAGGCAATACTGAAGTGTCTAGCAACACCCCAAGGGTTAACTATAGATGGTTGACCAAGTTTGACCAAAAGTTCAATCCTCATCAAATAACTCTAAACCAAGCTACAAGGGTTCCCTAGGCTACTAGCTTAGACTGGCACGCAAAATGAGATAGTTGACTAAAAGTCAACCAAAGTTGACCAAAAGTCAACCATGCACCGAAGTACATGCAACTGAGCTTATAAAGATACAAAATACATTCTTGAATGCTTGGGCACGCAAATTGAGGTAATTGACCAAGGTTTGACCAAGAGTTGACCAAAAAGTCAACTGTGCCCAAAAAGGTCCAATAAGGTTCTACAAGGGTTAAAATATGTCAGGGTAGGGTTTGTGTACGTAAATCAAGGTGATGTCCAAGGTTTGACTATGTTTGACCAAAAGGTCAACTGTGCACGTACTTGGCTTTCTATAAGCATCTAAAGTTTATCAACACAATTGGTAAAGGTTGTGCATGCAAACCAAGACACTTGTCTTAGGTTTGACTAGAGTTGACCGATAGTCAATCGTGCATGAAAATCGACCTTAAAAAAGGTCATTAAGACCCTAGACGAGGCCAAAGGACGACAAAAGAAGATTTCGATAAAAGCTGAATTTGAATATATAATAACTAATTAACAAGTCTTTAATAAAATAATCCTATTCCATTAATAGTACCATTAAAATAATAAATCTAACCACATTAATGAGGTGTTTGATTAGATCCACTAATATAATATATTTAAATCAATTCTAAATTTAGAATTTAAACTTATTTATTTCAACACATGAGTCAACCCAAAATTTAATTTAAACAAAATCTAAATTAGTTTAAATCAAAGCTAATTAAAACATGTTTAAATCTTTAAGTAATTAAATTTAAAAAAAAAACTATTTTAAATTTACCTTTTAGTAAAAAAAAATTAAAATTTACCAACTAATAAACAATTAACATCTTACCAATTTTGGAAGGAAATGAAATTTATAAGAAAGTATCAATTCTAGAAATAATGCAATCTAAATAAAATCATTCTAAGTTTCTATCACTAAAGGAAATAAACTCTTCATAAAATACTTTAAACTAATTATGTTTAAAGCAAAGAAAATTTATACATAACAAAAAAAAAGAGCAACTCTTATTCATCCGCCCTACGTTCTTAACTCCTGGTCAAATGTTGTAGGAAACACGCGAAATGGAGGGGGAAAAGTGGTGCAATCTGAGGGGAAGAATGGTTGTGGGTGGTGGTGGGAGAACACGACGTGGGCGCCGCTCTGCCCACCACTGCATGCGCAATGGTGGCGCGTGGAGCCGGTGTCGCACTGGCCTCCGCCGCCGGCCACTGCTGCCATGCCAACACTTAAGCCACAATTTGCCAAATTTGGCACATTAGTTAAAACAAATAACATGGTTAAGTCACAATTACATTTACTAAATTAAATACATGCATGCAAACCACATTCACGAAATAAAAGACTATACAACGAGGTCTATGCTTCTTTTACAAAGAGGACCTTGGAATGCACAGTATAAACATAGGTTCCAATACTAGATCCCCGCATTTAGAGCCATGGTCAACTTATCCTGCACACTCATTGCACACATCAGTAGGTCCAAATCAACATGATATAAACACAACACATCACAATACTGCATGGTATAAAAACTATGTCTGTACATGAATCAACTAAGCATAACTTCGGTTTCATAAACCAACTTTCCATCACAATAGTTTTAAACATCATATAACGTCATATGTGACATCATCATAACTGAAACTGAATCAAAACATTTAGTATTTCGAGTGTACCCTGATTACATAATCAGGTACCGAACAGATAGCATAGGATTCAACAGATCCTTAAATACATAAGTGTCTCAAATAGTCAAGTATGCCTGTGAAATAAGTACTAAAAGCAAAGAAAATAAAGTAGTATAAATCTGACTGTCAAGTAGGTCTCACAAAAAGGGTGACCACTTAATGTGTAGGTTAAGTGGTGTTGTCATTATTGTCCCCACCTAGGTTCAAACCCTCATTGGAGCATTGTGATCGTGATCTTGTGCCTTCGCTGATCCAATGTGCTCGCAAGTTTGGGTCTCAACTTTGTAATAAGGGGATGAGGTCCCCCATTTGTGGTCTCACTGGTGCATGTTATAAAGAAACCTGCTTAGCTCTTCCTCCACTTTTGTTTTAGCCAAGAAGATATTTGTAAATTGTTCTCTATTCCACTTAAGAAGTTTTTGTTTAATTGATTTTAATTTGGAAGTAAAACAAAAAGCTTAACACCCTCAAACTGATCTTCCTTCCACCATCTCTCTATCAACTCAAAAAACCTTTGATCATTCATCCACATTTTCTCAAACTTGAAAGGGCTATTTAATTATTTTTTATCATTTTTATTTATTATTTGTAATTTCATAAAAAAAAAATATAAATAATTAAAATAAATTTTAAACTTAATGAAAAGTTAGTTCTTTAAAAAAACTAAGCTAATTCTTTCTTTTCTAATATATTTTTTTCTAAATTTTTATAATATTTTTTAGTTAATATAAATTATTACTTCTATAGTCTTGCATCCTTTCCAAATTTGAACCTTTAATTCCAAAAGATAGAGTCCATTTCATATAGAATACATTTGACACATTAAAATCTTTGTCACTTCAAAAAATTAATTAATCACAATACACAATCTATTTGTTTTTTATTAAACAAATTTACATAGCTACATTTAAGAATATTTAGATAGTTAAAAGAAAAATCTTAATTTGATTAGTTGGAAAGTACCACAATGCATAAATAGTTAAAACTTTTTACAAATATTTATGGTTAAAACTAAAAATGAAAGATAGAGACACATCTTCCAAGCAGTTAGAACAGCACAGCTTTTCAATTAAATAAATAAGACGGAATCATTGAAAATCAGAAATTCAGTTTGTCTCCAAAAGAATGAATAAGGTAGAAAATTTTATAAAGGTGTTCACTGAATTAGCGAAATTTTCCAAATATGTAAGGTGCAGATTCATTCCGGGTAGTTTGAAGGGCATGCACTTCCATACAATATTTTTTTTTTTGGCAATTCTCTTCGTAAGGGAGTCCGTCTTCAAGAGAGTAGATTCATAATTAGCCTTTTATTCCATGCGACATGACTTTAAGTAGTCAATAGAGACTCTTTGGGCAGCTTCATGCTTTGGTCAGCCATTATTTGGGAAATTACCTTGAGCAATGAGCACAGGCCTCCCAAAAAATTATGATCAATAATGTTTTGACCATTCATGACATGAGCAAAGTCAACCAGCTTAACAGATACACCAGACCTATAAGCATTTTCAGTAATGCTTGTTGAATCACCCTCATAAATCAGCAGAATGGATGCTGAAGAGAAATGAAAGCATGTTTGCTCTTCAAACCTGTAAGAAGCCAATAATGAACATATTAAACATCAAAATGAAATCAATTTATCAGGAACAACGAGACACAAACAACAATAAGAGAATGCAGGGAAATGTATCCTGATTCCTGTCAGTAATTTACCCACAAATTTGGACCTTGGAGGACAACACAGAACATATTATGCATATCGATTTGTTTAAGCAGTTGTTGCGTAATTATTTCATTCAACTTGTACCAAGATATCCCGTCAGCAGCTCACTGACAAATAAACTCTACAGATGACCCTAAAGCCCCATGTTATGCCACTGAAAACTAGCCAAACCCAATAGAAATCAATGGTTAGAGTACGTAGGGTACAATCATGAAAACATTAAAAGTTAACATGCTTCATGTAGGAATACACAAGTCCTTCCTCCACTAATAGCTTGTTCTTTCTTGCAAAGATAAAAGGATGCACGCCCAAAAATCTGGTATCATCATTGCTTGAAATCAGGTATTTCATTTTATCAAAAGCACAAAATAAATCTCTATAGTAGATATATTTTTGGATTATGAAGAAAACATCTATATCATGGCACTTTTTCCATCGGTGAAGGAATATAAAAAGGTTACATCTTTCTGCTGAAATTCATTAATAAATATGCACTTCGAAGAATAAAATAGCAACACTGAATTCTATTTCAAATGCAAAAATAGAAAAGGGGTCAAATTCAATTGAATAACACAGGAGTTTTTGCTCACATTATGAAGATAAACCTTATTGGATGCTATTTCACAACAAAAAGTCCCTCAGTATGAACTAAACACAAGAAAGAGGCTAGAGAACACATAAACACTCTGACTAAGAAGTGATAATCAAGTGCAGTCCAAATATTGAAAGCAATTTACGACACAAATCTTGGAGGATATAATTCAGACTCTGCTGGAAAACCACCTTTGTACATATGGTGAAGCAAACGAATGTACAATCAAACCCATTTTATGTAGCCGCATTAATGAATAAGATTTCTTAAATTAGCAGCCGAAAGAACTTTATCTATTGTCCTTCGAGCAGTTAAAAGGTCAACCATTGATCATGTATCATTTGCATTCTAAAAAGCTTTTCCGCATAGTCCATTGCTTTCACAAGGATGCTACTTTGTTAAAAGAGGTTCATAGTGTTGGCTAAAAATTTTGTAAGTCACTAAAACCACAACTTACAAAATTGTGACTTTAGGCAACATCTTGTGAGATTTCTCTCTCCTCGCAGTAATAGGGGAGGCTCTCTTCTTACCATAGGTGGCTTCAACAGGAACTTAACTGAAATTACAAAAGGTACAATTCTCTTAATCAATTCCTCTTTTTTCAGGAATGGTTTGCAAACAACTACAACTTCAAATTTAACAAAAAGAGCCTATTACTACATTAATACCGGTGGCTCAGTGGTTGATGTAAGAACAAATTCTAAGACAACAATTAACTATTATATTTTGGCGGAACAACAACATGAACCCAAAGTCTCCTGCGATTAGCCCAAATTTATGATTAAATAAAACAATTAGCAAAGCACAAAGTCTCTTACTAATCGTTTCTGAGTTTAAAATAAAATACTTCAAACTAAAGCTCAAAGTCTTTAGCTCTTAGTAATTTGCAGCCACTATTCAACTATAGCAATCTCCTCTATTGAAACTCAAAGTCTTTAAGAAACTAAATTGAAAGCTCAAATGATTTACACGAGAACTATAAACTGAAATAAAGAAAGATCAATCGATGCAATATAAGAAAACACTAACTAATCTCAAGATCCACAACACAGTTTGAGAACTCTCGTTTCTTCAATTCAATTCAAAAAATCTGCACCATGCAACACAAAGTTTTCAAGTCACAAGAGATCATAGCATAGCCTTCTTGCCCAAAACCAAAAGATGAAAAATACAATGGGCCTCACTCCTTTATATAGGAAAAGAGAGAGAAAGGAGGAGAGAAAAGGGGAAACCCTTAACCACTTTCACTTATTAAAAAACAAACTAACTTTGACTTATTAAAAAACAAACTAACTTTAACTTATTCAATGTTGCAAGGCCTATAGCACTTGCATCCTGATTGCATGAAGCGGCTATATAGGTACATGTTTTCCTATATTTACAAAGTGCTCATGCTCTACATGCAATCTGCCATAAAAACTACATCTATACTATCAAAGCATGTGGAAAAAAGAGGTGTCCAAGACACTTGAGAAGTGCCTTCAAAGAGTGCCAATGAAATTCTTGAACTTCTGTAGAGACTCGAGTACAACTACTAAATCTAGTTCACTTGTATGTTGTGCGATGACAGTTACTTTTTGGATTGTGCTTGCACCTTCAGAGATAACCATGTTATACTCTATCAATTTGCTTTGTAGACAACTCAATGAAGTTTTGTAGCCTGTCAATGTATCTATCATGCTGAAATCAAAATCATCCACCTCAAGTTGTCGACGAATAACTCTTGCGAATTCTATCAAAACATCTTCCTCCTTAATTAGTTCACCATTTTCAGCAATAACCTTGCATGTTAGATCTTGAAAGTGCTCACTGATCATGCACTCTTGGTCATTAAGACGATCCACTACTGCCTTGATTTTAGTCATTGGCCCCTGCATAACTTGTTCCTTGTTGACCATCAAATGCAAACACTCATAATACATTCCCACATAAGAGATGATCTCACACCCGCATAGAACATCCCAATCAATTTCTGTGATGCTCCTCCAAACACCTAGATCCCCATCAAGAATCCCAAGTTGTCGGTTGAATTGTTGACATATTTAAGTTGTCATTGGTAAAGTCATTGGCAAAGATCCCACCGGAACACCAGTACATCACACCGATACTCTTAAGTATGCACTGGTAGACTAAACAAGTAAGCGGTGTACTTTGCTAGTCATGCTTATATTGGTCTAAGTTATTTCAACCGGTCATGGGAGACACACAGGGAAGAGATCGCTAACCGGGTGCAAGTTCTTTACCAGTTAATGCATGATAATCCGAACTGGATTATGTGGAGTGTTCTCAGTTAAAACTAGAGTTATCTTTTTTAGTTTTACTGAAGTTAGATTTGTTTTCTCTACGAGCGTTTCAAGGTAAACTCAAGATCAATTTGCAAGCTTTTTCTGCATGCTTGATTTATGGGTGAGTTTACAACTTGGCGGAACTGTAAGATGTATTTTAATAAGATTAATTTCTTATAAATACAGGTCATAAGACACACAAGAATTGTTGTTCAATATCCAGAGTAGGAGAGATATCTTTTGAGAGGAGCTAAAGTCACGAGAAGTGAAAGATAGAGAAGGGTTCAACAACCAAGCAGAGAAAAGGGGAACAGGTATGATCTGATTAGACAGAAAGTGTCATCATAAGATCATTGCTTTAGAATGTGAAGCGTATTCAAATCCCTTAATCAGGGTGAACCCTAATAGGTTCTTTGTACAAATCCCTTTACCTAGTAATATCTTTATTGGTGTTGAAAGTCCTCTTACAAGGCGACTCCTAACAGGGTCAAGATCTTAACAGGTCTTCTACCAAATCCCTTAACCGGGTAGCACTCTTATCAGTGCTTTGTAAGCCTCTAACAGGGAACCTTTATTACTGCAATAGTAAAGTTGTGGGTTTTGTTCCACCGTGGTTTTCTCCTTCTAACTGAGGGTTTCCATGTATATATGTTGTGTTGACCTATGCATTTCAATTTCTGTTTATGAGTGTTATTATATTCTTTTAATTCTGCAAGAATATATATATAAGGTGAAATTGAAGTAGAAATTGTATTTACTGATTCACCCCCCCTCTCAATAACCGGTTAGGACTAACAATTGGTATCAGAGCATTTGGTTCTCAAAGATATAAAGCTTAACCGCTTGAGTAAAAGATCATGGAGGGATACAGGTATCAAAAGCAGCTTGAGGAAGCCAATGACATAGTTGCCTCTCTTGAGAAGAGACTGAGGAGGTCCCTTGAAAAAAGAAAGGAGTTGGCTCTGCAACTGAGTGAGATTAATGAAACAATTGAGGAACTCTCTGGGCAAAGTGGATCTGATGAAGCAGAAGAGGCGGTCTTTGATCTTATGGAGAAAAATCAGAGTCTAACCGATCAGATCTCAAATCTGAAAAGGGAGAAGGAAAGTAATGCTTTGACAATGACTGTAATCATTGAAGACAAAAGAAAAGCTGAAGATGAAAGGAACAGTGCTGTGAAATCACTAGTAACCTCTGAAAGAGCAAGAAATCTGGTAGAAGATGCAGTGAGGGAAAGTGATATTGTTGTTTTCCAACTTCAAGAAGACATGCAGATCGTAACTCAAGAAAATGTTATTATGCAAAAGAACTTGCATGATAAAGATGATGCATGCAAAAGGATGGCTATTGAATTGTATCAACTGAAGAAACAACTGAAGATTTTTGAAGAGAGAAATGAGACACTCAAAAGGTACAATGAAAGCTCAGAAAAGATTGATGAGTAATTGAGGGCTCAAAGAAAGCACAAGGATCCCACAGGACTTGGGTAGACCAGTCAAAGCAACAATGAAACCGGTGAATCCTCTAAAGTCAAGAAGGGCAAGAAGGAAAAGAAGAAACCGACAGAAGATAAAGGTAGCCAATCATCTTCTGTTGTCAATCTAATTCAAGGTAGCCAATTTCATAGATCAGTTTACGACATAATGATAGTGCGGAACTGAGAGAACAATAAGACGGGTGCTCTATTGTCGGTGCTTGAAGGAGTTTTATTGGTTGAAGACATTATGGCGTTCATCCACTCAAAGCAGGAAGAACTGGGTGAAACCTTCATCCAAAGTGAATATCTCTCACTCTGCAAGGATGGAAAGCTTCAAGATAAGTATGCAAAGCTCGAAACTTCAAGTTTGATCAACGGAGTTAAGTATCCAACCGTGTTTCGACCGAATTGGATAAGACTGGTTCTAAGTAGGGTTCATGAACCAGGAATGTGGCTAGCGAAAGGTGCAGTCACACAGATCACCAAGGAAGATTTGCGAAGGGTTACTGGATATAGCAACAAAGGGGAAGCTCTTACCCTTAGAACGATTGCAAACGTAGAAGTCGCAAGTTTAACAAAGTCAAGGTCTGACAGTCGATTGATGACTGTTAACGACATCGAAGACGAGGGCGTTCGGTTTGCATCTGTAGTCATCAAATATAAAATCTATCAGTCAAGAAAGCTCAACAGTGTACCGGGAGGAGCTATACACGCCGCACACTGGATCATGCATGACAATGCACAATACGATATTTGCGTTATGCTAAGAGGGCAAATATTTGAAAACCTAAAGAAGCTTGGTCTGGTGAAGAAGTTTCTGAAATACGGAACTTTTTTGGTATGTTTGTTCTTCTACTATCAAATTTTTTTTACATGGATAGGAAAAGTAACATGGCAAGTAGACAAATTGGTTATGGTTCAAATAGGTGAATTAGCAAAAAACTAAGGAAATCGGTTCAACAAAGTTATGACTGATTACTTTGAGGCCTTCCAGCTTAGAATGCACTCTAGGGAAAGAATTCCCTCGACAATTGTTGAACAATACAAGGATGAGGTGTGTTTTCTGGTTAGTACCGATCACTGTATAATTCAGGCTATGGAGCCCAGAACAGATTATGCACCAGAACTTGGGTATGAGATCTCTACCAAGGTAGCCAAGGCATACGTCGATGCATTGCAAGAGAGTGACCTAGATCTCTCTGCATACCGTTTTGGCACATATGAGGAAATTCGGGAAAATATGAAGAAGAAAACATCAGTAAAACAATCGAAAAAGGTATATGCAAAAAGGACTCCCACGCCGAGGAAGAAGAAAACAGTAGCTAAAGAACCTAAGGTTCAGAGGAAAAGAACACAATAGGTGTCTAGTGCTCAAGGGGAAGAACCAGAAGAAACTGAGACTAAAGAGACCACCACTCTTCACAAGAAAAGAAAGACAGGGAAACCGGTGAAAGAGGATGCACCAAGAGGAAGAAAGCCAACCATTGAAGAAGTGGATGAAGGAATTAAGGAAAAAGGTGGTTTGGGGACAGTTGGAAGGAGATATGAACTAAGTAACGAAGAAGATAAAAGAAGAATAGAAGAAGCTGTATTTTACTGTCTCTACAAGTTCAACTACACTCCCACTGAACTTCATAAAATAATTCGTGATGATATACTGGAGATAATAGTGTTAGCCGTCAAGTTGTGTCACCGTCGGATGTTAGCTACCGACGGAGGTAAAATTGTGTTACTGTCGAGTGTTAGCCGCCAACGGAGGCAAGTTGAGTTACCGTCGGATGTTAGTCGTCGATGGAGGTTGGTTAGTTGCTAACGGTTGAGAAGGGTGACGACGTTTGGTTGCACCGCTTCGGATTGTATATGTATATTGTACTTGCTCATTGGAAGCATCACTGTTATGGTCACCTTTGCGAATGATTAATGAAAGTTTGATATTATCTGGTCTAATTCTATCTTGCTAGTTACATTCTGTATCATGTTTGTGTATCTGTAAACGAGTACTTAGTAGGAAAAACATCTGGCGCCGTTGCCTAGACATACCTGGATGGCGAGTAGGCATAATGGGCTTACCCGTTGGTGAGATAAACCCAGAAGCAGATGATGCCCGTACTGAGTTGTATGAAGGAGAGGATAATTAGGCACGAGAATTCCGAATTTTATTCCAAGTAGCTCTTGAAACTTACATTCGAAGGGAGGCAACAAACCAAGACGTGCTTGCAAGTGCAGTGTGGGACGCGATTGGGGCTAATCTAGCAGCCAATCGACTGTTGAACCAACTCCCACGGTTGCTGGCACAGGCAGCACTAGCACGACGCGTTCGGCAGGAAGAAATTGATCGCGAGGAACACTGGAAAGAAATCCTCTGCGCATTCCATGCTCGGGAGCACCTCCGCCGCCGTCAGGAAGAAGGCGATGGCAAAGGTTGGGGTCTTTGAAGTATGAACGGAAGGGGAAAGGAACACAAACAATTGTAATGCGATTGTAATGCAATTGGAAATGTTGTAAATCAACATGAATAAATAAAAAATAAGTGTTCTTTTGATTGAAAGGCAATGTTTTTTGTTCAGTCTTGATGCCCAATATGTTAAATAAGGATAGAAATAAGAAAGTAATAGATGATGAAGGGGAGGTCGCACACACGGCTCTGATCTCCGCACAGCAATGTGAACGTCGGTATAGCTAAGGCAACTTGCCAAAGACCAGCTTGCCGGAGGGTTGCCCGAAGGGAACCTTGGAAGCGGTACGGAGGGTGCACAGGCCGAGGAGTTCACTTCGTCGGAACAGCGGAGAGTGTGGAGTAGGGAGGAATTACTCGAGGAGATGCGGTTGAGAAGATTCTTCCTCCAGGGAGAGAGAGATCGGTTTGAGGAGGGTCTAAGCCGTACACCAGGTGCGGAGAACCAAACCGGCGAGGAGGACGGTACTGCTGAAGGCGTCACGAACGCGGAAAACCCTCCATTGGAACCAAGAACCCCACACAGTACGGTTCCATCAGTTACGCAACTGTTACAAGGACAAGTACCCGCCAACCCACAATACGCACAGTACCCAAGGAAGTGCGGGCACAAGTGCTGGCACAGGAGGTGCCGGAGCATCGAATCCACCGCGGACAACTATGGCAGCGAGTAAACAAAAATTACCCAAGTTTACAGGCCAAGCAAAGGAGGATCCAGTCCGGCATTGCCGAACCTGTGAGACCATATGGGCTGCCAATGGGGTTACCGACCAAGACGAATGGATCCGCCAATTCCCTGCAACATTAAGGGAGGGAGCCATTGACTGGTATTCAGATGTCGACAAAACTAATATGACGACGTGGGACATTGTGAAAAAAGCATTCCAGACGGAATTTCAGTTGTTAAGGGATGACAATGAGATTCTAGTGGAAATTTACAATACCAAGCAAACGAAGAGCGAGTCTGTTCGTGCCTACGGACGGCGACTGAAGGAACTTATCGAGAAGATGGAGTCCGCCCGAACAGACGAACTCAAGAAGAGGTGGTTCATAGAGGGCCTAAAAGCTTCCCTTCGGAAGAAAATGAAAATTGTCCCGCCTACGTCATACAGTAATGCGTACAACTGTGCAATGGACTTGGAAAGAGAGTGTAAGACTTCTAGAAAGACTAAGTCTTCGGATGATGAATCGGAGACGGAAAGCAGCGAGGGTGAATCTAGTAAGAAAGTGTTGGCCCTACAAAAAGATCTGGAACGAATGATGAAAGAATTGAAGGCCACCAAGGGGAGCTCAAGTAAGACAGAGGAAGACACCATGTGGTGCACGGACTGCAAAGAAGCGGGCCACACAAAAGGTTCTTGCCCCAAGAAAGCCTTTTGCGATATTTGCCAAATTGCAGGACATTCCACTAAAGAATGTCCCTACAACCTAAGGGCAAGAAATCAACAAGTGCTCTACACTCAAGAGCAACCCTCCACGTCCGGAACCGGCGGACAACAAAACAACGCATCATCCGGCGGGTACAAAAACAACCGCCGGGGAGGTCGAGGCAACAATGAGAACAAGCCACGAGTCCAGTATGATGCGAAGGGGAGACCCATGATACAGTGCAGAAGTTGTAATCAATGGGGACATTATGCCCGTGACTGTCAGAACGAGGCCACAACTCCACAGAAGTTGTGTCGGTGGTGCGGACCGGGAGACCATGAAGACACTAACTGCCCGAAGCCCGGCTGCAATATCCTAGACATGGAATGCGGGGGCACCGAGAAGGTCCTAGTAGTTACTCGAGCACAGGCCAAAAAGGCCACGTACCCACATCCTCCGACGGAGAAACAGAGGGTACTGGAAGCAAAAGCCGAGATTGAGAAAGGTATGCAAGACCGAAGGGAGCCTACGGACACCGGCACTTCCCACCGAGCATTGGCCGAACAAAATATTTTAAGGCAGATAATGCAACTGGAGGTACCCATAAAGGTCAAGGACCTACTGGAGACTATGCCGCATCTCAAAATGGCCCTGTTCCTAGGCCATAACGTCCCAGCAAGCACGGTTGAACGAACGGAGATCCCCGGCAGCTCTGCAGCCGACCCCATGACACTATCAATCAATAATGGGCAGAACCTTGCAGTAGTGGAGATGGGTATCTTGGGTACCATCCTCACGAACACGATTGTTGATGGTGGGTCTGGGGTGAATGTCCTACCGAAAGAAACCTGGAAGAGCTTGGGGAAACCAATGCTGTGGCCACTGACCTTCAATCTACTAGGGGCTGACTAGCACGGCATCAAGCCCCTTGGCACACTGATGGCACAACAAGTGACTATCGGGACCCAACCATTCATCCTCGACTTTGTTGTAATTCCCCTCAAATAGAAGGGATATGACGCCATCCTAGGAAGAGGGTGGCTGGTGACTGCCAGAGCCAATCACAATTGGAAAAGAAACACCCTGGCATTTGAAAAGGGGGGAAGGAAGTTTGTGGTGGACCTCACCACGCAGATGGTCGGGGAGAAAATGGCATCTGACTCGAAGTCAGATGACGGGATAGACGGAGAGGAAAAAAAATGGAACCTAATGCCGAAGGGATACTGGAAATAGAGGATGATACAAATTCAATGGACGGTTTATTCCACTGGCAGATGCGCGATTATGAATTATTTCCGTTGTCTTGCAATATACTCGAGATCGAAGAAAACCGGAATGAGTTCCCTTCGGAATACACAGAATACAGAGAAGGGGAAGCCCCGATGAGAGAAATCCCCGCCGACGAGTTTTCGAAGGATGAACCAATCCAGTATAAGGAAGCAAAGTTGAAGACAATAAACCTCGGGGATGAACACAATCCCAAAACCATCCTCGTGGGAGACGACTGGAGCCCCGTATTGAAAACGGCAGCTTTCAAAAATTTTACAGAATATAAAGATGTGTTTGCTTGGACCTACAAAGACCTGAAGGGCGTACCTTCGGAGCTATGCGTGCACCGCATTCCTCTAGTTCTTGGAGCCCAACCTGTGCGGAAGAGGCCATACAGGATGAACAAAAATTACGCTGCACGGGTAGAGACCGAAATCGAGCGGATGTTGGAAGCAGGGATCATCTTCCGGGTGGACACAAGTGAGTGGGTGTCACCAATTGTGATCTCCCAGAAGAAGGAAGCCAACCAGATCCGCATTTGCGTAGACTTCAGGTGCCTCAATGCAGTAACAATCAAGGACCCCTTTCCGATTCCTTTCACAAATAGCATACTGGAAGAGGTGGCGGGCCACGAAATTTATTCCTTTATGGATGGGTTCTCAGGATACAACCAGATATCCATTGCAGAGGAAGATAAGTTAAAAACAACCTTTGTAGTGGAGGATGGTGTGTACGCGTACAATCGGATGCCCTTCGGTCTGTGCAATGCACCCGCGACTTTCCAGAGGATTATCCTTCATATTTTTGATAAAATGTCCAAAGGGAATTTTAAAGCATTTTTGGATGACTGGTCCATCTTCAGTGGCCAGGACAAACACATTACGGCATTGGGAGAATGCATGGAGCGGTGTCGAAAAGCTCGTCTGGCACTCAACCCGAAGAAGTGCCGATTTATGGTGCCACAAGGGAGGCTTCTTGGGCACATAGTCTGCAAAGAAGGGTTAAAGACGGACCCCGACAAGGTCCGGGTGATAGTTTAATGGAGGCCCCCAGTGACGTAATGGGCGTCAAGTCCTTCTTGGGTCATATTGGGTACTACCGACGGTTCATAAAGAATTTTTCTCGGGTTTCATACCCGATGGATAAACTCATGAGGAAGGGGGAACCGTACGTTTGGGCAAAGGAGCAAGGGGAAGCCTTCGATGATCTAAAAACTACACTGTTGGTGGCTCCCATCCTCGCATTTCCAAACTGGGACAGGGAGTTCCACGTCCATGTGGATGCATCGAACTACGCCATCGGAGCCACCTTAGCCCAGGAGGGCGAACATGGGCTTGATCACCCTATCTATTTTGCAAGCCGAAAACTGTCAAACGCAGAGAAGAATTACAGTACCACGGAACGGGAGGCTCTGGGAATGATTTACTCGGTCCAGAAGTTCAGACACTATCTATTGGCGACGTCGTTCACCTTCTTTGTGGACCACTAGGCCCTATGTACCTCGTCAACAAACCCATTATCCAAGGGAGGGTGAGCAGGTGGCTTCTCCTACTTCAAGAATTCACCTTCAAAATTATAGTACGACCAGGGCGCAGCCATGTGATCGCCGATCAACTATTTCGAATCACGTCAGGCGAGCCACCTGTGGGAGTAAATGACGATTTTCCAGATGCACACTTGTTCCATATAGCCGTACTTCTGAAGTGGTATACGAGTATTGGAGAGTATCTGTCCACGGCAAGATTCCCGGAAGGTATGCCTCCAGGAGAAAGTAGGAAGTTGGTTCTAAGGAGCAAGACCTTTCAACTCATCAATGGACTACTGTACAAAATGGGTCCAGACCAAGTGTTGAGGCGATGCGTGATGGAAGAAGAAGTGTCCAGGGTTCTAAGGGAAGCTCACGAAGGACCTACCGGAGGCCACATGGGTCCAGATACCACGGCCAGGAAGGTGTTGTTGGCCGGCTTATGGTGGCCGACACTGTACAATGACGCCAGAGAATGGGTGGTCGGTTGTGACACTTGCCAGTGCGCTGGGAGACCCCTCAAACGAGATTTTATGCCACTCAACCCCTCCCATGCACAGGAATTATTTGAAAGCTGGGGATTGGATTTTGTTGGGCCCCTGAAGGCCAGTCGTGCCTGGCGCTGCCGATATATTGTGGTAGCAACAGAGTATTTAACCAAATGGGTGGAGGTGCGTGCACTGATTGATAACTCCGCTATAAGCACAGCAAAATTCATTTACGAACAGATAATAACGAGATACGGCATCCCAATTCAGTTGACGAGTGATAGGGGTGGCCACTTTGTCAATCACGTGATTAAACTCCTGACCACAAAATTCAAGATCTTCCATACGCTGTCAAGTCCCTATTACCCTCGGGCGAATGGCCAGGTTGAGGCAACCAATAAAATTTTGGTTGGAGTCATTTATAAGTCATGCAGTGTTGAGGGTGAAGACTGGGAAGAAAGGTTACCTTCGGTGTTGTGGGCCTACCGGACTTCCTACAAAGTGACCACTGGCCAGACACCATTTCAGCTGATGTACGGGCAGGAGGCCGTAGTACCAGTGGAGTTTATGGTTCCCAGCCTCCGGATTGCGATTGAGAACAAACTCGGAGATATGGAGAGTCTGAGGGAACGACTGTACCTCTTGAATAAGTTGGACGAAAAAAGGACATTAGCACAGTGGGCCACGGAAGCGACACAACAACGGAGGAAGCTGTGGCACGACAAGCACCTCCGACGGATGCAGTTTATACCAGGCCAGTTAGTCTTAAAGTATAACAGGCGAAACGAAATCAAACCTGGAAAGTTCAAAGTGAAATGGATAGGCCCTTACAAGGTCCAAGAGGTGGCCGTGAACGGGTCCGTGAAGCTATGGACCCTCGACGGATGGGAAATTTCAGACGTGGTGA
Organism: Chamaecyparis obtusa; assembly: GCA_027943335.1. Taxonomy (NCBI): domain Eukaryota; kingdom Viridiplantae; phylum Streptophyta; class Pinopsida; order Cupressales; family Cupressaceae; genus Chamaecyparis; species Chamaecyparis obtusa. Next base: position 163,831 of record BSBK01006053.1, read on the forward strand.
ACGGTTCGAAATTGAAAGTGTACCATGAAAGGCCGACAACGTCACCGCGAGGTCCAAGTACTTAAAAAAATAAAAATTATAAAAAATATATATATATATATAAAATAAAAATAAAAAAATAAAAAAATAAAAAAAAATAAAAAAAAATAAAAAAATAAAAAAAATGAAAAAAGGTTTCGACGGTGGTACCACCGAACGGTGGCACCACCCGACGGTGGACTACCATCGGACATAACCTCCACCACCATCCCCTATTTGAACCAACAGCCGCACGAGAAAGAACATAAACAAAAACATAAACACTAGCGCGGAAGGAGAAGAGGCTAGGAGAGGAACAAGCCGGCCAGCGGAGGAAGGAAGCTAGAAGTGGACGGAGGAAGCAGCGCCGAGGGAAAGAAGACATTGCCATGTAGGAAGACCTTACCGTGCGGTGAAGAAGGAAGGCTTGGCAGTAGCGAACGGTGGTGTAAGACGGTAGGAAAGTATACTAAATGGAAAGGAGCGGCATAAGAGAATAAGACTACAGTGAAAAGAGTGCACGCGCGAAAGAATACGGCCTCAAGTGGAACCAGGATTTAAGGCAGCCACACGAGACTTCTCAGCGAAGGAAGAACATAGTCACACCATACGGAGGAAGAGAAAATCAGTACGGTAGAGTATATAACCGTTTCTTGAATTTTCAAAACGGTTAAAGGATGCATTCAGCGGGGAAGTGGAATAACTGGAAAAAGCAATTACAGTCAGGGAGTTTAGGCAAAATAGCGATGAACAGGCCAGCTACGATTCTACCATCAGGAGTGAAGGTTGCAGGGCATCAGGCAAGTGGAAGCGGTAAAAAACTCAAGGCTATACAGGAGGAAAAAGATGGTGTCACCTATCAGACAGTAGCATTCGAAGGACTTAATGGATTGGAATGTCGAACATGGTGGAAGGAGACTCCAGATGACGATGAGGTAAAGAAATTTCTACGGCAAGCAGGTGTGCATTGGGCTATCCAAATGCCCTTGTTCCCGGTGCGTAATCTAGAAAATACCTTAAGGATGATGATTCAGTGTTTCGACAGGGAGAAGAGGAAAAGTACATTTATGTATCGAAACCACAGGCTCACAGTTTCCTATGGCCCGAAGGACTTCACACGGGTCTTCGGCATTCCAGGAGATAATGGACAAAAGGTGGATACCACAAAGCAAAAAATGTCAGTAGAGAGGAAAGAGTTTTGGATAAAGCGTGTCTGCCATCGGCTCACTCCAGCAGAATTGGAAAAAGTGGTAAACGCAACCAAAGCCCGAGGGCTGAGGAAGGAATACGTAGCAGAGGGTGCTTGGCGTTGCATTCTTGATGTCCTTAAGAGCAGGTTGACTGGTTCGAGCCGTGCATCCGACATTGCCCTTCCACAGATAGTCTACATGCAGGGGTTGATGAATGCGGTGGTCTATGACTGGGCTTTGGTGTTGGCGGAGAGGATGTGGGAATTCATGACACTGCAACATTGCACCTTTTACATGCCCCATTACGCTATTGGACTATTTCTTGAGGCTGCACTTAGACAGATGCCCGTGGACGAGTTGGAGCTCAAGCCGCAAGGCAAGCTCACTGGAGGAGCTCCGCCTGTGTTCTACTGGTGGTATTTGGATACGGGAGGGGGAGGTGTAGCCAGCGGACAGAAACGAAGGCGACAAATGGTGGTAGAGTTCGACCAAGAGGATGTTGATAGTGGCCGGGAAGCCAGTGAAGAATCTTCCGATGCAGACTCAGGCGAGGAAGGCGGTGACACCATAGTTAGCATAGAGGCAGTAGCACCTACCGCGGCAGCCATCGTGCGGTTTGCACCACCAGTGTTATCTCCCTCGGCCCACTTAGCTTCGACACTGTTGGTGAGTTCTATAGTTCCTCTAGTTGAGTTACCACCTGAGGAAGCAGCCACAGACATTTTAGGGGAAGGAGATCCTGAACCTTCGACGGAGGTAGCAATAGCAGCAGAAGAGGAAGCACGCGGAGGCACCCATGACATTGGAGAGGGTCAGGTCTGGATGGAGTGATAGGGTTGGATGCTGTAGTGACTGTGGATGCGGCATTCTTACAGGATCCCTCACCACCTCAGGACCCTGTGCAAGTGGGAGCTATGCGTTCTTGGATTAGCCGGCGGTTTCAGTTAGTCTTGGCTCCACCACCAGCAGTAGTCCTCTCTCCTCGACGGGAGGACCCACAAGAGGTTGTTGGTATGGAGTCTGTAGATGTCTGAGTGGCAATAGATGATCTTCCTCTTGTCTTTGAGGAGGACGGGGTTGTGACAGGGGGCTAGGTGGCCAGGGAGGCACCTTGTGGAATTGAATTGGCGCGCCCAACAACCCTTACTGGTCCTGAGACGTTGGAAGGGGAAGATGTAGAGACCTATTTGGCAGACATGGTCACTCGAGGACGTCGGTTGGTGGCTGTAGCGGAGTCTCGAGCTGTGGCGGCTATCGTTGAGGATTTGAGACGTCTCCTAACCTTTGCCCGAGTAGGCTGTGGTGCAGCATTTGCCGCTTGTTTTGAGCAAAGGTTATGGCCTGATGGAGAGACTGCTGAGATGTTGGCTGCCTGGGCGGTTCCTACGCCAGTCATTGAGAGTGAGGCAGCATCTCTGGTTCGAGAGTTGGAGCAGACATTCAGGGAGGGGTACTACGCATTGAGGCGATCTGAGTATGTCTCATTTGATCATGAGATTGCATTGGTGACTGCGCAAAGAGCTCAGGAGGAGCTAGGCACCAAGTTGGAGGCAGTAGAGAGAGACTTACTCCAACGTACCCAGGAGTTGATGGCTGAACAGGTAGCACGGGCGGCTCTGGAGCAACGGTTGGTAGCAACACAGGCAGAGAATGAGGCAAAGGAGAAGGAATTGTTGGAGGCTGCCATGATGATTAAGTCTGCCTTGGAGTTACAGATGGTAGCTGAAGGACAGTTGCAGACTCGGACCACACAGGTCTATGAGCTTCGGGCTCAATTGGGATCGTCCACCACACCAGTTCCTCCAACGGAGCAGCATGCTTCCTCATCAGGGATGCTTCCTCTGCCCCACTTTACTTCTCAGTCTTAGCATTAGTAGTTCATCATTCCTATTTTGTTGTTCTGTCTCGGACATTTTGTTGTCGTCTAGAGACGACTTTTCTTAAGGGGGGGATGATGTTAGCCGTCAAGTTGTGTCACCGTCGGATGTTAGCTGCCGACGGAGGTGTTACCGTCCAGTGTTAGCCGCCGACGGAGGCAAGTTGAGTTACTGTCGGATGTTAGTCGCCGACGGAGGTTAGTTAGTTGCCGACGGTTGAGAAGGGTGACGACGTTTGGTTGCACCGCTTCGGATTGTATATGTATATTGTACTTGCTCATTGGAAGCATCACTGTTATGGTCACCTTTGCGAATGATTAATGAAAGTCTGATATTATCTGGTCTAATTCTATCTTGCTAGTTACATTCTGTATCATGTCTGTGAATCTGTAAACGAGTACTTAGTAGGCAAAACAAATAGAAGGTAGATGGAAGTCTTCAATAGACAAAGAAAGAGAGCTAAGGATAAAAGCTCTACTTGAAGTCCATAATCATCTCACTCTGGAAGAAGCAACCCAACAAGCCGACCTGCACAAACACAGTTTCATTATAAGAAAGAGAATAAGTCAGGTGCTTATTGGAGAGGTACACAAAGTGCATGAAGAAGGAGTTTCAACATGGACGAATCTTCTTCAGCAACAACATCAGGGAGAGGCAGAATGCCAGAAGACCACAGAGCCACCAATGATTGACACTGGGAAAGGAAAAGGTATACTGGGAGCTGAGACTCCGGTGAAGGCAAATATATCAATTGAACCAGTCATTGTTGATATCACTGATGATAAAGTTGGTGATCTAACTCCACCAACCCTACTTGCATCCCCAGTTAAAGGTGAAGCTAGAACCTTAACTGTAGATAACATAGTTGATGAAGTTATGGATTATGGTGAAGTGTCAAATGCAACTAAATGGTTCAGTGTCTTAGTAGAAGAGGATAAGTAGAAAATAGAAGTTGCTCTGTTGGAAACCTTCTTGGATTTCAACAAAAGTCCTAGAGACTATAGGGCTCAATTTCCTCCTAAGTTAAATCAAAGAATTATGGCTAAATGGAGAGCCGATTTAGCAACCAACAATAAAATTGTAAAGGAGACATTGACACAGATAAAACTAGGTCTCAGTGAAGAGACAACAAAACTTCTAAGGGAAGCAGTGTCACTAAATTTGGACACAAAGAATAGGGTCCCCAAGATTATTAATGAATATGAAAAAGAAGTATATAATGATACACTAGAGTTTTGGCAGCAATATGACTTCAGTACCCTTAAGACAATAGGTCCTTAGGAAATCTCTCAAGAGGAACCTGAAAGAGTATTGGTACCATCAGTACAATTCACAACTTGTGAACAATCTTCAACCGGTGAGCAACAAGTTCCAACTGAACTTTTCACATCCAGTGAACAGGTGAGTTTGGGCAAACAAGTTCAACCAGAAGATCAAGTACAGGGAGAGTCATCAGAAAAGATGACTACTGATAAAGGAATAGGTGAAGAGGAAGTTGTTGTGAATGAAAAACACGTTGCTGAGGAGCAACAAACAGAGCAACCACTGGAAGAGGAAGTCCATCCGAAGGAGGAAGTACATCCAGAGGAAGAAGTCCATCCAAAAGAAGTAGAAACTAGGAGGTGAAGTACATCAACAACAAGAGGTACAACAAGAAGAGATACCTCAACTACAGGAGTTACTTGCCAATATAGAACAGGAGAAGCCTGTAGAAGAACATCCTGCATAGGAGAATAAATAGGAGGAGCTGGTCGATGTTCCTAGCACATCTTCATTGAAAAGAAAACTAACTTTTGCAATAGACTCTGAAGCAAAGAAGAGTAAAGTTAGTGAAACAGTGGTTGACATAAGTAAGATGTCAACAAGGCAACTAAAAGAGCTCACTAAGAGGAAACAAGACATGGTCCTCTCCAATGTAAGAAACATCTTGTACAACTTTGTACCGGATACAGATATTGATGAGGATGAACCTGTTATAGATCAATTGGAGATACTTGCACAAGCTATTGGAGAAGATGTCACCGACCCGAAGACACTAGCAATTGATCACTATGAGAAAAAACAAGTTGAAATTCTTCACAAACAGGTTGAAGAATTGAAGGTCACTGTATTTGCAAGAACCGGGGAGCTAATGCAGCTGGTACAGGAAGCAGGAAGACTGATCACAAGGACTTCAAACTTTGAAGACTTTGTTCAAGATATAACTAAGAGAACATCTAAGACCTCAGAAGAGATAAAGGTTCTTTCATCCAAGTTTAATGCAAAGAACTCTTCTACAACTGAATGTAGCAGGGAATTGACTAGTCTTGTTCTCATACTCAGAAAGGCTTTAGAAGAGAAGACAAAGTGAATTCAAGATCTTATTGGATTTCAATTGTTCCTTGTCCCAACATTTGATCTAATGCAAACAACTGCAACCGATGCAGATAACATGATCAAGGAACTTGATTACAAAATAGTGGAAGACATGGAGAACATAATTGTCTCACTGCAAGCAGCGAAAAAGAACTTAGAACATGTAACAGGTCTATGGAAGCCCTTCCTTGATTTAGCAAAGAAAATATATAAGGATATTTTCAATAAGTTACAGATATGAAAGGCAACATTTCCAGATGTAACAACCCTTTGACCTATGGAGGCAAAAAGGGGAAGAAGATTAGTTTAGAGATGGAAGAGAAGACGATCTCAGATACAGGGCAGTTCGAAAATCGGTATGATCAGTATCAGATGAAAGAGATAACAGACAGTGTGTGTTACAGGTAGACAAGGAGGTCTACAGGGGAAGTCTACAAGACAGGTGTTATGATGATTCAGGTGATGTTTTGCCACCAATGCCAAAGGGGAAGATTGTTGACATATTTAAGTTGTCACTGGTAAAGTCATTGGCAAACATCCCACAGGAACACCGGTACATCACACCGGTAATCTTAAGTATGCAATGGTAGACTAAACAAGTAAGTGATGTACTTTGCTAGTCACGCTTATACCGCTCTAAGTTATTCCAATAGGTCATGGGAGACACACAGGGAAGAGATGGCTAACAGGGTACAAGTTCTTTACAATTAATGTATGATAATCCGAACCGGATTATGCGGAGTGTTCTCAATTAAAACTGGAGTTAACTTTTTCAGTTTTACTAAAGTTAGATTTGTTTTATCTACGAGCGTTTCAGGGTAAACTCAAGATCAGTTTGCAAGCTTTTTCTGCATGCTTGATTTATGGGTGAGTTTACAGCTTGGCGGAACTGTGAGATGTATTTTTAATAAGATTCATTTCTTATAAATACAGGTCATAGGACACACAAGAATTGTTGTTGAATATCAAGAACAAGAGAGAGATATCTTCTGAGAGGAGCTACAGTCACGAGAAGTGAAAGACAGAGAAGGGTTCAATAGCCAAGCAGAGAAAAGGGGAACAAGTATGATCTGATTAGACAGAAACTGTCATCATAAGATCATTGCTTTAGAATGTGAAGCATATTCAAATCCCTTAATCAAGGTGAATCATAATAGGTTCTTTGTACAAATCCCTTTATCAGGTAACATCTTTATTGGTGTTGAAAGTCCTCTTACAAGGCAACTCCAAACAGGGTCAAGATCCTAACAAGTCTTCTACCAAATCCCTTAACTGGGTAGCACTCTTATCAGTGCTTTGTAAGCCTCTAATAGGGCACCTTTATTACTGCAGTAGTGAAGTTGTGGGTTCTGTCCCACCGTGGTTTTCTCCTTCTAACCGAGGGTTTCCATGTATATATGTTGCGTTGACTTGTGCCTTTCAATTTTTATTTATGAGTGTTATTATATTCTTTTAATTCTGCAAGAATATATATAAGGTGAAATTGAAGTAGAAATTGTATTTACTAATTCACCCCCCACCTCTCAATAACCGGTTAGGACTAACATGAATGATGTAAGAAGCTCATTCAACTTGGCTGTCGTTTCCCTTTCATGCTTCAACACCACGTAAGCATCCCGAATCATTCACATACCTTGTGATTCTATGTGGCTGTACTAGTCATCAATAGCCTTGACCTTTCGCTTCATCTGATCAATGTGCTTAGGAAAAGATGTAGAAATAGGATCAACCCTCTGAGAAGAGTTGTTCATCATTTCAATAGTCTCAAGAAGATGTGCATTTTCTTCTTTCAACTTGTTCTTCTCCCACAGCCTGTCATTCGTCCGCGTGAACGAGGCAACCGCATCCTGTGCATCCTGCTGACAACCTAGCCACGTTTGCTTACCAAGTTCAACTCTAGTGAACCTGTAATCGGTGGCCTGCATCTCCTCAATTGTCTTGTCATCTAGAGGTTTAGTTGCTTCAGCATACTTGATATCATTCTCATATACTATGACCTTAGCAACTGTCTTTGCTTTCTTGCTCTTTGAGGTCTTAGCTTTGTTGATTGGTCTGATATCGAAGTCCTCAGGTGAAATCTCTTCTTTCTTCCTCTTTTGTGTAATGGAGCTCAACCATGGAGGTAAGGAGAAAGAAGATGAACTAGATGTTGATGTTGTTGCCAACGTAGTAACTACCTCTGACTGTACAACAGTAGTGACCATAGGAGGAGCCTTTGTCTGAATAGCAATTGGCGTAGGACTGCTCCGTGTAACCTCGGTCATGAATTGCTCAAATTGAGCAATAGTAGTATCCAACAATGTCAAGGGTGGAATAGACGCGAAGGAGAAAGTAGAATACGTGTCAAACACATTCTCAAAACTGCCATATTGGTCCTCCAATGTGAATATAGGAGCAATTGAGGAGATAGGCAAAGCAGGTGTAATCCTGATAGGGTCCACTGGAGGAACATGCACCGTGGAGAATGAATCCACGTTTGTATCTACTAGAGAGTCGAGAGACTCATCTGACGTTGGTGCGGAATTCGGGAGCGCTCTCATGACTGATGTGTCTATGGAGTGAGGCACCTCAGGAACAGGTTCCTCAAGAACAGGTTTCTGTATTTCATCATCACTAGACCCGATGAGAATCCTTTCAGGCTCTGCAACTATAATCTCAAGAACCTTTCCTGTGGCCTTGCCCCCTTTGATGGTGATTTTCAGAAGTGATGGAGCTGGAGCCTTAGATGTAGAAGTACCATCCTTCCCTTTACCTTTGATTTCAGATCTCAACCCAACTGGACCAGCAGGATCAAAACCTTTACCTAGCTTGATTTCGATGCTCTTCAAACCCTTTTCTTCAACCGAATATTGGTGTTTGCCAAAATTGATTGAAAATGATCCCGGATGGACATGTTTTCCTTTAGTGACCACGAAGGAGGAAGGATAGGAAGATTCTCTACATGATGCTTTAGAAAATCGGGGTCAAGAATGTCTCCATCATCTTCAGCCCCTTTGAAGTCAATTATCTGCTTGATGGTTAACCTACAGTAGTCCATCTTCTAAATATCCACTTTCGTGCGCAAGTCAATCCAGAGGTCCCCGAGGCGATGCACGTGTACAAATTGCCTCCTCATTTTGTCGTTCAGGCCCCTCCAATCAAAGCAACTCCTTGCCATGAACTTTTTGAGAGTGATCGGCTGGAGTTCAAATTTCATGTTCTTTGCCTTGGAATTGTATCCAAGGATTACCCACCAATCTTGAGTGAATTTCGTGAAGAAATTCCCAATCTTGGCCTATGTAATGTGGATTGATGTGTTTGTACCACCATGAGTTGCCTTGCCAACTCCATTAAATTGATCTTGTCGGTAGGATATCGTGGCAAGGTATATGGTTCACCTTGGAAATAACCAACTCTCAAATACATGAAGTTGGGGAATTGTAGAAAGAGACAACCATACTCGTTTACCTTATTTCATGCTTCATCTGAAACACGCTTCTTAGGAAGTTCTTTATCAAATAAGCATATGTAGTGCCCAAAGAATGCATTTTGTACCCTCCTGTAATGCACCCGGTTCGATTTTAGAGGCAGCTGATCATAGTACTCCCACACAAGTAAAAGTGTCCTATCTCCCTTGGTCGAGAGACCATAAAATGATCCAAGAGCAACAGCAATGTATACTATGTACGAGTTCATATAGAATGTACAAGTGGAGGAAACCCGAGACAATTGTCGGCATAGAATGTTGCTGATTATCTCCCCCCAAAATATCTTTTGTTTAGACCTGATTATTACACATATGAACTTGTACATCCAGGGCTCAAAAGTGTTAGACTCCCTGAGTCATGCAATCCTGCTAAGTAATGTAATGAGATCATTGATCTCCTCCTTGAACTTTGAACAATGCACACCTTTTGGCCATCTTGAAAGATTAGGCCTCTTGTTGATCAACCAATGATCGTAGACGTACTTGATGCAATACTGTCTATCTTCATTCCATCTCTCAAGAGCCTTTTCTTTTGAAATGTTCATAACCACGGGAGTGGGTGATACTCTGAATATTCTATCTATAGTATGGGGATCCAGGCTTATGATGGTATTTCCATCTTTGTCTCTGATAGTTCTATAATTATAATCAAAGTTCCTGGCACATGGTGAGATGAACTCTGGTTCTAGGGCAGCAAGAGGAAAAGTTGAAACCATGTGGATGTAACTCTGCTTGATGTAATGCATGTTATTTGTTGCAGCTGCTTCAACCCTTTTCAAAAAGTCTTCCATATCTAAATGGGCAAGCTCAGTATCTTAGATCTCATCAAAGTATAAGGTAACTTGTGAAGGAGGAATGGAGGTCTGATTTTGTCATACCGGTACTTCATCTTTTTCCTTTCTTTTCATTTGGAAAGAGTAGCTTTGCCTGACATGGCAAGCTTGTGTGCGTGAGCAACTGTTATGTGAAAGTCTCAAAAAGTGAGTACATCCTCATGAGATGGATCCGTAGAAAGCTATTTTGATGAAAAAGATACAAATTTTGGAAGTGCACAAGTGGGGAGTACAACTGGAAAGCTTTGGAGAAGCAAAGAGTAATTGATCTTGATGTTAAATCAGCTCTTTAAATGGAGAGAAAAACAAAAAACTAGTTTTACTAGGAGCAGCGCATATATGGACAGCAGGCTTTTCATGAGGAAATGAAGCAATAATGAGTATACATACATGTGGCATGGTATCTTCTCATAGGTGGGGTTTTAATATCCCACTACAAGTCAGCCGGCAAGCATTTGGAAACCACAAACGGGAATTTTAAGTCCCTTTGCAGCCTTGAGAAAACATGGGAAAGGTATGTAGGGGCTAGAAAGTGGGCTTTTAATTCACGTTTACATATTGGAGAAATGACTTCCTTCCTTAGAGTTCTTTTATTACTTGGAACAAGGTTTTTAATCCCGACTACATATGCAAGTGAGATGAAGCTCGTGCATATGCAACTTGGAGAATTTTAGACGAAAGGAGAAGGATCAACATAAAACAAAACTACAATGCAAATCTGAAAATGAAATGAATGACTTTATTTTTTAAAAATATATACAAAACATGGAAAACAGAGCCCTAGAATTGCACAAGAAAACTTACCTCTTTCCTTGAGAAATGCAAATGAAAAAGTCTCGAGATCTTGGAGAAAATCTGAAGCAAATCCAAGAGATTTCGAAATGAGGAAAAGATCCCAAGTTTGAAGCTATATAGGCAAAGAGATTTGATTAATTCTCCCTCAAATTAATGCAGTTCTTGAGTCAAGATTGAATGCTTGACAAGTGTAGATGATGGAGAAACAAAATGCATAAATTTAGCAACGAGATTGAGTGTTTCAAACCTGCAAATGAATCAAGTTGCAATATGCAATGTCACCGAAAACCGACGCCCAAAGAGAAAAAAACACAATGTTTGATGAAGACAACAAACTGGAGAAAACCGTTTGATGCCCTAGGTGGGCTTCTAACTCCAAAATCCAGGTATTGCAACGTGCATTTAATCCTCTAAACGTCGTTTTTGAGCCAAATATGCCCTAGACGGTTTGTAGAAGACTTAACGCAGGTTTAAAACATGCTTTTGAAAACATGTAAATGATGCAAAAATCGCCACCATAAGACAACGCAAATTGTGTTGTATTGAGACGGACTTTTAAAAAGACAAACTCAAATGTTTTGAGACTGTTCGTATATGTACTCAAAAATCGCCGCCCATATCATTTGATGAGAAACACGACATATAAGGAAGAAAAACGTGCTTTTAAAAATGTTTTACATGCCCACAAAACAATAATGGGGTTTTGAGACGAACATACACCTTATGCGATACATCAAATTAACATGCAACTGCCTTGAAAATCGATGCCTATAGAATTTCCATTCAAAATGCAGTTACAATAACTTGGAAACACGTTTTTATTAACATTTTCATGATCAATACACATAGCGGGTTGTAAAAACAAAAAATACATATGTTTTAATAGCTTAAAAGATATGCAAATCCATTATAAATTGTCGCCCATGGGTCTTAATGCAAAACGTAGATCATAGAGATGACAAAAACACATTTTTTTAAATACCTTTACATATATTTGAAGTAATGACTAGGTTTGATAAGACCTTTACATATATTTGAAGTAGTTTTAAAACATGTAAAAGCCCCAAAAAACGACGCCTATAAGTGATAATGCACTTCAAAACATTCATTGCACATTATTTTAATGTGATTTAAAATATGCAATGGAGATAAAAATTGCCACCTTAGATATAGACGAGATTTAATAGAGTTAGCATATGCATTGATGCAATAACGAATATGTAAAGTGATTTAAAAGTGCCACCAAGTCATGACGGGCTGTTTTGAATCGATTACATGTGTTTTGACTTTGATTTTTAAAACACATGCAATCCCTCTAAAAATCGCCACCTTTTGGACTTAAAGATGAAAACATATCCAAGATTTGAATCAAGACATGCAGTTGATTTAGAGATCGCCACCACTAAATACATATGGGTATTCTCATGTGTATTTACAAGTAAAAATTAAAAAGAAAAGACATGTAATCAGAACTTAAAAACCCACTATTACATGAAAAACTTATTAAAGCTTTATATATTCGATGCAAATATACAAGGATGGAGTTTTATTTCTATTTTACATGTAAAGACATCCGATATGTTATGCAATGATGAACAAAAAGTCTACTTAGGCGAGATTTTGAATTTAAGAATAACGATATGCAGTCAGGCCAAAAAAGCCCACCTACTGAATGTTTAATTCTTTAATATCTTTTGATAGACAACTCCGACCGAGGCCTAAGATAGCTTGAAATGAGTGGATTTGAAAAGGCTAAAACCTTAGGGAGAAAACAAAACAAAAAAAAGAACACAAAACGAAGAAAAGACTCAAAGGTTGCCAAAAATCCAGTGCTTGCAGTCAAAGAAGAAAAACTCGTTCTACCAAGCAATAAGGTGATTAACTTGACGGAAACCTTCAGAAAGAGTACATAGAAAATTGTGAAATTTAGGACAATTCAAGGATAATGGATTGTCTTTATAACACACCATTTAGAGCACCAAAACTCAAAGGGGACACCTATGAATTCATGAGAAAATTCTGTAGGGTTGCCCCAATTTTGTGATGCCAAAATTAGGGACAACACCTAGCATGTATGATCAAAGGATATTAAACCCCCTAATTTTGAAAATTTACTGCTGGATACTCTTAAACTCGGGACCCTCTTTTTATGTTAGTACCTCTTTTTTAACCAGTATACCAATGTAAAAATTACAAATAAAATTTTTTTGTATTAGATGATGGATCACAATGATATCTACCACTTTACCAAGGCAGCCAATCTGCAACTTTGTTCAGAAACTTTCCAGTCATTTAAATACAATACTAACAGGCAGTACACAAATAAGAAGAACAAAACTAAATTTTAAAACAAATCAAAGAAGTGTTACACAGAAATCATACCTTGTTACAAAGAGGGTTAGGGTAATTATCTTCATTTGTGATATGGAGGACAAATCAAAACGTGTTAGATAAAATTTATATCTCAGAAAACTTTTTGAAGTTAACAAAGAAGATAAGGGCACTTATCTTCATTTGTTATATGAAGATACAAATCAAAAAGTGTCAGGCAAAAATAAGACCTTAACAGACTTTTTAAAATTAACAGAGGATTAGGGTACTTCATTTGTGGTATGGAGATATTCTGCTGTAATCTCTGCTAGTGATTCCTGGCTAGCAGACCTAAGGCAGTAGAGCTTTGAAAGACTGAAAGATGTTTTCCTCCCAGTCCAAGTTCAACCTTGCACTTGCAGTAGTGATCCTTGCAGCTGCAAATCTAAACCAATATCTATGGTAATGACATTGTCGCCTTGATCCCTGCACTTCTGGTCTTTAGAAATATGTTTGCCTCTATTATCTAAGCTTGGCGGTGCTAAAAGATGCCATTAGAGCTTGTGTTAGGTGTGGGAGGTGGCTTGCTCCCCTCTTTATTCCTCAATCAAACTCTTGGAACAGTTTAATGCTTTTGAACAATTTGAGAGACAAATCAAGCAGAAATGCAAAAGCATATATGGTTCTAATGGTCTTCAATGTTGATGCTTACATGATGCTGTAGTGATATGTAAATTTTTTCAATGGATATTTGATGGTCTGAAAATGAATTAGGGTTTATCCCTATGTTCCATGGAGTTTCAAGGACAAGGGATGGAGGAATGTTCGGGATCGAGGAGTTGAGTGGTGCAAATATGATATAGTACTTAAAAATTGGTTATAAAAAGTGTGAGAAATAACAATTGAAAATATAATTATTAAATGCAATGCATTGAAAGTGGTGAATATCAATATTGTATTATAATTTTTTTTTGTATAATGATTATATTGAGATACAATTGGCCAATGACTTATTAGTCTAAGATTCTAATCATAATCTCCAAAGGTCATGGCAAACTCCTCATTGTTCAAAGTATTGGACCCTTCTAGCTCAAGTTTCTCCAAATGAACACCATTAACACTATTTGTGTTTGATCATCATCAATTTGTGTTGAGTCCTTTTACCTTGAATCCCATTGTGTTTCTAGACTCTCATTGTATGTTAAGTGTGCTGTGGTCAATCAAACACACGATACTATGAATAGCTATAAGCTTCTTTGCCCTTCCAGTGGTAAAGCTATTTCTCTTGATAGAGTGAAAGTTGTATGAAGACAAGTTCTTCTCTACAACTAAAGAATTAGAAACCTAGGACAAGAGGCAAATGGTTGGCATGGCTGTCTCTAATGTCCCTTTTTTGGTGGCTATACAAAATTAAATAATTAATTAGTTTATTTATTATTTTGTCTTAAATTATTTATGATAATTAATATTTAACTAATAATTATTTAAATAAAGTGATTTCTTGGTTATAAGTAAAATATAAATAATAAATCATTTTGAGTAAAGTTTATTATTTTAATTAAGTAGTTGCCAAAAACAGTTGACGAAAATAAATTATAAAAGACAAGACTTGGAACCAAGAAATCATTTAGAGATAACAGTTTATGGATTTGATTGTGTGTAGTTTTTTGCATCAACGTTTCAAATCACACTACGTGATCCATCATCAGGATGTGAAGAGCTGAAAGATACTTGTTCTTTCAGCTCTTCACATCCTGATGATGGATCCCGGAGTGTGATTCAAAACGTTGATACAAAAAACATACACACAATCAAATCCAGAAACTCTTATCTCTATTTGATGGATTGTGGAAATCTCCTAGCACTGAAGAAATCATTCACCCAAATTTTTTATTGAAGGCTTGTGGAGAGTTTTGAGAGTTTTGACTTTCAGAAAGGAAGTTTGAAGACTGAAACCCTCAGACTTGACCAACTTGGACACAAACCAAATCTGCATTCGTGGGCGAATTCAAACAGGATCACATGTTGGACTTTCACAATATATTTGCAAAGTGCAGAGAAGACAAATATTTAGAAGTATTATTTATTTTCTAAATAAAATCAACATCACGGATGAATGAATATTTTGATTTGTGAGTTATTGAAGTTTGTACAAAAATAATATTTTTGAGTTGACGGTTACATTATTTATTTATTGAGCGTGGATGTTCTTTCTGAAATTTATTTATTATTAGCTGATTATATTAAATAAATGAAACAATGTTTTCTGAGGAAATTAAAGATATAAGGCAAGGCTAATTACACCAGGAGATGTTTCTACAGCCACAGCACGGTGAAATATTCCATCCAAACAAAAACTCTACAAATTTAAATTGACATGCATTCATGACAGTTAAAAGGTAAAACATTAGGAGTAAGAAGATCAGGCATGCTTTGTTGGACGGTGGTGAAAAGTGGTCTTTGCTGTCAGAAAAGGTGAGGCGTTTTCTTTTCCCTATTTAAAATGAAACAAATCTAGCGGCATTTCTTCTTTTGACTGCCTCGATTCATGTCTCTAAAGAATCCCAAATTATTGAATGGGGTGTAGGGAAAAGATGAGCACCTCAGGCAGTAACTCGTCCTCATGATTGTCAAATCAAGGAGTTTGTTTTGAAGGAGAAAATGCTATGCAGAGCTCAAACAAAATTGGCTCCAACAGTGAAAGCGTTGTCTGTAAGCGTTGATGGCTTTCCTCCCCGAATCTGCTGCTAAATTCCATGGAAGCCCCACAGTGAGCCAGAGCCAAATCTATGCCAGCATCCACTTTACACGATCATGGCTTAGAAGATAAAAATTAGGAAAGAAATAGTGAAATTGTGTGCCCACCTTGCTGAGACAGATCATATGCTCAAAATGGTCAAGGGGGCATTCCATCAAAATTCATAATATCATATTATTTAAGAATATAATTTAAATCTTGTTATTTTGATTTTGTATTTTATTTTAATGAATTGCTTTCATTTCAAATTTATATTTTTTGTGATATATGTGAGATTTATGTGAGAGTGTTTTAGGTTTTCTTATTGACATAATGAATTTAAAAATTTCATATCAATATTAAAATGTGAGGTTGTTTATAAATTTTGAAAAATTTTATTTAGTTTTTTTTGAATTTTTGTAGATTTTTAAAACTGGTCTGATTAATTAAATATTTTTTTTAACTGTTGATCATCAGTATTGTGATCTTAAAGATATCTTCTATAATTTTCTCTTTTTACCTTCTTGTAATATGTAATGAGCCCTGCTGGCTCTTACTCTATCAATGCTGAATAATGGTTTTTTTGTGTTTTGAAAGTTTATGATTTTTTGTGTGTTTTTGGAATATATGTTTTTAATTGCTTTTTGGAATATTTCAAAGAAACAAAATTCTGAATTTAAAACCAAATGCAAGAAACCATTGAATTGCTCATTTGCAAATTCATATACAATGAAACAATGCAATTATAAATATCAAATGTGCACCTCTAATTTCTTAGATATACGGAATCACTGCTACGGGAGGAACTAAACGCAGCCTAGACAAGGGACGAGCTGCTTGGAAGATGATTGCAGCTCCCTTGTGGTTGAACGCAGCCCAAGAATAAATGCTCGCAGCCCTTCAATAACACACGCTGCCCTTTTTATTCAATTCACAGCCATAAAGAGATCGCTGCTTTCCCAAATGATGACGTCCCAGAGAAATCAGACAACCAACGCCCCCCAAAAAACCGCAATATGTAACAGACTTTAAAAACAATGTGACTCCAAGAAACCCTAGCCATCTTGCAACAAATAATGAACAATTTTGGTATACAATGACAGTCCCAACTAGTGCTGAGAGGGGAGGGGTGAATCAGCACCTCTAAAAACTTCTTTGCTTTAAATCCAGTGAAGTAAACTTACAACAGAAAGGCAAACAGATTTAAACATATAATAACAGTAAGTAAACAATCGCACAGTGACACCAGATTTATCACGTGGAAACCCGGTTAGGGTGAAAACCACGGTGTGAGGAGACCTCACAAAATTTGTACTCTTCTGGAGTATGCCCTGTTAGGAGCCTTCCCGATTAAAGGATCAAAATGCACTGTTAGATGCGACCCGGTTAAGGGATTTGTTACAATGAGGCCGGTTAGTGCCTGCCTGGTTAAAAGACTTTGAACACTTTGAAAGATGTCACCCGGTTAAGGGATTTGATACGAGGGACCTGTTAGAGTCCACCCAAATACTGGGATTTAACTATTGTAATTGTTAGAGAACAATAGAAGGATTGACCTTTTACAGATGGCTATGCATAGCCTGATAAGATCTCTATTTGTGCTCAACTGAGAAGCATCACCGGTTGCTACAGGTGTCTTCTCCTCTACTATTGTGCTTCTTTGCACAATCTTCTTCTCACTTCTTTCTTCTTTTCACCCCTAGCTTATTTTCAGCATACAGGTTCAATCTTTTACTCGGCAGAATGAAGGCAACTTCTATTTGCCTTAGGCAGAAGAATATATAGGGTCCTACCCCTAATTGTACTCATTATGCATGACCTAATTACAGATCCTTATTAGATTCATTACTCAATGGAGTACCAGTTCACTGAGGAAGCATCCGATGTATGCCCTTGCTTTATCTGACTAATGAAGAAAGCAGTAGTTGTGTGTCAAGCAACTTTCCTTCATAGGAGATAACGCTTTGTTTTAAAGCCACTGATTTCGGCTTTAAATCCTCCAGACTCGCCTCAAACCAATTGCCAGTTTAACTCAAAGACTTCCAAATTTAGTGCAGAAAATCTTGGTCAAAGGGTTGGAACAAATAGTTGACTATGACTTCCTCGGTTTATACCGGAGTCATTAATATATCGGTTGAGTTCTATATGCTGCAAACAGGTAAGAGTCTTTGACCTGTTACTGTCCCTCCCTTGGCTTACCGGTTGCACGATCCTCAGTTTGTTGTCCCTTGCTTGGCTTACCGATTGTAGCTCGGTCCTCTTTTCCTAAACTGTGTATATTGCCCGGTGGCTAAGGCTTTGTATAGTGAATGGTGGTATTTGTGTACAGTCACAACTGTCTTGAATACTGGCACCATCGGCCAAACCATCCTTCTTTGATATAGATCTCCTTGGATCTTTAGACTTTGTAGAGATGACAAGTCTCTATACTCTTTTTCCAATCAATGACAATACTTGTACCGGTAGTAGGCTTACCGGTTACCATCACTTGATGCCAACATATAAACAACACCAAAATTGTAACCGGCATAATCAGAATTAATTCTTTGATATTTAGAACACAATTCACCACCTCTTTCAGTGATTTAGAGTGCAGACAGAGAGAAATCAATCATCACAAAACCCTTGTTGAAACCCTTCAACAAATTCTCCATGAAATTAAAATTATAGCCAAGAATGAATTGTTTTTGCACAAAGCATTGCTTTTATAATAAAAGCTATCTTATTCAAGACACCAAAGGAAAATAGCTTCTCTCACACACTTTTCACTTAAATGCCCTTTGCTTTATACTTAGGCACATATTTGAATAATAGAATTTATTAACTTCCTTTGGCTCCAAAAACGACCTTTTCATCAATATCATGATATTCTAACACACAAGGTCATTGTTTCCTATGCCCAAGATTTAAAACTTTTCAACCCGGTTCCAACGAGCTATGACACTAAGGTGACCAATATACAATACCAGCAAAAATAGCAACCTTAGGGTATTTCATGAAATGATAATCATAATTCACCTGTCTTGCGAAAATGACTGAAGAAGCATCAAAATTGGAATCTGATAGCACATGAGTGATCCTAATGAAGAAAGACGATGAATGAACTCGACAGGGTGACTTACTAAATATAGACACTCCCTCCAAGATTCTTGGAGCCCAAAACGGAAGTCAAAAATAAAAAACTGAGAGCATCATTCAACTCCTCTAACTCATTTGAGCTCATCGGAATGATCCATTGACTTACTATAAATAGTAAGTCCCACCAAACGGAGCCATAACCCTCAACAAGGTCCTCTAATCACCTGTATTAGCCTACAAGGACCCAGTAATAGGCTAAATCCATCCACTATCATGGTCATGCTAAAAAGGGGACATTACATAATATAACACCATATAAATCAGTTTTATTTTAAAATGACATTTCTTCACATTATTTTACATAGATTTTCTAAAAAATAAATATGCTAGTATTTAGCGTAGCTTAGTATTTGTATACGCGTTAATATGTGAAGCATTGGAGAAGAAAAAAAATTATAACTAAGCGCAAATAATATTGGCAAGCATCAGGTTTAATTTACATTTTCGGACATTGTAGGGATTAATGTGTTATTCCTAACCAGTTACTAAGAGGGGGGGTGAATCAGTAAATTCAATTTCTATCTCTCTTTTAAGCAAACAAATATTCTTGTTAATACAAAAATTAAATGCACAGGTCAACACAACATTTATACATGGAAACCCTCGGTTAGAAGGAAAAAACCACGATGGGACAGAACCCACAAACTCCACTACTATAGTAATAAAGCTGCCCTGTTAGAGGCTTACAAAGCACTGGTAAGAGTGCAACCCAGTTAAGGGATTTGATAGAAGACCTGTTAGGATCTTGACCCTGTTAGGAGTCGCCTTGTCAGAGGACTTAAAACACCAATAAAGATGTTACTCGGTAAAATGATTTATACAAAGAACCTATAAGGGTTCACCTTGATTGAGGGATTTTAATTATGCTTCACAACTTAAAGCAATGATCTAATAATGACACTCTATCTGTCGAATCAGATCATACCTATTCACCCTTTCCTCTACTTGGCTATTGAATCTATCTCTCCCTTTCACCTTTTGTGACTGTGTTTCCTCTCAGAAGATTCTTCTCTCCTACTCTCCTTAGCTCTCTGCTCTTGATATTCAACAACACATCTTTCATGTCTTTCGACCTGTATTTATAAGAAATTGTCTTATTAAAAATACATCTCATAGTTTCGCCAAGCTGTAAATTGTCCCATATATCAAGCATGCAAAATCTTTGATTAAAAAGATTGCAAAATGATCATGAGTTTACCTCAAAACACTCCCACAAAAACAAAGCTAACTTCAGTTCCACTGAAAAAGCTAACTCCGATTTAACTGACAAATGCTCCGCATAATCCAGTTCGGATTATCATGCACTTAACCGGTGTAGAACTTTTATCTAGTTAGTCATTTGTTCCCTGTGTGTGTGCCAACTCCGGTTGGTCAAAACCTGGACCGGTATAAGCGTGACCGGTTAAAGTACATTGTTTTCTTTCTTAGTCTCTACCGGTTCACAATTATGAGTACCATTGTTCCAGTGGGATTGATGTTTGCCCATGACTTTACCAATGACAACTAAGTTTATGTCAACAATCTTCCCCTTTGGCATTGGTGGCAAAACATATCAATACATCACCTGTAGACTTCCCCTGTAGATCTGCTTGTCTAC
This sequence comes from Chamaecyparis obtusa, assembly GCA_027943335.1. Classification (NCBI taxonomy): domain Eukaryota; kingdom Viridiplantae; phylum Streptophyta; class Pinopsida; order Cupressales; family Cupressaceae; genus Chamaecyparis; species Chamaecyparis obtusa. The sequence goes on from BSBK01006053.1 coordinate 184,147, forward strand.
CTATAGCATATATCTGACACACTGTCTCTGCACTTCCATCTTCTTTATTCTCTTTGCACTTCCATCTTCCCCTTTTTGCCTCCAAGGGACGAAAGGTTTGTTACTTTACATTTTACAACTGTAACTTATTGAAGATGTCTGTGTAGATCTTCTTTGCAGATTCTAAAAAAGGTTTCCAGATACCTGTTATATGATTCAAAGTTTTCTTTGCAACTTGCAGTGAGACAATGAGATTTTCCATGTCTTCCACTATCTTGTAATCAGGTTCCTTTAGAAGGTTGTCTGTATCAGTTGCTGTTTACTGCATTAGATCAAAAGTTGGTGCAATGAACAACTGAAATCCAACAAGATCTTGGATTCGTTTTGTATTTTCTTCTGATCCCTTCCTCAAAGTGAGAGCAAGACTTGTCAGCTCCTAGCTGTATTCAGTTGCAGAAGAGCTTTTAGCATCAAATTTTGATGTTAAAACCTTTATCTCTTTTGGTGTCCTAGTCATTCTCTCAGTTATATCCTTTACAAAGCCTTCAAAGTTAGAAGTCCTTGTAATCAACCTTCCATCTTCCTGTATCTTTCTGTAGATCTCCGGTTCTTGTAGATACAATGGCTTTGAGTTCTTCAACCTGTGTGTGAAGAATATCAATTCTTTTCTTTTCGTAATGATCAATTGCAATTGTTTCTGGGTCAGTGACGTCTTCCCCAATTGCTTGTGCCAATATCTCCAATTGATTGATCACCGGTTTGTCTTCATCTATATTTGTATCAGGTACAAAATTATACAAGATATTCCTTACACTAGAGAGAACCATATCTTGTTTTCTCTTAGTGAGCTCCTTTAGCTGCCTTGTTGACATTTTGCTTATGTCAACAACAGTTTCACTAACTTTGCTTCTCTCTGATTTAGAATCAGTTGAAAAGGTTAGCTTTCTCTTTGATGTGGATGTACTTGGAACATCTATCAGTTCCTTTTGCTTATTTCCTGTGCAAGTTCTTCTTCTGTTGGCTTCTCCTGTTCTTTTGTAACAACCAACTCCTATTGTTGAGGTATTTCTTGTTGTAGAGTCTCCTCTTGTCGTACCTCTTCTTCTGGATGTACTTCCCCTTCTCGTTGTACTCCTTCCGGTGGTTGCTCAGTCTATTGTTGCTCTTCCGCAACCTGTTGATTATTTGAAACAACTTCTACTTTATCTATTTCTTTTTCTGCAGTCATCTTTGCTGATGACTCTCCCTGTTCTTGTTCTCCCAGATTAACCTGTTCAATGGTTGTGAACTGTTCACATATGACTTCCTTCTCACCGGTTGTTGCTTGTTCACCAGTTGTGAATTGTACAGGTGGAATCATTTCCTTTTCAAGTTCATCTAGTGAGATGTCTTGCGCACCTGTAGTCTTTAGTGAATTGAAATCATATTTCTGCCAAAATTCTAGTGTATCTTCATATACATCTATTTCTTGTCCATTAACGATTTTGGCAACCCTGTCCCTTGTGTCTAAGTTGAGTGACACTGCATCCAACAAAATTTTTACTGTCTCTTCTTCAAGATCTAGTTTAACTTTTGCCAAAGTTTCCCTTATTATCTTAGTGTTTTGGGCTAGACTGGTTCTCCATTTGATCATTATCCTTTTATTCAATTCTGGAGGAAAGAGAGGCCTATAGTCCCTAGGACTTCTTTTGAAATCTAAAAATGTTTCTAACAGAGCAATCTCAGTTTTATCCTTATCCTCCTCTCCCAAAACACTAAACCATTTAGCAGCATTTGACACTTCACCGAAATCCATAATTTCATCAACTATATTATCTACAGTTAAAGTTTGAGCTTTACCTTTTACTGGGGAAGCAAGTACGATTGATGGAGTGAGATCACCACCTGTGTCTCCAGTGATATCCACAATGACCGGTTCACTTGCAGACTTTGCTATGACAGGAGTCTTGTTGTCCTCAATTTTGACATCACAAAATTGTGGCAACCCTATGCAATTTTTTATGAATTCGTGGGCGTATCCTCTATGATTTCAATGTTTTGGATAATGTGTTATAAGGACAATTCGTCATCCCTGAAATGCTCTTTATTTTGCACATTTCATGCATCCTTTTTGAGGGTTCCCATTAAGTTAATCACCTTATTGCTTGTCAGCACAAGTTTCTCTTCTCTGACTCCAAGCACTTAATTTTTGGCACTCTTCAAGTCTTTTTCTTCGTTTTTTCTTTTTTTTGATAGTAGTTTTTAATCTTGATTTTCCCTTGAGCCAATAGCCCTTTGAAATACGCTTGTTTCGAGCTAACTTAGACATCAAATGGAATTGTATAACTCAAGTTATGATGCAAAAGGTGGGGTTTTTCAGGATGACTGCATATTCTTTAAAAATCCTTAAAATGTGGGGTTTTCAAAGTCAATTGCAGGAGTTCGAATTATATTAAATATATTAAATGGATTTTAAAGTTCATTTTCAAATTTCAACTCATTTCAAGTTGATTTAGCTATAGTTTTTAATGTTTTTGTGAAATTAGCTTTAAAATAATCTAATTTCATGTTACTTTATTAAAACTATAGTTATATATTAAATTAATTTAAAATTAAAACACTTAAGTTCAAAAAGGTGCGGTTTTTATTCTTCATTGCATATCATCAACATGCAAAACACTTTTTAAAGCCCACCTCTTGAAATTAAGTCTTTTATACATTAAATACGTTGTTTTTATATGCAATTGCATATATAAAACATGTAAAGTGGCTTTTTCTAAGCCAAAAACATGTTTTTATAAGGATATGCAGTTGAACCTCAAAAGAGCGTATTTAATCCTTTATGAGTGTTGTTTTTATATGCGATTGCATATAGAAAACAGCGTATTTAAAAACTCTCCAAGTGGTTTTTTCCTCATGAAAGACATGTTTAATCAATATGTAAATGAATTTGAAAAGTGCGTTTTTAATGGAGAATCACTAAGGGTGTTGTTTTTAAATCCAAATACATATCTTTCTATGTATTTTTACATGTGCAAACTCTTATTAAAAACTACGTATTTAATATCCATTCTTGGGCGTCGTTTTTTAAAGAGCATTACGTATGTTTTAAAGCACATGTATACTCATCCCAAAAGTGCGTATTTACTTCTTTACTCACTATCTTTCCTCATGGTGTCGAATTTTAAGAGCTTTGCATATGTTAAAAAAAATATGCAAAGGCATTCTTAAATTACGTTTTTAATACTTTCCTCAAGGCGTCATTTTTAAAGTACATTGCATATGTTAAACGTAATGTGCAAATACATTCTCAAACAAAGCTTTTATTGTGTTTACTAAGGGCGTCGATTTTCGAAGTGATTGCATATGTTTAAACAATATGCAAAGACATTCAAAAATGACGTTTTTAAAGCTCTCCTCTTGGGCGTCAATTTTGGGAGTGTTTGCATAATACACAATATGCAAAGACTGCTCCAAAATAGCATTTTTAATATACTTTCTTGGATGTCTTCTCTCCAAGCATTTACATATTTGTATTGCATTCGATCAATGCGTTTTCAGCACTGAAACCTTGGGCCTCGAATTTTGGGAAGAACACATGTTTCTTTGCATGTCTTTGCATCTACAAAGTGCATTTTTCTTTTCCTCTTGGCTGTGTTTCCACTAAGGGCGTCGATTTTTACATGCATTACATATGCTGTTTGAAATACAAAGCATATGTATTTTGATGAAAACAGTCCGTCCTTGGTCATTTTTCCTTCAAAAACATTTCATGGAAGGAGGATTTGAGTGTCTTCAATCAATTTCTCAGCCCAAGAATTAATTTTGGTGAGTTATTTATCTCTTTCATTGATTTATTTTCTCATTTTGGTTGGGATTTATGCCCTACACACCGTTTTTCTTCCTCATTGCATATACATAAGAAATAGTCAAAATGGTTGCTATTTCTTTGCAATTAATCTCTCATTCCTTCCCACTTGGCTGTATATGCATGTTGACTATCCAAAATTAAAGGAAAAAGACTAGGAATGTGATCTATTTATAGTTTTTCAATCCAAGCTTCCCTAAATCCGAAAATCCATTGATTCATTTCAGATTTTGCCCAAGATTTCTTCTTGAGGATTGAAGTAAAGTCTTTTTCCTATTTTCTTCCCAAGGTATTTTGTTAACATGTAAACTTTCATTTTAGATTTACATGTGATTAAATTCATGTTTCTTCTACTTCTATCTTTCATTCTTAAGTTGCATATGCAAGAGTCTCTTCTTGCTTGCATATGCAGTCGGGATTAAAAACCTTGTTCTATGATGAAGAAAAGAATAAGTTCATATGTGTATTATCCTTCAAAAAGTTCACTTGCATAAACCGTTGTCCCTACCACCGCCATATGACTTAAAACTCATGATGGTGGTTGATTCAACACAATTATAAGAAGAAATGATATCCATTCATTTGCTTACCTATTTATCCTCCATAATTCTCGCTGTCTCCATATGCAATCCCCTTTGAAAAACTCATTTTTTTTGGGTTTTACTCATCATATAAGTGACCATTTTGAGCTCAAACCCATCCACCATTTCTCTGTCCCAAAATTTCCAGCCATTTTCCTTGTTCATAACATCCCAAAACTCATATTTGTGCATCAAAAAGTGTGCAATGGATCCACCTCTTGAAGATATTCTTACCTTGTGGAATCTTCATGTCACAGCTACTCAGGCATATCAATTGCCATGTCAAGAGAATTTCTAGCCAACACTAGCAAAGGAGGAAGTAAAGGCCCAAAGGATTGAAAGGGAGATTCAAGAAAGGTTAGAACGTGAGAGGCAAAACTAAAAAATGATCTAAGATGGTATTACCTTCCTATGCTAATTATCCAGTTGTGCAACCAGGTTTGGATATAAACGTAATGCAGGAAGATATCATTTCAGACTTAGGGGCTTTCATTTGGAATCAAAGAGAAGACGACGCACACTATATAGTTGCTCGGGCCATCTTGGAGGAAGAGGAGGAAGTTGGTATTGAATTTGAAACAGAAAGACACAGAATTGAAAGGGGGCTTAGAGAAAGATTGGAATGTTTGAAAAGAGAAAGGATACAAATAGAAAGGGAAGCCCATAGGAGAGCTCAAAGGCCACCCTTAAGAGAAATTCAACTTCGAGGGAATCAAGTGAATAAAAATTAGAACACAAGCAGGATAAGAAGATTGGATCTTTCTTCCCGAAAAGGTTTGAAAGACTACAATCAGAAAGAATTCTTTCAAGACAGAGATGGAAAGAAACAAATGTGCTTCTCAAGAGACAACCAAGGACGTAGGTTCCTGTTCCAGATCAAGATGCTTTCATCAAACTAAAGCATATCAACCATCACACATCCTGTAGCAGCATGAAGACCAACAATGGATAATGTAATAGGGTCGTGTCTTGTCAGACACTTAGAATATTTTCATCATACACTTGTAATTTGTATTTGACATATTGCATGTAATGTAACAACAAGATGTAACTGCATGTGACAGTATCACATGCAAAGCTATTTCATGTAATCAAGTTGCAAGTGCATTAAGCATGCAACTTTGAATAAGTCAAAATTAGTTAGTTAGGGAATAAGTCAAGGTGGTTAAGGGTTTTCCCCTTTTCTCTCCACCTTTCTCTCTCCTCTTTTCCTATATAAAGGAGGGAGCTCATTGTAAATAATCATCTTTTGGCAAGGCAAGAAAATTCTGCCAGTTTGCATTGTGCACTCTAAGACTTTGTGCTTGGATGTAAATCAGATTGCTTTCAATAAAAGAGGCAGATTGTTTTGAGACTTTGTGCCAATTCAAACTGTTATGTGACGACATTTTCTTTAGTTGATTGTGAGTTTTAATGCTTTGATTCAAGAGGGATTTGGATTCAATTGTGCAAACTTTGAGCTGCCTGTTGGATTCAGAGCCAATTTGAACTTTTGAAGACTTTCTGCTGTAGGACAAATTGTGATCGATAGTAGTGGCTGCAATTACTTAGAGCTGAAGACTTTGGGCTTCAGTTGTAAGTATTTTTATTAAATTTGAGAGTGTCCAGTAAGAGACTGTGTGCCTTATTGGTTATTTTGCTTGAATCCTCACGAGACAAGTGTAGGAGACTTTGGGTTCCTGTTTTTGTTTCACAAAATATAAAAAGAAAGCTGCTGCCCTTGGTACTGTTCTTATGTCAACTCCAGGGTCATCAGTATTATCGTAGCAATAAAGAACTTTTTGTTAAGTTAGAAAGTAGTAGTTGTATGCAAATCATTCCTGAAAAAAGAGGAATTGATTGAGAGAACCGCCCTTTTTGTAATTTTAGTTAAATTCCTGTTGAAGCCACCTACGGTAAGAAGGGAGCCTCCCCTATTGCTGAGAGGAGAGAGAAATCTCATGAGACGTTGTCTAAAGTTACAATTTTGTAAGGTGAAGTCTTAGAGACTTACAAAATTTTTAGCCAACAAGTCTCAACTCCCAATATGCCCTTTCCCTTTCCAGTGTCTATCACTGGTGGCTCTATGGTCTTTTGGCATTCTGCTTCAGCTTGATGTTGTTGCTTCAGAACATTCATCCATGTTGCAACCCCTTCATCGTGAACTTTATCCACTTCTCTGATCAGCACCTGAATAATCCTTTTTTTAATCTTGAAACTCTATTTGTATAGGTCAGCTTGATTGGTTGCCTCTTCCAAAGTAAGATGATTTTGAACTTCAAGTAGAGCCCTTATCCTCAGCTCTCTTTCTTTATCTATCGAAGATTTCCATCTACCTTCTGTTATCTCCTGTAGATCATTAGGTATTGTTTTGTGAAGTTCAATGGGTGTAATATTGAACTTGTGAAGACAGTAAACTACCGCTTCTTCTAGCTTTCTCCTATCTTCTTCATTTGCAACCCATTCCACATGTTTTCTTCAATCCTTCAACCATTTCATCTATGGTTGGTTTCCTTCCTCTAGGTGCATCCTCTTTTACCGGTACGGTGGACACTAGTTGTGCCTTCTTTCTTTGAACCTTAGGTTCTTCAACCATTGGCTTCTTTTTCCTAGGAGTGGCAGTTCTTTTAACATAAACCTTCTTCACTTCCTTAGAAGATGCCTTCTTCCTCAGATTTGCCAGAATCTCCTCATAGGTCCCAAACCGGTTTGCTGAGAGATCTAAGTTGCTTTCCTGAAGTGCATCAGCATATGTCTTTGCAACCTTAGAAGTAATCTCATAACCGAGCTCCGGTGCGTACTCGGACCTTGGCTCCACAGCTTGGATTATGCAATGATCGGTGCTCACCAGAAAACACATTTCTTCTTTATATGCCTCTACAATGGCTAAGGGAATTCTATCCCTGTTGTGCATTCTTAACTGAAAGGCTTCAAAATAATCAGTCATAATCTTATTGAACCGATTTCCTAAGTTATTTACCATCTCTCCTATTTGAACCATTACCAGTTTATCTTCTAGCCATGTAACCTTGCCTATGCCTGGAAAGAAGTTCTGATAATAGAAAAACAAGCATACCAACAACATCCCATATTTGAGAAATTTCTTCTTTACCAAACCAAGTTTCTTCAAGTTTTTGAAGATTTGGCTCCTTAGCATAGCACAAATGTCATATCTGGCATTGTCGTGCATTATTTTGTGCGCAGCATGTATCGCACTTCCTGGTATGCTATCCAGGTTACGTGATTGATATACCTTGTACCCGATAACCGCAACAACAAACTGAATGCCATCATCTTCGATATCATTCACAGTCATCATTCGACTTTTGTATCTTGACTTCGTCAGTCGTGTGACTTCTGCATTAGCTATTGTCCTTAGGGTTAGAGCTTCCCCTTCGGCATTATAACCAATTACCCTGCGTATGTCTTCTTTCATGATTGGTGTAACCACGCCTTTCACAAGCCACATCCCTGGTTCGTGAACCCTGCTAAGTACCAGTCTGATCCAATCTGATCGAAACACGATTGGATATTTTACTCCGTTGATTAACCCTAATGATTCCATATTAGCATATTTTTCGTGAAGTTTCCCATCTTCACACAGTGAGAGGTATTCACTCTGAATGAATGTTTTGCCAAGTTCTTGTTTGTTGTGGATGAATGCCGTTACATCCTCAATTAGCAATACACCTTCAGGGACGGATGATAGAGCTCCCGCCATATCATTTTCTCGGTTTTGAACTGCCATGATGTCGTAAACTAGTCTATCAACTTGATTGGCATTGATGAGGCTCACCACAAAAGATGAGGATGCCAATTTACTAGACCGGTATGTGCAGAAAGTTCTTGATAAAATTTACGAAATTCGCTAAGAAAAGATCGTAAATTATAGAAAGAAAAGACTATGCTAGCTTTGAAAACAATAATTACAAATCACAATGAAAAGTGAAATGAGTGATCGGCCTTCCCTTTTATAGACTGAGGTCGTAATGATAATTATCAAACGATAACATTTGTTAACAGTTATTGTATTAATTACCCTTACCTAACCTTTTTTTAGACAACTAGTTCACAGACTCGTTACCTGTTTACATATCCTCAGTTGCAATATCCAGCTTGCTACATCAGCAACTCTTACCTGTCTGATTCACATGTTAGACAGGTGACTTCTTCCCGGTTCCATTTCTTGACTGAGTGAGATCACAATTCACCAGTTCCTTCAGGAACAGTAGGCTGGCTACCTGTTCCCCTTAAGCCCTTAGGCTTAATTTGCTGAAGAGATATCACCATCAGTAGATGATGACCTTACCTCAGATTTCTCCTCAACGGAACTCTTTGACCCCTTTACAGACCAAGTCTTCTTGACTTCCCTGTTGGTCTCTTTACTCACATTGTCCTTCTGGTTGGGGGACTTCTTGACCGGTTTGGCCGGACCTTTGCCTTTGTTCGTTAGCCGGTTCTTGCATTCCTTGGCCAGATGCCCAATCTTGTTATAGTTGTAACAAGCCATACCAGTTTCTCTCCATGGATTGACCCTTCTTTCTCTGTCCATGGGTGAGTGACAATCAGAGTTCCTATGTCCTGAAGGTCCACAGGTAGCACAGTTGTATGTTCTCTGGTTTACATTCCTATTATGGAATACGGGTCTCGGTGGGGATTTGAATGTCATGGTTTTGGACCTGCATTCTTCCGCTTTGTATCCAAACTTATTGCAAGCATAGCAATAACCCTTGAAGCTTCCCTTGCTTCCACTAGACACACTGTTGGAGCGAGACTTGCATTCAAAGGTCTTGTGACCATACTTGTAATAGTTGCTGCACTAATTGTTAAAAATAAATGGTTTCACCGGTGCATTTCTGCAGTCATTGGTTTTATGACCTAGTTTGCCACAATGTTTGCAAGAGGGTTTGAAGGTCTTTTTACCTTTGCCTTCTGACGGTTTCTTCTTTTTCTTCTTGCCTTGCTTGTCTCCAGAGGATTCAACGATTACAATGTTTCTTTGACCGATGTACCCAAGTCCCCTGGGATCCTTGTGCTTTCTTTGAGCCCTCAGTTGCTCGTCAAGCTTCTCAGAGCTTTCATTGTACTTTCTGAGTTTCTCATTCCTCTCTTTAAGAGTTTTCAGCCGTTCCTTTATTTGATCCAATTCAAAAGACATCTTATTGCATGCTCCATCTTTATCATGCAAATGCTCATGCATGATTGCATTGTCTTGATTTATGCCTTGCATGTCTATTCTCAAGAGAGGCTATCATGTCATTGGCTTCCTCAAGCTGCTTTTGATACCTGTAACCCTCCATGATCTTTTCTCAAGCGGTTAAGTTTTCTATTTCTGAGAACTCATCTCTGATACCAATTGTTATTCCTAACCGATTATTGAGAGAGAGGGTGAATCAGTAAATTCAATTTCTATCTCTCTTTTAAGCAAACATATATTCTTGTTAATACAGAAATTAAATGCACAAGTCAACACAACATTTATACGTGAAAACCTTCGGTTAGAAGGAAAAAACCACAGTGGGATAGAACCCACAAACTCCACTATTGCAGTAATAAAGTTGTCCTGTTAGAGGCTTACAAAGCACTGGTAAGAGTGCTACCCGGTTATGGGATTTGATAGAAGACTTGTTAGGATCTTGACCCTATTAGAAGTCGCCTTGTCAAAGGACTTAAAAAACCAATAAAGATGTTACAAGATAAAGGTACTTATACAAAGAACCTGTAAGTGTTCACCTTGATTGAGGGATTTCAATTATGCTTCACAACTTAAAGCAATGATCTGATGATGACACTCTATTTGTCGAATCAGTCATACCTAATCACCCTTTCCTCTGCTTGGTTGTTGAATCTCTCTCCCTTTCACCTTTTGTGACTGTGTTTCCTCTCAGAAGATTCTGCTCTCTTGCTCTCCTTAGCTCTCTACTCTTGATATTCAACAACACATCTTTCATGTTTTTCAACTTGTATTTATAAGAAATTATCTTATTAAAAATACATCTTATAGTTCCACCAAGCTGTAAACTGTCATATAAATCAAGCATGCAAAACCCTTGATTAAAAAGCTTGCAAACTGATCTTGAGTTTAGCTTGAAACACTCACAGAAAAACAAAGCTAACTTCAGTTCCACTGAAAAAGCTAACTCCAGTGTAACTGACAAACGCTCTGCATAATCCAGTTCGGATTATCATGCACTTAACTGGTGTAGAACTTTTATCCGGTTAGTCATCTGTTCCCTGTGTGTGTGCCAAGACCGGTTGGTCAAAACCTGGACCGGTATAAGCGTGACCGGTTAAAGTACACTGCTTTCTTGCTTAGTCTACCGGTTCACAATTATGAGAACCGGTGTTCCGGTGGGATTGATGTTTGCCAATGACTTTACCAATGACAACTAAGTTTATGTCAACATAATGAATCTTTGTCTTGGTTCGTGTTCATCTTTGCATGGAGTTCCTTAAGCTTGTGGCTGTTATGGCAGCATGAGATACTCGTGTTGGATTTGGGCTTTTAAGATGTCTGGCATAAGACCTGCTTGTTGAATTTGAAGTGGCTGGAACCCCTCACCGTTGGGTTGACTCATAGTGTAGCTGAGAGTACTGTCTTTATACCTGCAAAAAGTGCACACAAAACATGTTTCTTCAATTCTTCAATTCTAAAATGTATTTCCAGTCCTGTGGCCAGCCATTCAATGAAGAGCATTCACAGTTTTGTCAGGTTACTGCATAGATAGTGATCAAATTCGAGTTTGGGAATAAGGAAAGAAATCTCTAATCGTGTGAGGATCTGCTTGATTCTCATGAGCAGCAGTATGTATGAAGAATGACGGGTATATACATTCCTACGTATATGGTTTGGTGGATGTCACGTGAGTCAGGAATTCCACATATAGACATTCATAACTGCTGTGCTGAAAGGTCAGAGGTTAATGCACTTTCACTTTCATATCAGAATATTGTTCTTCTTCCAGTTCATTCATTAGCCAACATTTGCAATCAAACATGCTGAACTGAAATTATAAACAATAGATACAGAGTTTGCGTAACAGAAATTGAAACAGTAGTAACAACTGTTTGACCAAATATCGAAGAACAAAACAGATCGAGAATTTGTAAACTTGTGCGAACTAGAGTTGCAAAGTGCTTTACAAAATTACATAAGAGTAGTGTGAATCCTGGGCTTCAAATCAGTCGAGGGTTATTACACTGTCAATGTATGAAACCCATGCATATTCCATCACAGTGTAGGGTTCTCTGCTATTGCCTCCTTATCCAACTTTACCTCTTCTAGATATCCACCAAGTGTGGAAAATTAGGTCCACTCATGAGGAATGGTGATGGCATCCTCAACAACATAAATCTTATAAATTGCCTTCATGAAGGTTTTCTTCACCTGAACATCTGTTGTTGTAAGAGAATTTTTGTGAAAACCTTTTCACATGCCACTTCAAGGTCAATGCATAGGCAACCATGTGCAAGGAAGTGTTGAGCTTCTCCCACCTTTGTTAAATGAAAGTCAAATGTGTTCATTATAGCGTTGCACCCCTATAAAACTCAATATTTATACTTATTCTTCTCATTTGATGTCAAGGACTTGTGTTTTTGTAATCAACTTGCAAGGTTGTTTTTATCATGTTGGTACCCCAACAAAAAAATTGTTTCAGTCCTTTCACAATTAGATGTGCAGCGTTAAATCATGTCCTTATCATATTACCAATGCCGACTAGATTCCTACCTTTTAAAGTTGCCAAATTGTCTTGTCACTGTCTAGTTTTTCAACTTTCTTGTATATTGTTTCAGGTTGCACCATGCCAAGCAAAAGAAGTTCTTGACTATTGGAGGTTCGAGCATTAAAAAGAAGAGAGAAGAAGATATCAAAAGCTTGAATTTGAAGACAAGGTTGGCAAACAGATTATAAACCCTATGGCACTCCATTCAAATGACACATCAACAAAGGCAAATAACTAAGGGATAAGTCTTAGAAGACCGCATTTTTCAAGCAACCCCTGGTTTAACCTTTTCCTAAGATTCTTGACACGGCAAACTCATTAGGGATCTTTGTAAAAACATATTGTTCAAGTGTGGTTTTGCAACTTTTAAGTGGCAAGGCCAATCAAAATTGATGATCAAGGTGAAAGAGAGAAGTAAACAGTGATAAAGAGTGAAAAAGTGGCAAGGCCAATCAAAACTCCACCTGAAGTGATGAAAAGAAAAATGAAAGTCACAACTTTTAAGATGTTTTTCCATGAGAAAACTGTGACAAACAAGTGAATTAGGTTTTCTTATTTACATAAATGAATTTAGGAACTCCATATTAATATTTAAATGTGAGGTTGTTTATGGATTTTTAAAATTTTATTTCATTTTTTTTAATTTTGTAGGTTTTTAAAGCTGGTCTCACTATTTAAATATTTTTCTTAGCTATTGATCATCACTATTGATATTTGAAGTGATCTTAAGGATATCTTCCATAATTTCTTCTGTTTTGCCCTTTTTTGTAATATAAGACTACATAAATCAATTTTATTTTAAAATGATATCTCTTGGCATTATTTTACATAAATTTTCTAAAATATAAGTATGCTAGTATAGTGTTCATATGTTTTAATTATTTCTCCTTGATGTAAAATATCGGAGTCTAATTTAGCCAATAGTTAACATCCATTGGTGTTATTTCATTAAATCATTATCTACAACTACTATTAATCTTTTCAAAAACTAGTAGGAGCTTGTGCTTGAAGTGTTAATTCTCCTTAATCTGAAAATCTTGCTGCAGGGCTTTAATATTGACAATTCAATGTTGAATCCAAGGCAAAAACATAGTGAGTTAGATACTTTAAATTTAATGCAAGAACCCCTATGAAATATTATACAGTGTGCATACTTGTAAATTCCATTACTCCTATGTTTAGTTAGGTCTTAAGAGAGCTCCCCCTTATAATTTGAAGAACAGTTCTATTATACATACTCTTTTGTTTTGTGTTCTAGAAAAAACAAATGAAAACAGAAACAGTTTTTGGTGACTTTGCTAGAGAATGATATACAAGCTAGGCTTGCAAGTAGAAGATCTTACTTTCGTCAATTCAATTTTTTTCATCCTTGCTAAAAAAGGTAAACATTTGTCCAAACCTAACTTACCTCGAGTTTTCGGGACGGGGGGACGTGGAAATCAATTTATGTCAGAAAGGTGTCCCCAAGTAGCATAGGTCCAAACACATACAAATAATGGTTTGCATTGATGGTGCGTGAATTCATTAGTATTTTTGAAGGAAATCTAGATCTTAATAAAGAACCATTCTAGGTGATGGATGATAACATCCATGATGATCATCACAAAGATTCACCTTCATTTTCTCTATTGTGGGGAGCTAATATTCGTCCCTTAGCACTTGCAATTCAACATCATTTTCCACAAGGCTCAACAAATGATTTTCCAAAATTTAGTGGAGACATGCAACATCCTGAGTATTGTACCCATTAGAAAATTCATAATGTGTTAAGCTTCTAAACTAAAATATTCATTTATATACTCTTAATATGTTTTAAAATCTTGTTGACTTTAAACATTTTATAATTCATATCTAACTCTTGTAGGATCATAAAAGTTAAATGCACCTTGGTAAAGGAGAAAGTCACTTTTAGGATTCATGGACATGCTGTAGGCAAAATGCCAAAAGTTTGCATACAATATATGTGTGCACCTAGACAATTACACATGCCAATGTAAAGGAACCTATTTCATTCAAAATTCAATCAAAATTAAAGGCACGTGTCCAAGAGAATCAACTTGCCTGTATGACAAGTCAAGAACTTCAATGCCCCAATACAAGGAACTTATTTGTTTGAAGAATTCAATCATGTTTTGGGAAAGAACAACATCTGAACAATGTGAAAAGGCATTGACCGATTGAAGCCACATGAATAGTTTAAAAGCATGCCCTAGGGTGATCAAGCAAATGCCAAAGCAAATAAATTGTAATGCCCCCAGCTAGGAGGCTGTCAATTTCCAATGATAAACATACATCACTATGCATTTAAATTAGATTAAAGTGAGAGACAATTAGGGATTCATAATATAGTTTACAAACTCAAGCCCCATATTAGTTAAAATTTGGCAGAAATGTCATCAATCTCAAGTTACAAGCATATAAGTTGAAATTTGAGGCAACAACATATTGCCTCAAGCAATATTTCTCCATTCGATTATTTATATTGTTATGCCAGAAATAGGTAAGCCAATTGCTACAAGCAATACATATCTATTGCATATATGTATATTATTATGTCAGAAATTGCAATTTATATTGCACTTAATCTCTACTACTTAGCTCATGTGCAAGATTTAGATAGAGTTGTTGACTTGGTGGTCAACACCTCCTTGGGGACTTGTCACATGGCTTAATTGCCTCCCATGGGTCGGGTTAAATCTGGCATTTGTATCAGGCGTTGACAGTTCGAGCTTTTGGCGCAATGCCTACTAATTCCAACAATTGGTATTAGAGCCTTGGGTCTCGGGTTCAAGTCTCCTTTCACTAGGTGTTGAAGGCTCAGTTGGTGCTGAGCGGGAGATTGTTGACTTGGTGGTTAGCACCTCCTTGGGGACTCGTGACATTGATTAACTACTTCCCGTGGGTTGGGTTAAATTTGGCATTTGTATCGGGCGTTGACAATTCAAGCTTTTGGTACAACAACAAACAATTCCAACTAGAGGAAGTATGGGAAGTTGAAGATATTGTTCCAATATTCCAAGGCAACAAAGTAGGGGACATTGCAGTGGTATCAGAGCATCTACCATCCTGTGAATGCAAGCTTATCAATAGAGAAAAGGCACAACATAAGTATAAAGGGTTGAAAAGGGAAAATAAAGGAAAAACATGTTAATTTTCCAAACAACAATGCAATATGAGGCACCAATAGCAAGACAAGGAAGTCGTCAAACAAAAGATGTATGTATAAAGAAAGGCCTATACTTCAAATGTTGAGAACCATGGGATCAGGATGTATATGAGGAAAAGGGAGTCCAACACACATAATAGAAAAAATAATCAACAAGGAAACAAGATGGATACACCAAAGTATAGGTTATCCAGAATAAAGGGGAAAAGGATTGCAATTAAGGGAGAATTGCCAAGGGCACCCTATTGCTAGCACTTTTGCAAGGCTTCAATTAAGGGATAATTGTGAAGGGCGCCCTATTGCAATAGTAGTTAAGGGAGAACCGCTATAAGGGCACCCTATTGCGTTGAGATTAAGTGTAATGTCCCCAATTCTGCCAGCATTGGTGTTTCAAGGATTAGCCTATTATTTTGATCCTCGTAGGATAATTATTGTGGATAAAGGGTCTTCTGAGGCAGTGGCTTGGCTTGGGAGGGTCTTGTCTTCTCCACAATTCAGTAAGCTACAGGTTGGTCTTCGTTTGGCTCAGATTGGACTTCATTTGGGCTTAGATTTGTGTACTTACTATTTGTGGTAAGTTGGGTGTTGATTGAGATGGACCCTTTCTATTTTTGGAAAGTGCATTTGGTCACATGGAGAAATAATAGGTATAACTCCTACTTCAGACGACATATTTAAATGATGAGTATTTTGGGAGTTATTACATTTTTAGTGGCCAAATTATTAAATAGCTTATTATAAAGTTATAATCTAACTTTATAATTTCACTTAAGTTGAGGGTTAAGTCATCATTGGAAGGGGCCATTATTTAATTGATTATTAAACCCAAGTCGCATTATTATAATGATATCTTATTATAATAATGTTTTAAAGGAAGTTGTTAAAAGGGAGTTGTGTTGAGTGGAGATCATATGGGAAACTTTCACAATTTCAGAAGTTGAGTTCTTTTGGAAACTTTTATCAACAAAGCATTATAAATATGAGCTCATTTCTTTGGAGAAAGGACACTTGAATATTTATTTGCTTTGGTTGCCTTTGAGGAGTTTCTGAGTTTTCTGATTTCTAAACCCTTGCTGTGGTATAAGAGTCTGATTTTTCTGAGAGGTGTTTTGCACCTATTTGCTGTTGAGGTAGAACAAATTGAGTTTGCTTCTCTATTGTGTTTATTGTTATTGAGAAGCTGTTTGAGAGTTTGGTCTTCAAATTTGGAGAGAACTCATCCAAATTTCATGTGCAATGAATGGTGAATGATCAGAATTTAATTTGTTGTTGGATAGTAATTATTAGCATCTTTAGAAGCTGGCGTATAGTATCCAAGGAGGGTCGTACGGATTTAAAACAGGCTGCCGTATGGACAAGGGAAGGGCCGTACATTTTCTGATCTGTGGTTGCAAGTCAAGGGCTGTGGCAAGGTGGTTGTTGTGTGTACATCTTGGGTTAATTTGGAGATTACAATTTGCAAGGAGAGGGTTTTAATTGTTGGCGTCTATCATTCATTGGCTGTGTCACAATCTTCAACAGTCACGTTGGGATAATAAGGTGCTACAATCTCTAAATTGTTATATGTAATGATTGAATAATGTTGGTTGTATGTAAATGAATTGTAAACAATTATGGCACAAATAATTTGTTGTTGTTTATGATGAGAAATTCAGTCATTTTCTATCTATGATTCTAATTGGAAATTTGCAAAATTAGTTATAAGTTTTTGGAATTTAGTAAAAATTGCAATTAAAATTGAGGAAAGATCCAATTTGCAATAGAGAGCTAGTTGGGCTCATCATAGTGGTATCAGAGCTTTGATCTCGCCCGCCTGGAGGTTGTGAGGGCTGAGCTATGGCAAACAGGTTTGTGCTTGGTATGCATTATGTCTGCAGGGGTAGAACTTCACCCCCACTAGAGGGTAGTAAACAGGGAAAGCAGTTGAATAGCATGGTTAATCTTAGGAACGAAATAAATGCCTTGGTGGAAAGTATAGAAAGACTTAGGCTTCATCAGCAGAGATTGGCGGAGAGCTTGTCGGATCTAGAGACAGTTGACAGGGCAGCGAGGCATATGGTTTCTGCCTTTAGAAGGCCGACATCGAGGTTGCAAGGAAGAAAGCTTGAGTTTTCCCCGACAGGTGCCCATGATGCAGATGTACCTATATTTAGTATGACACTTGCTAGTCCTATCCGCAGTGCTGATGATGGACTTATTTCACAGGGACATGTGGATGTATCAGTGCCCTCGGTGGACAGCAGCACTGAGCTTCAGCAGGTTGAGACTCCCACAGTAGTCGCTACAATTAGTTAAGAGGAAGCTGATGCTGTAGTTGTCACTGAGTGTTCAGACTCTTCCGTGGAGAAAGTTGTTATTGGAGACTTTTATGTCAGCTATCGTAGTTTTGCTCCAATGCACGTATGGAGTCACCTAGCTATGATGTTGGTGATTTGGGCATTATAGCGGAGTCGGTAGATGGTGGTTCATGCTCCAGCATTATTGGTGCACAGCTTGACGTTGAGTCATCTATGCAAAGTCAAGTGTCAACAGTTGAGGCTTTAGTAGATGTGGATGCAGATAGTATGGACACATCTGATGATACATTTGAGGATGTTATGAGCCGCATTGGGTATGACATCCCCTGTGGGATGTTGGGTGATGATTTCGAGGAGATTTTGATGAGTCCCAGGATCATAGTTTACAAGGACTTATTGTAGATAGTGAGGATTCTCAGAGACATGAGTCCATTCAGGTAGAGCAGATTACACATCATGTCTCTCACAGCTCACACATATCTTATTCAGATCTGCAGGCAGGAGTTGTTCACTTTGTGAACAATCCTTTATTTGATATGGATGTCCCTATGTCATATGACAATCCATTATTTGAGTTCAGCGATGATCCCTTTCACGTGATGAGTGAGGATGATGATGATGATGATTGGGATTCTTTCAATACTAGATGATCACAGTTTTTACAGGATGCCAGTCAGATTTTGTTGAGCAGTTTACAGAGGTGTACACAGTGAGGAGTGCTTATAGTTTTACATTTGATCCTCACGTGAAGGATATCTACTAGTTACAGAGTCCATCGGTGCATCTATTTGATGACTGGTATGATTGTTTAGTTGGCACACAGATTGGGGGCAAGTCCAGTTTGTCGGTTGAGTTGCTTCCGTATAAGTTACTCATGGTTGAGTTACTCCCATGTGATGTTCCTGTCTTAGTGTCATCAGTTCGAGTGTGGAGTTTAGTTTCTCAGATGCTGCAATTGGTACTGTTGATGTTAGAATTATTTTTGTTGGTGTGTGGTGATCATAGGGACATTACTCCATTCTATCCTTGGGATCTAGGTGGACTATGATGTTCATTTTGCTCCGGATTCCTTGGGGACAAGCAATCTTAGGGAGGCAGGCCTGTAATGTCCCCAATTTTGCTAGCATTGGTGTTTCAAGGATTAGCCTATTATTTTGATCCTCGTAGGCTAATTATTGTGGATAGAGGGTCTTCTGAGGCAGTGGCTTGGCTTGGGAGGGTCTTGTCTTCTTCACAATTCAGTAAGCTACAGGTTGGTCTTCGTTTGGCTCATATTGGACTTCATTTGGGTTTAGATTTGTGTACTTACTATTTGTTGTAAGTTGGGTGTTGATTAAGATGGACCCTTTCTATTTTTGGAAAGTGCATTTGGTCACATGGAGAAATAATAGGTATAACTCCTACTTCAGACGACGTATTTAAATGATGAGTATTTTGGGAGTTATTACATTTTTAGTGGCCAAATTATTATTAAATTATTAAATGGCTTATTATTAAGTTATAATCTAACTTTATAATTTCACTTAAGTTGAGGGTTAAGTCATCATTGGAAGGGGCCATTATTTAATTGATTATTAAACCCAAGTCGCATTAGTATAATGATATCTTATTATAATAATGTTTTAAAGGAAGTTGTTAAAAGGGAGTTGTGTTGAGTGGAGATCATTTGAGAAACTTTCACAATTTTAGAAGTTGAGTTCTTTTGGAAACTTTTATTAGCAAAGCATTATAAATATGAGCTCATTTCTTTGGAGAAAGGACACTTGAATATTTATTTGCTTTGGTTGCCTTTGAGGAGTTTTTGAGTTATCTGATTTCTAAACCCTTGGTGTGGTATAAGGGTTTGATTTTTCTGAGAGGTGTTTTGCAGCTATTTGCCACTGAGGTAGAGCAAATTGAGTTTGCTTCTCTACTGTGTTGATGCAGGAGCATCCTAGGATTCTTGGCAATCCTGTATCAACCAAAAATATGTTTGTATTTGATAGTAGATTGTTAGTTTTGATCTTGGTTTAGAGAGTTCTTACTCGGTTTGGGAGACTGGTTGCTCGGTTTGTATGGTTATTGGGGTGCTCGGTCTCTGAAGAATGCTCGGTGATTGAAGGCGTCGGTTCACTGGCGCTCGGTAATAACTGTGTTGCTCGGTCATGCTTGGCGTGGTCGGTTGACTGGCGCTCGGTTATTTTCTTTGTTGCTCAGTGTTCTTACTTACCGACTGGATTATTTGGATGAATCGGCTTGGCCGACTAGTGCATTTAATTTGGGTCGCGCTCCTCGAGTTATGGATTGACCGTTGGATGTGTGGGGACCTAGATCTGGCGTGTTGCATTCTTCTATGCGAATCTGATGACCATTGGGGCCATCTTTTGAAGAGTTTATTTATTTTGTAAGGCTATGTGAGAGCTGACGGATGTTTTAGAATTTAATATTTGTTTGTAAGGTTTAATTGTTTCATTAGCCGACTTGTGGCTGGGAATCAGTATTTATAGGATGCTTGGTAGATGTTTGAGGGGGGGAGATAAGATTGTTGGTTGGAAGGTTAGTAGCCTGCGAGCTTAGGAGCAGGAAGATTGCTTGGAAGTTTGAGTACAAGTTTAGATCTGTCCTAGGTGCCTACCAGCGTGCTGCCTATTGCAGACTTGGACTAGCTGGATGCTGATGTTGAAAAGACTTGGATCCTGTGAGATCTTGTAGACTGTTACTTGCTTTGTAATTGGCCGTAACCGGGAAGGCCTTACAGCCCGACACATTACATGTAATCGGTGTTTTCATGAATAAAGACTTCTGTTTCATTGCAGATATGTTGTTATTGTGTATTTCCACTGCATATTGGTTTGGCTGCAAGGTCGGTCTGTCCTTAATTGGATTCACCAACCCTCACTGCGTTAGGTGGTATCAGAGCGAGGTTTGTTCCTGTTTGAGCAAAGTTTGTTCCTGTTGGAGCCGAGTGGATCTTGTGTATCTAGATCTTGATTTGAAGATGCCTTCGAGGAGAAATCGTGAGATCTCTGAAGAAGAAGAAGCTACTAGTGAATTTTGCCTTGATGATTTTAGGGCTTTGCAGAAACAAGTGCAAGACCTACAAGAGGAGTTGAGAAAGAAGAAGCCTACCTTGAAGGAGGATAGTGATGATGAATCTGAGGAAGATCATTTTGAAGAAGCTGTCGAAGAAGCTAGAGATTCTGAGGAGAATCGAACTCTGAAAGGTATGTCTAAGATTGGGAAGAGACCTAAGATTGAAGTTTCTGCATTTGTTGGAAGCCTTAGGCCTGAGGAATTGATTGATTGTATCAATGAGATTGAGGAATGCTTTGAATATGAAGAAATAGAAGATCCTGATAGGGTTAGATTTGCAAAGACTAAATTGAAAGGTCATGCAAATATCTGGTGGAGAGAAATTCAGTTGGAAAGAGGTAGAAGAGGAAAAGAGAAGAGAAGATCACTAAGTGGAACCAAATGGTTGACAAGTTGAAGAAGCAATTCATTTCGGTGGATTATGAATTGGAAATGTTCAAGAAGATGCAAGCTTTGAAGCAGACTAACAAATCGGTGCAGGAGTATACTGAGGAGTTTTACAGACTTCTGATTAGAACTAGTCATTCTGAAGCTGATAAAGAGAAGGTTGCTAGGTATGTCTATGGTTTGAGACCTAGTATTCAAGAAGAATTGCTTACTGTGCAGATGACAACAATCGGTGATGCTTATCAGATGGCATTAAAGATTGAGGAGAAGCTGAATAGGAAGTATGAAGGAAAACAGAACAGTAGGAACCGAGGTGGTAAGATTGGTGAGACAGTTGCTGAGAGTACTGTAACAGAGAATTCTAAGCCTGATTTTGGATCTAGCAATGGTCAGGTTGCTAAGAATGCTGGACAGAGAGGAAGGTGGAAGAATGAGTTCACTGGTACTTGTTATAACTGTGGTGAAACTGGTCATAGAAGTTGGCAGTGTCCTAAGAAAAGAGTTGCATTAGTTGCTGAAGAAGACATTGAGAATGTTCTAGAGAAAGGTGAATGTCTTGTTACTAGAAGATTGGCTGCATGTGTCTTTGAACTGGTGCAGAGGAGGAATTTGTTCAAAACCAGATGCAAGTGCAAGGATAAGGTATATAATGTTCTAGTTGATGGTGGCAGTTCTGAAAACTTTGTTTCAGATGAAATGGTTAGTAAATTGAATTTGGAAAGGAGGAAGCATCCTAATCCTTATGAGATTAGTTGGATACAAGATGTTTCTAAGGTTAGAGTTGAAGAGCAGTGCCTGGTTAATTTCCAGATTGGATCTTACCATGATGAGATATTATGTGATGTGTTGCCTATGGATGTTTGTCATCTGTTGCTCGGTAGACTTTGGCAGTTCGACATAAATGTTTTGTTTGATGGATGTGCTAATACCTATGTGGTTAGGCATGAAGGAGCTTGGCATAAGTTGGTACCTTACAGGAGACAGGGGTTAAAGGATGTGGAGTTATCAGGTGTTGTCTTTATAACAAGCCTCAGGAGCGCAAGGTGGAAGAACCTATTCCTGTTGGGTCTAGTTTGAATGAGAAGGAGAAAGAGATATCAGAAGAGTTTGTTGAGATTAAGAAGCAGATGGTTTTGTTGGCGGAGATGGTTCAGCAGATGGTGACATTTATGACACAGAGAGATGCAGATGATACTGAGTTGATTGAGATGGATGAACCTTACCGAGGCACTGAGGTGATCGGTAGTGGTCAGAGTCGGTTGTTATCAGTTGCCGACCAAAGGGATAAGAGAAGTGGGAAGCAGAAAGACTTTTTGCATGAAACAGTGAATGAAGTGAAGACTACTTGGAATGAAGGGCAAGAAGAGATCTGGGTGAAGAACAGATTTGGCATACCTGTTCTAATTTCCTTGAGGCGTTCTTGATTTCCTTACGAGAAAATCTTTCTGACCTGGGGTGTTTGATGCAGGAGCATCCTAGGATTCTTGGCAATCTTGTATCAACCAAAAATATGTTTGTCTTTGATAGTAGATTGTTAGTTTTGATCTTGGTTTAGAGAGTTCTTGCTCGGTTTGGGAGACTGGCTGCTCGGTTTGTATGGTTACCGGGGTGCTCGGTCTCTGAAGAACACTCGGTGACTGAAGGCGTCAATTCACTGGCGCTCGGTAATAACTGTGTTGCTCGGTCATGCTTGGCATGGTCAGTTGACTAGCGCTCGGTTATTTTCTCTGTTGCTCGGTGTTCTTACTTACCGATTGGATTATTTGGATCAAGGTTGAAAAACTCGGACTCGGCAATAACTCGGCCAGCCCAAAAATTTTGAAAAACTCGGACTCGCTTAAAACACGGCGAAAAAATCGGCAATAAATCGACACTTTTATCGAAAATTTGAAAATATATAATTTTTTAAAATATTCTTAAAGCGCACACATATACACCAGATTTTAATGTTAGTTTGTGATTATTATGATTTATAACACATTTATATTTTAACCTTTTTTTTAATAGATCATCTACTACATTTTATTTCTATAATTGAAAATTGTATAGTATTTATTCATAATAAAGTTTGTATGTAATATGTATTAATTTAAAGTCACAATAATATTCATTGTTATTTAATCCAAATAAAAAAATTTCAATTGATATATTTAAATGTGCTAGTTATTAAAATTGAACAATATTATATTATATATAATATATTTGTTAAGTTTAATTTAAATACTTTGAAGTCCTTAAATTTTGCATAAGTTTTTTGAAATCTAAATTGAATTCTTTAAAATAGAATAGTTTGATTTATTTTATTGTAATATTAAAAATAAAATAAAAGAATTTTAAATTAATCCTTCTAAAGCCGCACAACATGTAACTTCAGACCACTTGACAAAAATAATATAAGTAGCGATCAAAGTTGAGAAATGTGCTAGTTGCATGTCACAAGGTTCAAGTTCGTGTTTGACGAAATAAAATCAGGATGAAATTCGATCAAGAGAAAAAGTTCAGGAAAAAATTCGTGATTAAATTTGCTTTTTAAAAAATATATGTTATAAATTTATAAAAATTTATAACAATATTATAGTAAATATAAATACATTAGAATAACTTTTTAAAAAATATATAATGATATAATATAAAAATTTATTTAATTATTATTAATATGTAAATAATAAATATTCAAATTTTAAATTATAAATATATTATTATTATAAAACAAGTTTATACATTTTAAAATATTAAATTCTATTATATTAAATAAAAAACAAAAGTAAATAACAAATGTGCATAGTTTAAAACATAAAATATGAAGATATAAAGTTAATTAGAAAAAACAAAAAAAATTAAAATAAAAGCAAAACATGTAAAGTCGAAATATTAAATATGAAAGGAGTGGCGAGCATATAGTCCGTTGAAGAATTATTTTGTTTAAATTTGCGCCTGATTCAGCTCAACTTGCTAGTAAAGCATATAGTCCTTCCGACGCAAATACATTTCAATAAAAAACCATGAAAAAATCATCATGAATGTTTGCAGGCTTGCAGCGATTAATATATCCGACGCAAATACATTTCATTTGTCCACGAAAATGTTGCAGACGCGGGTTTCTTCTCAGCGTACAAACTTACCCATCAAAACCCGCGTCTGCAACAAATATTTGCTCGGTCTTCCCTTTGACTTGGTCGCCGAGGTTTTTGTCTGATATCGCTGCGTTTTTGGAGATTTTAACTGTACTAAACGCCGCGATTCATACAAAATATCATTGCCGATATAAATCGCGATTAAATCGCTTGGCAAAAAAATGAGCGATATATCGCGATACGCGCGATATACTGCCGAGATTTTCAACCATGATTTGGATGAATCGGCTTGGCCGACTGGTGCATTTAATTTGGGTCGCGCTCCTCGAGTTATGGATTGACCGTTGGATGTGTGGGGACCTAGATCTGGCGTGTTGCATTCTTCTATGCAGATCTGATGACCGTTGGGGCCATCTTTTGAAGAGTTTATTTATTTTGTAAGGCTATGTGAGAGCCGACGGATGTTTTAGCATTTAATATTTGTTTGTAAGGTTTAATTATTTCATTAGCCGACTTGTGGCTAGGAATCAGTATTTATAGGATGCTTGGTAGATGTTTGAGGGGGGGAGATGAGATTGTTGGTTGGAAGGTTAGTAGCCTGCGAGCTTAGGAGCAGGAAGATTGCTTGGAAGTTTGAGTACAAGTTTAGATCTTTCCTGGGTGCCTACTAGCATGCTGCCTGTTGCAGACCTAGACTAGCTGGATGCTGATGTTGAAAAGACTTGGATCCTGTGAGATCTTGTAGACTGTTACTTGCTTTGTAATTGGCCGTAACTGAGAAGGCCTTACAGCCCGGCACATTGCATGTAATTGGTGTTTTCATGAATAAAGACTTTTGTTTCATTGCAGATCTGTTGTTGTTATTGTGTATTTCCGCTGCATATTGGTTTGGCTGCAAGGTCGGTCTGTCCTTAATTGGATTCACCAACCCTGACTACATTATGTGTTTACTGTTATTGAGAAGTTGTTTGAGAGTTTGGTCTTTAGATTTGTAGAGAACTCATCCAAATTTCATGTGCAATGAATGGTGAATGATCATAATTTAATTTGCTGCTGGATAGTAATTATTAGCATCTTTAGAAGTTGTCGTATAGTATCCAAGGAGGGTCGTACGGATTTTAAAGCAGGTTGCCATATGGACAAGGTAAGGGCTGTACATTTTCTGATATGTGGTTCCAAGTCGAGGGTTGTGGCAAGGTTGTTGCTATGTGTACATCTTGGGTTAATTTGGAGATTACAATTTGCAAGGAGAGGGTTTTAATTGCTGGTGTCTATCATTCATTGGCTGTGTCACAATCTTCAGCAGTCACGTTGGGATAATAAGGTGCTGCAATCTCTAAATTGTTATATGTAATGATTGAATAATGTTGCTTCTATGTGAATGAATTGTAAACAATTATGGCACAAATAATTTGCTGTTGTTTATGATGAGAAATTCAGTCATTTTCTATCTATGATTCTAATTGGAAATTTGCAAAATTAGTTATAAGTTTTTGGAATTTAGTAAAAATTGCAATTAAAATTGAGGAAAGATCCAATTTGCAATAGAGAGCCAGTTGGGCTCATCACATTAAGGGAGAACCACTAAGGGCACCCTATTCCAGTGGTAGTCAAAGGAGAACCACTATCAGGGCTCCCTATTGCATTGTGATTAAGGGAGAACCACTAAGAGCACCCTCCTACGAGGCAGAGATTACATATCTCTAAAGGTGGACATTCTTGGTGAATGTTGAGGACTAGATTAAGGACATTCTTGGTGAATGTTGAAACTTGAACAAGGACATGTTTGGTGAGTGTCAAGACCAAATCAAGGACATTCTTGGTGAGTGTTAAGACTATATCAAGGGCATTCTTGGTGACTGTCGAGACTAGATCAAGGACATTCTTAGTGAATGTTGAAATTCCTAGAAGGGAATTAAGGCAGAGGTTACATATCTCTGAAGGTTTATTCATCAAGCAACAAAGCATTAGGAAGAGATACACAGTAATGAAATAGTGAAATAGCTTGAGGACCATTCTAGGATGACCATAAAGAAAACTAGAGCCCTAGGAGGTCCTCCCCAGAGAGATAAGAACCTGGTTATGATCTCTTCCCAAGGATTAGGAAGGAAGTGAGAATGGGAAGGAGTAGTCGCGAGCCACCAAGTTGAGTTAGAGAGTTGTGCGGAGTAGCTTCTCTGGAATTCAGTGTAGAAATGGCTCAAGACAAGGCCCCCTTTCCACTTACCTTTATTATGTGAAATAATCCAAATACTCTTATATGTCTTTTATGTTTTTATATATATTTTGTATGGGAATTTTCTAACCCATGTGCGGGATCATCCATCAAGGATTATTGTAAGCAAGGCAATACGTGACAAGAGAGAAAGGGACATTACAAGTGGTATATCCATCAAATCATAAGGAGAGAACATATAATTGCTCGAGGACAAGCAATTTTGGGGAAGAGCGGGTTGTGGTGTCCCCTGTCTGAAAAGAAGATTTAATAAATAATAATATCAAAATATAAGAATAAATAAATAATAATGAAATATAATTATACAACAATAAATAATAGATATTGATATTAATAGTAAATAAATAAATAAAAATACAATATAATAAATCATTATAATCTAATTCTATATGTATAAAGTGAATATATATAATAGATAGATCATTTAAGGAAATAGGCCAAAAGGTGTGATTTCATAATGGAAGGGTGTGATAGTATACTCCGGTGGTAAGATGAAACTTATCTCTTCATGAATATTTCAATTTAATATAAAAGGCAGCGATTAGAATGTTAAAGTGGGACGATTAGTGCAATGAATAAAAAAAAGGACATTTAACAAAAGACATATCTCTTTAAGGTCTGAAACAATGTCCTTTAAAGGAAAACATTTATAGAGAGATTAGAAAGAAAAAAAAGACGATAGAATAGGAGGGATATTAGATTGATTTTGAAGCAATCCCAGTGGACTTCTTACCTTGCATGAGTATTTTGAAATTCGGCATAAAATAATAAGTTATATACTCATTAAATCTCAGTGAAAATACAAGGTACCAAACAAGGAATGAGTTATGAAAAAAAAAAAATAGAAGACAAAGGGAATCGAAGTAGCTATTCCCAACATCGTATTCATAGTTATAACTAAAGTCTAAGCTATGATCAGTACAAGTGAGGATGTATTGGTCATTGTTATAGCAAAGGTTGAAGCCCCAGTTATAGCCAAACCCATAGCTGCAATTATTGTTATCATCGAAGCTATAGTGGAAATCACTCCAAAAGCCCATATGATTATTCACGTTATCTTTCTAGGTCAAAACCATGATCACTGTCCCCAATGAAGCTATTTTCACAAAGCCGAAATAGTAGTCAATGCTAGAGTATTAGTCAACATTACATTAAGAAGCAAAGTGCTAGTCCATCACGCTCCCGTTTTGTTTCATATCCTCAATATCCATAGATATCGGAGAGAGTATAATGATGAGAATTGGTAAATGTTAAGAATGGTGATTAACAGACAAAACAAATACTAATCAAAGAATCAATGATCAAAGAAGAATTAACTAAGATAATCATCAACAATTACACAAGTATAACAATCGATCTAGTATGCCTTAAGAAAACAAAGATTACAAGAAGAAAAATGATTAAGCATGAAGAAAACAATTTTGTTCTTGAACATTATTTATTGTGTTATGAATGGGCACAAACAACATTTACCAGATCCCTTGTTGTGGCAGTGATTTGATTAAATACTACGACAAGCCAAGACTATCCATGGATTAGTAATTGTAAACTAGTCAATATTGTTATGAAAAAGGATGATGGGCAAAGAGGTGTCTCATTGCTTAAGAGGAGATGTGATCTTTGCAAATTGAAAGCTATAAGAAGGCATCCGATCTCACTTTAGCAAGTATGATTAGAACTTTAATCTCCTAACCATCCACATTTGGATTTGTTTGATGGAGCATCTTACATCCGACATTATCAGATCACAAGAGCATAATTTCAAATCAGAGACAACACTAGCAATTGCAAGCATAGAATGTGCATATTAGAAATGTCATCGATCTCAAGTTATAAGTATATAAGTTGAAATCTAAGACAGAAACATATTGCCTCAAACGATATTTGCTGCAAGCAATACATACCTATTGCAAATATATATTATCTATATCAGAAATAGCAATTGATATTGAGCTTAATATCCACTACTTAGTTCACGTCCAAGATTTAGATAGAGTACGTATGGGGAGTTGAAGATATTGTTCCAATATTTCAAGGCACCCAAGTATGGGGAGTTGAAGATATTGTTTTAATATTTCAAGGCACCCAAGTAGAGGACATTATAGTGGTATCATAGCATAATTTTGCTATCCTATGAATGCAAACCTATCAATAGAGAAAAGACACAACATAAGTACATAGGGCCAAAAAGGGTCAATAAAGAAAAAACATGTTAATTTTGCAAAGAAAAGTGGAGCATGGGGTGCCAATAGAAAGACAAGGAAGCCCCCGAACAAAAAGATGTATCAATAAAGAAAGGCTTATACTTAATTGTTACAAACGATGGGACCAAGAGGTTTTTGTTGAAAAGGGAGTCCAACACACATAATAGAAGAAATAATTGGCAAGGAAACAAGATGGGTACACCAAAGTATGGGTTATCCACAATAGAGGGGAAAAGGGCTGCAAATAAGGGAGAATTGCCAAGGGCACCCTATTGCTAGCACCTTTCCAAGGCTGCAATTAAGGGAGAATTGCCAAGGGCGCCCTATTGCAATAGGAGTTAAGGGAGCACCACTATAAGGGTACCCTACAACGTTGTGATTTAGGGAGAACCGCTAAGGGCACCCTATTGTAGTGACAATTAAGGGAGAACAACTATCAGGGCACCTTACTGCATTGTGATTAAGGAAGAATCACCAAGGGCATCCTACTACAAGGCAAAGATTGCATATGTCTAGAGGTCAACATTCTCGGTGAATGTTGAGACTTGATCAAGGACATTCTTGGTGAATGTTGCGACCAGATCAAGAACATTTTTACTAAGTGCAATTAGGAAGTGAGAATGAGAAGAAGGCACGAGCAATCAAGTTGAGTTAGAGAGTTCTGTAGAGTAGCTTCTGTGGAATTCGGTGTAGAAATGGCTGAAGACAAGGCCCCCTTTCCACTTACCTTTATTATGGGAAAGAATCCAAATACTCTTATATTTCTTTTATGTTTTAGTATATGTTTTGTACGAGAATTTTCTAACTCGTGTGCAAGATTATCCATCGGGGATTATTGTAAGCAAGACAATACATGACAAAAGAGAAAGGAACATTACAAGTGGTATATCCATCAAATCATAAGGAGAGAAAATATAATTGCTCGAGGACAAGCAATTTTGGGGAAGGGCGGATTGTGGTGTCCCTTGTCTGAAAAAGAAGATTTAATAAATAATAATATTAAAATATAAGAATAAATAAATAATAATATAATATAAATATAATATAATAAATAATCATTTAATAATAAAGAAATAAATAACAATACAATATAATAATCATTATACTTTAATTCTATATATATAAAGTGAATATATACAATAGACAAATCATTTAAGGAAATAGGCCAAGAGGTGCAATTCCATAATGGAAGGGTGCAACAAAAGTCAAATCCCCAATTACAGCCATAGCTCAAGTCAAGCCAAAGCCACAACTGCAATTATTGTTATCATCAGAGCTATAGTGGAAATCACTCTAGGTCAAGATCATGATCTCCGTCCCCAATGAAGCCATTTTCACAAATCCAAAATAGTAGTCAACGCTAGATTATTAGTCAATATTACATTAAGAAGTGAAGTGCTAGTCCATCACACTCCCATTATGGTTTAGATCCTCAATATCAATCGAAAAAAGTGTTGAACAACGCAGATACCAGAGGGAGTCTATTGATGATGATTGGTAAAAGTTAAGAATGGTGATTAAGGGACAATACAACAATTAATAAAGGGAGGGATCGGCAATCAAAGAAGAATTAACTAAGATAATCATCAACAATTACACAAGTATAACAATTACCCAAGTATCCAAGGTAAGGTGGGATAGGCATCAACAATGGGTCATGAGGATACCTTTGGTGCAACAAAACAAAAAAAGAAAAAAGAAATTACACAAATATAACAATCGATCCAATATGCCCTAAGAAAACAACAATTACATGAAGAAGCACAATTAAGGATGAAGAAAACGATTGTGTTCTTGAACATTATTAAGTGTGTTATGAATAGGCACAAACAACGTTTACCAAATCCCTTGTGGCAATGATTTGAGTAAATACTAAGACAAGTCAAGACTATTCATGGATTAGTAATTGTAAACTAGTCAGTATTGTTATGAAGAAGGATGATGGGCAAGGAAGTGTCTCATTACTTATAAGGAGATGTGGTCTTCGCAAATTAAAAGCTATAAGAAGGCATTAAATCTCACTTTAGTGAGGATGATTGGAACTTTAATCTCCTAACCATCCAAATTTGGATTTGTTCAATGGAGGATCTTACATTCGACATTATCAAGTCACAAGAGCATAATTTCAGAACAAAGACGACACCAGCAATTGAAAGCATAGAACGTGCATATCAGAAATGCCATCGATCTCAAGTTACAAGCATATAAGTTGAAATTTGAGACAACATATTGCCTAAAGCGATATTTCTCCATTCGATTATTTATATTGTTATACCAAACATAGGAGTGCCAATTATTGCAAGCAATACATGAATCCTGCACTACTTAGTTCACGTACAAGATTTAGATAATGTATGGGAAATTGAAGATATTGTTCAAATATTTTGAAGCACCTTAGCAGGGGACATTACACAAATTGATCAATACTGCACAATGATGAATCCACCCCAAAGATGAATTGGGTTTTCCTCCAATCCACCGAGAAATTCCAAGTGTTTCCATCTTTAGATTTCTTGAGCAGAAGGCCAGAAGCTCTCAAGCTCTCCAAGAGAAAATAAATAAACCAAGCATGCTTGAATGAACCTTTTCCCTTTGCTTTGCCTCTTCCCCAACATTTTCTTGTCTTTTTATTTCTCCTCTTTTAATTTGATTTTCAATTTAGGGAAATACTAATGAAGTGATTCATTAAAATTTCACTTAGCTCAACATTAATGTCACTTTATTAAATTAAGTAAATAATATTACCCTTATGATTTACTTTTGAGGGATAATATTAAATAATTAAATTAATTACTTTTATGACCTTATTAAATATTTATGTTCCAAGGTCGCATTATAAGGGGGCACATTACAAGATAAGATAGGTTGATATAATCATAATGTTGATGCAATCATGCACTAATTTTAGATGCACTCTTGGCTACTAATATATGCTCTTGAACTTGTCCTAAGTCAACAAGCTGATAGAAACCACAACCTTCAATACCAACAATAATAGTTGTCTCAGATTCCTTTTCAGGAATATAGCATTTGTGTTTGCTTAATATGACATCCAAGTTGGGGCAAAGGCACATAATTTGACTCACTGAGAGTAGGTTGAGCTCCATTCCTAGAACATAGTACACAATGAGAAAGACGGGATTTTTTCTCCACAAGATATTTGTACATTTACTTTGCTGATAGTTGTGTACTCACCAAGAACCACCATTGAAGATCATTGAATCTGAGCAAGTCATATACTCCATGAACCAATCTTTCCTGTGAGTGAAATGTCCAGATTCTTCAAAATAATTTGTACCATAGAAAAAGCTTTGACTAATCTGCAGGTTGTTTGGCCATGGAAGCATAGAATATTGACTCTTGATAATGCTCAATGGCATGAGTCTTTTATGAAGGTCCTCCCTAGTTGAATTTCTGATCGGCCAACCTCTTTCTTTAGTGCTTCTTCATTTGTCCAAGTTTACCACAATAGTGGCATGCAATATTTTTCATATTCTTCGAAGTATCATGAGAATTCCCTTGTCCTTTCATCTGAAGTCACTTTCCTTGGTTGCAAAGGCTTGTTCTACACCTTGTGTATCATTGCTGCTATCAAATTGTTTCTTCCATTTGTTCTGTTGCAAGATTTTGTTGCACAAACTGTTGAACTTCAGGTTAACATTGGTAGATGTGATGCTGAATGTTTCAATAAAATGTTCATGTCTGTGGCAATCTTTTTAGCATTATAAGCACCATATCTTCTTCCATCGTGCAACCCATGGCTCACACTTGATCACAAATGTCTTTGCTCTTCATCAAATGATCCTGCAAATTTTTTTTCATCCATCATGATGGAGAAAAGCACATTTTTGAGAAAGAAGGCCCTGCCTTTGATTGAAGTCTGGTGCAAATCTTATAAGTGCTTACAAATCTTTGCCAAAGTTTTTCCTGTGGAACCTCTGGAAGGATTTCATATGTTATTGATAACTTGATGAGCATGACGGCTTCTCAATTAAATTCATCAAACTTGTTCTAGTCTTTAGCCCCAACCATTGGGCAAGTGTTGTACCAAGGATGATCTTGTTTCTAGGTGTTATAATTTTTGCTACTGAACCATTGGCTGCCTTCCAACATAATGTTAAGTATTGAATCCATCCTTCATGCAATATGATATCAAAAAATTAAAACCTTGTTGTCATAATGGAAACCAAGAAATAGATAACATAGGAAGAAAAATGTGAGATTAGATGATTGGTTCATATCTTCAATTGTTGATCTTATTGATGAAGCAATGGCATTTTCCATTATATGGAACTGCTAATGTTTTTACTTCACCTTTTACAACTATTCCATGTTAAGTCTGCCTCGACTTCCTTGCATTGTATTTGAATGGATGGCAGAGCCTCTAAGGTCATCTAATTAAAAAAATAAAAAAAATTGGGAGTTGGTCATTGATTATGGCTCACTGGTTGTCAATGAATCCTTGAAGGTTGCTTAGCAGCAGATTGAAAAATTCCTAATGGTTTTTTATGCATTCCAAAACTCTCCTGAATCCTTAGAGTGCCATTTATGTTTTGCAAGGGAAAGTGCTTGTAAATTCTTTAATGTTTTCAGCACCCGCAGGTTGTTTATAACTAGCATTTGAAACTGTGGGCTTTGCAGGTTGGGCACATAGAATGAAATGACTGCCAATTTTCAGTATTGTAGGGTTGTAAATGGTATGTGCAACAGTTGGAGAAACTGGTAGCAAGGAACAAAATCTTGGAGGGGAGACAATATTTGGGAAGCCATTTTTCTGAGAGATAAATATCAACAGGAGTAAATCCAGAACTATAGACATTCTGATCCTTTTAGGTTTGGTGGTGCAGCAAGCAAAGACTATCTCAGAGGAGTCAGCCACCTTGCATATTGGAATCTCTTCAGCTTTGCATTCTTCATCCAGAATGATGGTGACAGGGCTGTCATGTTCTGAAGTTTTGCATTCTTTTTCCTCTTTTCTCATACTAATTATGCTTCCATGAGCAGCAGGCAACCTCCTCTTCTTTGTAGATGTCTGCAATTCTTCTTTCTAGCATATGTCTGCAAAGGGTTACCACTTCACTCAAGACAATTGCATTAGTAATTTAGTAGTATGTAAGAGAGCCAATTACAGTTTTGGTCGAGCCTTTAGATCCTCCTAATTTCCATTGCAGTGGTATTTCTGGCTCCTTCGAAAGGGATTCAATCTGAACAAACTGCTATAGTAGAGAAAATATCTCAGCTGCTTACCTAGCACTTTATGGAGAAGAAAATTGTTGCTGATGATATTCTCTATTAAAAAGTCATTTGTACATGGTATCATCAGCTGGAGATCATTTGCATTAACTCCTGGTTTGGTGGCGTGTGTGTGTTTGTGTATGCCATCCCCTGTCCCCTCTGTATTTGTATGCATTTTCACAAGATAAGCAAAGGTGTCCACTAAGACTACTGTCAGATCCTACATGAATCAGTTCAGACTTCAAGACCATATACAACATAATTTTAAATGTGCATTTACCAATGATTGACACTGTCATTTCCAGTTGTCTGTTTTCTAATGATGACTCTGTATTGCCATATTTGAGTGCATTACTTATTCTGTTGTATATCATATCTACTGGTTGGGGGCCCACACAAAGCAATAAATCAAGACTAAACAAAAGAAATGAGCTTATCAAGCTGTTTAACTCATGTCTTACCAAGCTTTCATCTCTAAGAGTTGTGAAAGAACACCTCCTGGATCACCATAAACTAATGATGCAAGTGAACCATCTGGATCTGTCTCAGAGAATGGATTTGTTGAGACAAAACGTTTCAATGCTAACCTAACCTCTTCCGTGCTTAACACATTGCACCACTCCTTGCCTGGCTTCCATGTGGCTTTTGTAGCAGTTTCATAAACCTGAGAAAACATGTGTTGTATGATAATCCAACATTGGATGAAAGCAACCAGGACAAAACAAATTTAAATGTTGAACTAATATAGGAATCTACATCTTTGTAGCATATTTGCTGACCTGCAGCCCTGATATGCGGAAACCTAGAAGAGCAGAAGTGCTTTGTCCATCTTTATCTCTGCACCAAGTTAATTATTCTTGAAAGTCATGTTCTAAGTGCAGAAAATCTAAAAATATTGAACAAAGAAATATTTCAAATAATATGGACTTTATTTTGCTTAAATAATAGAAATTGTGAAGCTCTTCAATTTTCCAGAAGTAAAATTACAAACACTTCTTGATATACTCCTCAGTTGCCCCTGGATACCATGTTCGTGACCCCATCTGTAGATACCATACAGCTGCATTAGAATAATGGCAATATAGTAATTACACACCAGTTCACAAATTTCCACAAATTCCATAAACAAAGACAAAACCATCTAGGACTCATCCATCCAATCACTTACTGCATTATAATGGAGAGACCAAAAGTACCTTGATATCAATCACTGAAGGCTGACGAAGCTGATAGGTTAAGTCCTCAATTACAGCATACTGTGCTGGCATGTTAAGGAAACCATTCTCCATTCTTTGCAAATATAAATCAAGCAAGACTTCTCAATTTCCACCACAGTAGTCCAACTATATCAATATTATCTTCCTAACTGTGATAACACACCACTTAGTACATACAACATCACCATCATCATTGAACTAAATCTTTCAGTCTGAAAATATGGTATTGTGGAAAATATTAAATTATACCCAGCAGGAAAAGAGTATGCATATGTTCACAAGGCACATTACCTAACGGGATAAATAGTACTTTCCCATTTTGAAGAGTGCAAATGTCAAAACTTCCTTTTCTTAAAACATAAGAAACCTAAACAAATTTTTACAAGGTTCAAAAATGATGTCATGTGTTAATGTTATTGTAGCTATGGTCGGGTTCCTTCAAGCCGGCATAGATAACATAAAGGTTGTGATAATATAATTATTGTGATATGATAATTATATTGATAGTTATTGATAATATAATTATTATATTATTATTGTGATAATATTATTATATTCTAATTATAGTATAATTATTATATTGATAATATAATATAATTATATTATGATAACATAATTGAGCCAACTTGGATGTGTGGTGTCTCTTGGTGAAGGGGCACTACCAATATGTATAAAGGAAGAGTGCAACTTCCTCTTTTGGCATCCAACACATGCACAATACATTGCAGATTGAATATGTTGTAGATCAAACATACACAATAGAAAAAAACAACATGGTATCAGAGAGGGAACGAGCTTGGGCATTGTTGGTGGATTGTAGAGATAGCCAAGCTGGTAGAAACAATCTGGTGGGCCGCAAAGATGCCCGATAGAGATTGTTGTGTTCTATTCTTGCTGCGATAATGAAGGTCAAAGTCGGCAATCTGATGCAGCATGACATGGGGCTCCACAGTGCTTGCGCAGCTTGTGCGGAGTCCAGTGTGTAGACACAAGCTTTTATAATGTCACTGCTATTCATTGTTGGGTGCAGCGCTAAAATTGTATGTTATGTTTCCACTGGGAAGACAAGGAGATAGGACGAAAAAAGGATTAGCAGAGATTCGGGCCACTGACACAAACCCATGACACGTTAACATTGGAAGACTTAAAATATGTAATCCCGATGTCTGTCCATATCGACACCTGTAACAGAAACGCTCTCATCATTGGTGCCGAAGCTGAATATTGTTGATGCATCAACTGAAAGTGTAGAAAAAGAGATCGAGGTTGGTTTCATACTCAACATTCTGTTGAGTGGTGGAGACATGATTCACCGTCAGTAGCATCAACATCTCGAACATAGAATATTCCGCGTCTTGGTGGAGACCGGGAATATTATGCAATGTAGGCCATCAAATCTATGAGTCATAGTAATACCGATTGATGGCATTAGATACAACATATATTGGGAGTGCTATCCTTATGGCTTAGACTAGTCACAAAGAAAATTACATTTCAATTCAACCTTAAGACGGACGAAGAGGCAAGAACCTAAGTGTATGCTAATGCCAGGATTCTATTCTATCAACAATGAATAAATAATCGAGTGATCACTACATTAATATCAAAGGAAGTTGAAATATCTGTAGAGACAAACCCCAATACAGAACATGAGCACAACCTTATTGTCAGGTCCCAATTCATGGACGTATTTGTAGTCTAGAAACGATGCAAGACAAGCATCCTGAGCATACTTATCTGATGATGGAAGACATATGAAGCCGAATTGATGCTCGAATAGAAGCAATGTGTATTTGGAAGGTCCACAAAATAGATCGCAGTAGGCAATTGGAAGTGCAGACTCTGCTCACAACCATTGACGATATCGGAAGCCTACATAATGTGAAAGGGATGCAAACACGATAAGGTCAAGAAGAAAAGACAATACAATTCAAATGTATTACTAATGCCACGTCGATTAATATCAATTCAGGCTAATAAAAGATAATTATCATTAACCAGTGTTTGTTATGAGAATAACAATTGAGTTACCAGTTGATATTGTTGATTTATGAACACATTAAGAGCTATGTTCCTAACCCTACCTCCACTCCCACTTCGGGAAAGGGTAAACGGAACCTTATTTCTCCCAAAGATGGCTCTGGTAAATGGAAGGCTGAAGGTAATATTGGTAGCAGCTCTAAGAAAATTCAGATCGGGAAGACTGAAACCTCCAATGGCTATTCCGATGATGATGTGACTGGGGACTCTGAGGAGGAGGCTGGTGAGAACCAAAATGTGTAGAACCCTAATAGGGAGGAGGAGGATACTGATGACTCTGATGATAATGCCATCCCCCAAGTTGACGGTAGTAATGAGGAGAATAACAGTAAGGATTCTAAAAAGAATACTGAGACGGAGGCAGAGATTAATAATCAAATGGACGAAGGATCCCACCAGAAGAATACTGAAGACTCTCATTCTAGGGAGGCTGACTCTGTTTCTAAAAATATTGAAAAAGGAGAATTTGGCTGAAAAAGAGGAGTTGGGCGACAAGAATTTGGAGGGTATGGCCAATCTAAAAGGTAAACCTACAGAAGGTGTTAATTCTGAAGAAGCCATGGCTCATAACTCTCACAGCCTGGAAGATTTGGTGGATATTGCTCTTCAGTATGCCGAAAAGCATAATGTTGAAAGAGACTTTCACAAAGAGGAGGTCCCCATTATGGATGAGTTTGTTGCTGGTATGAGGCATGATGTGCCCGTATCCCAAGACTCTTAGGAGAATATCCATGATGGTAGTGAGGATTCCAGTGAGAGGAGAATCAGAGAGTCTTCCATTAAATTAATTTTTGAGGACTTTGATGACAAAGAGGAAGTTACAACCGGGGCCCTGCAGACTGCCAAAGCCGAGGCTCTTTACTCCTTCAGATTCAATAAGTGGTGCTTCCATGAGATTAAAACGCTCAATCTGAAGTGTAGGAAACTTGAAGCGAAAAATGCTAGCCTACAGGAGAAAGTGGACACTTTTCTCAAAGAGGGAGCCCCTAATCTTCCTTCTGCTGATATTCTAAAAATAATGGACAATATGGAGAGCACCTTCACTGACATTCTCTAGCAGAGAAAGGATAGCATGAAAGCGTCCAGCATCAATCTCAAGGCCTTGGTTAATCTGCTGGATAAAGTTCCTGAGGAGGGTAGTGAACACAAGAATGACTCCCCGAAGGCTAGTGGCGGTCCCAGTTCCAGAACCCGTGGGAGTACCAAGAAGAAATCTCCTATTCTGAAGAAAAATGTTGATGAACTGAAACGTGTCATCGGTCGAATGGGCAACATCCAGGCCAAAATGGAGAAGACTCTTGATGAAAAAGTTGGGATTATGTATTCGGCTGTTTAGGCTGGATCCCGTGCTGATTTTTTGTTTCTCGGACTGGTTTTTTTTGCTGTCTTTCTTGCCGGTGCCCTTGTAGCCCTTCTATGGGCAGTTCGTTGTTGTTGCTTCTTTTTGTTGTGTTCTCTTCTTTCTATCTTTTGCTGCTAGCTTTGTAAAGGGTTTCGGGTCCCCTTCAAAACCTATTTTTTCCAGTAATTAGAACAATTGAGTTACCAGTGATCTATAGGTTAATCATAAGATATATTAGCAATTAAGCAAATAATAACTAAGTTTTGAGGGGTGGTGATTATCGGACCACGGAAGTCTTTAATCAACATCTCCAAGTATTGATGGTGCAAACTCGATATAGATAACATATAAATTACTATGTATCGCTGATGCTATCTATTGGAGGAATCGATAAGATTAATATCATTAGCATCCTGAATAACATCATTAATGTTGAAGGTTATGGACACTGTTACTAAGGATATATCCATATGAAAAGATAGCAATCCATAACAAAGACGTTAAAATGGGATCTGCATAGATGACACCCATGGAATGTGCACTATAACTAAATTAAATGATGGAGGATCTCTCCATGAATTAATTTAGAAGAGCAAGAGGATTCAAATGAAGGAGATGCTTTGTATTGCTATTGATATTACGGAGGGAAAATTGTTCCTGCATAAACATGGAGTTGCACATAGAGACCTGAATACAACAAGTATTTTACTGGACAAGCAAGGGAATGCAGCTATTACAGATATTGGTATGGTTCATCCTTCTAAGATCTTGGGGGAGGTTGTTGAATATGAAACAAGTGGATACAAATGGCTTGCCCTAGAGATGATTGCAGCAAATCTTGTTTACACCCGTGAACAATGTCTACAGCTTTGGAATGATGCTGTGGGAGATGGTCACTTGCCAAGTTCCTTATGCTGGTTACTCTCCTGTGTAGGTTGCAATAGGCATTGCAGCATGTGGACTGCGGCCAGATATCCCATCAGATTGCTCTCCTCTTCTGAAGACTTTGATACAGAAGTGTTGGAACAACTATCCTTTGCAAAGACCCAATTTCTCTGAAATTCTCAATGTATTGTGCAGTTCGTTGGTATCAGGTGTCATGCGGCGAATGGTCATTTGCTCCTAGCATTGAATGATTGTTGACAAGAGTTGTTGGATAATAACAAATTACAGGGGCGTCTTTGAGATTGGAGTGCTCATTTCTCTGGGGATCGAATGATACTTGTAAACTGAATCCAGCATACAAGCCATTGAGTAGAACCTTGTCGTCTCTATTGAATCATTGTCTCGAGGAACCAAAGTTACCGAGGTTAGGAACCTTAAAATTGGTATGAGTGCGGAGTTCGTAATTAATCTCTTGGCTGCCATTATCATGTGTGGAAGATGATTCTAGAGTTGTGCGGGATTTTGGTTTTATCTGAGAATTACCAACAGTGTGGGTACTATGTTCAACTAAGGAGGCTCTAATGTAGCCATGTTTGGGGATAAATCCATAGTTTATTACATTCACTCATGTTACTATGGAATCAAACAAGTACATTTGTGTACGGGAAACTACTTTTGTGAATAATCATGTGACAGATGATGAGAGTCTCTTGGAGCAAGATATCTTCCATGATTGGGACCATGTGAGCAAGGTAGGCTTCCGTGACAGAGGGAGCAGCTAGAGGAGCTTCTTCAATTGACTTCCAAGGATCTTGGTCATATTGGTTCGGAGGGAGTAGATCGTGTCGAGATGGTTTCTCTAGTGATAAGGAAATTGTAGCAGTCAGAGGACTATGATTCATGGGATGGAGTCTCATGTATGTAGGCTGGAAGGCCTTTACGCAAACACCTAGGTTGTGATATTCCTGGATAGATGGATACTTGGTGAGCTTGGGATTCACCAAGAGTGATGAAGGCTCCAACCTTGTATTTCATGACAGGTCAAAGCATGTGGAGATCAAATATCACCACATTAGAGATATGGTGCAAAGGAACGCTATTCAGTTGAGGTACATTAGCACTGAAGAACAAACAGACAATATTCTCACCAAGCCTCTTGCCAAAGTGAAGTAATTTGCATTTTTGAGACAAGCTTGGAGTTTTGGAGAATGAAGCCCTTGTTGAGATGGAGTCCCAGCATTAGTGATGTAATGTCCCCGTTTCAAAATAGGACTTAATAATAAAAAATTATTAAATAATAAATCTTTCTAATAAATAAATAATAATATTAAAATATAAAGATAAATAATTAAATAATTAATATGACATAATATTTTAATATAATATGATTATAATATAGATAAAACAATATTATTAAAAATAATATATTATTAATATAATAATATAATACATAATATAATATACAATATATAAATATTATATATTTGATATAAATATAAAATTACATATATTATAATATAAAATATAAAATATAAAATATATTTAATATATATTAATAGATCATATATTACAATATTTACCAAACATTTATTAAATATACTAATATAAATAACAAACCATTTACAAAACAATATATAAAATAATACTTAACTAAGCATTAATAAATAATATAACAAATACTATATAAAAATAATACTAAAAATAAATATATAAGAAACAGTGACTGAAGGGAAGAGTTGCGACCAAAGATCCCTACCTTTGTCCCCCAGGTCCTGCAGGAACATATGGGGAAAGAAAGGAAAAAACAAGTGGGGAGGGAAAAAAAGCATCTAGTCAGCAAAAATTGATACTGTCAGCAGTATGTCAGAGGATTAAAAATGTCACTATTTGGGAATTCAAACAGCCAACAAACGATACATTCAACATTTATATATTACCTTCAGCATTTTTATATTACATTCAACGTTTTTATATTACAGTCAGCTTCCTTTATATCACTATCAGCAATCACGCATCGAGTCAGCAATCTAAATATTACATCAACACTTTATACAGCCCAGTCAACAATATATCATCAGCAATCAGAACAGAAATCAACAGTAATCTCCAGCGATGGGAAACAATAGTAGTTTAAGAGAAATTTCAACCACAAAAATACATCAAATAATAGATAGAAACAGCAATCACATCAGTGAATATAAAATTAATAACTCTCCAGCAAATAAGATCAAGGCAATTGAAAGGAAAAGCTAATTGCCTTATCTATTTTAAATCTGCATAATAGATCATCGGTAAACTTATCAATTGAAGATCTTATCTTTGTCCATTCTTGGATCTACTCAGAGAAACTATTGGAGTAACAGGATCATCTCAAATCAGTCTTATCAAGTATAGTAGAGACCTTAGTGCACTAAATACCAATGTGAGATCAGTTTGACCCATATATATCAATTTGTCCCATCAGACATAACATTCGTATTAATATTAATTATATATATCAAGAGGCAACT
This sequence comes from Chamaecyparis obtusa, assembly GCA_027943335.1. Lineage (NCBI taxonomy): Eukaryota > Viridiplantae > Streptophyta > Pinopsida > Cupressales > Cupressaceae > Chamaecyparis > Chamaecyparis obtusa. The sequence continues at coordinate 225,922 of BSBK01006053.1, forward strand.
GTCCTACAAGGAACTTAAGATATAATAAGTATTCTTGAAAACGCTATTATCATTACCTGTATCTTAAGGGTTCTTAAGTTTATAAGGAGTGATTCAAAGCAAGAGTAAAGAGTTCAAGATAATTGTCCCAAATTCCTAAACCATCCTGCCTGGGAACATCTCAAGTGATTTCTTGAGATGAATTGTAATGCATTTTTCTCTGAGACGGAGAAATTTGAGGTGTCAGCCCTTGTAATACATTTTTCTCTGAGATGGAGAAATTTGAGGTGTCAGCCCTTGTAATGGATTTTTCTTTGAGACAGAGAAATTTGAGGTGAAAGCCCTTGTTTCTCTTTCCACTCATGGGAGTAGCCATAGTGGATGTCATGTGAGAAAATCCATGACTTTTCCCTTGTGTTTATTCACCCTCTGGGTATAGCCATGGTGAATGTCATGATGAGATGGTGACATCACATTGAGTGATTCCGTGATGAGCACTTGTGTTCATTTGCATTTCCATTCATGGGAGTAGCCATGATGGACCCACCCTTTGGGATTAGCCATGGTGGATATCACTACCTAACTTAGATATCGAGAAGGATTCTTCCCTAGTTTAGAGGGAGTGTTAATGTTATTGAAGCTATGGTTGGATTCCTTCAGGCCGACATAGATAACATAAAGGTTGTGATAATATAATTATTATATTATTATTGTGATAATATTATTATATTATAATTATAGTATATTTATTATATTGATAATATAATATAATTATATTGGTAATATAATTATATTTGTTGACATATTTAAGTTGTCATTGGTAAAGTCATTGGCAAACATCCCACCGGAACACTAGTACATCACACCAGTACTCTTAAGTATGAACCGATAGACTAAACAAGTAAGCGGTATACTTTGCTAGTCACGCTTATATTGGTCTAAGTTATTCCAACCGGTCATGGGAGACACATGGGGAAGAGATGGCTAACCAGGTACAAGTTCTTTACCGGTTAATGCATGATAATCCGAACCGGATTATGCGGAGCGTTCTCAGTTAAAACTGGAGTTAGCTTTTTCAGTTTTATTGAATTTAGATTTGTTTTATCTACAAGCGTTTCAAGGTAAACTCAAGATCGGTTTGCAAGCTTTTTCTGCACGTTTGATTTATGGGTGAGTTTACAGCTTGGCAGAACTGTGAGATGTATTTTAATAAGATTAATTTCTTATAAATACAGGTCATAGGACACACAAGAATTGTTGTTGAATATCCAGAGCAGGAGAGAGATATCTTTTGAGAGGAGCTACAGTCACAAGAAGTGAAAGACGGAGAAGGGTTCAACAACCAAGCATAGCAAAGAGGAACAGGTAAGATCTAATCAGATAGAAAGTGTCATCATATATCATTGCTTTAGATTGTGAAGCATATTCAAATCCCTTAAACATGGGTGAACCCTAATAGGTTCTTTGTACAAATCCCTTTACTGGGTAACATCTTTACTGGTGTTGAAAGTCCTCTTACAAGGTGACTCCTAATAGTGTTAAGATCCTAACAGGTCTTCTTCCAAATCCCTTAACCGGGTAGCACTCTTATCAGTGCTTTGTAAGCCTCTAACAGGGCACCTTTATTACTGTAGTAGTAAAGTTGTGGGTTTTGTCCCATCGTGGTTTTCTCCTTCTAACCGAGGGTTTCCACGTATATATCTTGTGTTGACCTGTGCATTTCAATTTCTGTTTATGAGTGTTATTATATTCTTTTAATTTTGCAAGAATATATATATAAGGTGAAATTGAAGTAGAAATTGTATTTACTAATTCACCCCCCCCCCCTTCAGTAACCGGTTAGGACTAACATTTGGTATCAGAACATTTGGTTCTCAAAGACATAAAGCTTAACCACTTGAGTAAAAGATCATGGAGGGATACAGGTATCAAAAGCAGCTTGAGGAAGCCAATAACATAATTTCCTCTCTTGAGAGTAGACTAAGGAGGTCCCTTGCAAAAAGAAAGGAGTTGGCTCTGCAATTGAGCAAGAGCAATGAAACAATTGAGGAACTCTCTGGGCAAAGTGGATCTGATAAAGCAGAAGAGGCGGTCTCAGATCTTATGGAGAAAAATCAGAGTCTAACCAATCAGATCCCCAACCTGAAAAGAGAGCGGGAAAATAATGCTCTAAGAATGACTGAAATCATTGGAGAAAAGAGGAAAGTTGAAGGTGAAAGGAATAGTGTTGTAAAATCACTAGTGACCTCTGAAAGAGCAAGAAATCTGGCAGAAGATGCGGTGAGAGAAAGTGATCTTGTTGTTTTACAACTTCAAGAAGACATGCAGATAGTAACTCGAGAAAATGTTATTATGCAAAAGAACTTGCATGATAAAGATGATGCATGCAAAAGGTCGGCTATTGAATTGTATCAACTGAAGGAACAACTGAAGACTCTTGAAGAGAGAAATGAGACACTCAAAAGGTACAATGAAAGCTCAGAAAAGCTTGATGAGCAATTGAGGGGGCTCAAAGAAAGCACAAGGATCCCATAGGTCTTGGGTATACCGGTCAAAGCAACAATGAAACTGGTGAATCCTCTAAAGTCAAGAAGGGCAAGAAGGAAAAGAAGAAACCGGCAGAAGATAAAGGTAAGAAGACCTTCAAAACCTCTTGCAATCATTGTGGTAAATCGGGTCATAAAACAAATGACTGGAGAAATGCACCGGTGAAACCATTCACTTCTAACAGTTACTGCAACAACTGTTACAAGTATGGCCACAGGACCTTTGAATGCAGGTCACATCCCAACAGTGTCCAGTAGAAGCAAGGGAAGCTTCAAAGGTTACTGTTATGCATGCAACAAATTTGGACACAAAGCAGAAGAATGCAGATCCAAAACCATGGCATTCAAGTCCCCACCGAGACCGGTATTCCATAATAGGAACACAAACCGGAGCACAACCAATTGTGCTAGCTGTGGAAAATTTGACCATAGCAACTCTCGATGTCACTCATCCATGAACAAGGAAAGAAGGGTAAATCCATGGAGAGAAATCAGGATGGCTTGTTACAACTGTAACAAGATTAGGCATATGGCCAAGGAATGCAAGAATCGGCCAAGGAGCAAAAGAAAAGGACCGGCCAAACCGGTGAAGAGGACCTTGTCTCCCAACCAAAAGGGTAACAAGGGAAAAGACACTGAAAAAGAAGTCAAAAAGATTTGGTTCAAAAAGGAATCAAAGAGCTCCGGTGAGGAGAAAACAGAAGGAAGATCATCATCTGCTTATGGTGATATCTCTTCAGCAAACTGAGCCTAAAGGCTTAAAGGGAACCGATAGTCTGCCTACTGTTCCTGGTATAACTAGTGAGTAATGATCTCACATAGTCAAAAAGAGCAACCGGAAGAAGTCACCAGTATATCAGGTATATCGAAGAGGTAATTGCTAACATCACAACCGAGGATTGTTTAACACGTAAACGCATGAGAACCGATTGTCATAAGAAAGATTGATGAGGTAATTAATGTTGTAGCTGTTAACAATTGTTACCATTTGGTAATTACCGTTATACCCTAAGTCTATTTAAGGAAAGGATGATTACTCATTTCACTTTACATTGCAAACTATGATTTTTGATTTCTTAAGACTCGAGTAATCTTTTCGTGCTTTGATTTACAGTCTTTGCGAAGTGAACTCTGTAAATCCTATAAAGGACTCTGTGTAAACTGGTCTGATATGATGACATCATCATCTCTAGTTGTCAACCTAATTCAAGGTAACCAATTTGATAGACCAGTTTACGACATAATGACAGCGCAGAACCGGGAGAACGATATGACGGGTTCTCTATCATTAGTGCCTGAAGGAGTTTTATTGACTGAAGACATTACGACGTTCATCCACTCAAAGAAGGAAGAATTGGGTGAAACCTTCATCCAAAGCGAATATCTTTCACTCTGCAAGGATGGAAAGCTTCAAGATAAGTATGCGAAGCTCGAAACTTTAGGTTTAATCAACGGAGTTAAGTATCCAACCGTGTTTCGACCGGATTGGATAAGACTGGTTCTAAGTAGGGTTCATGAACTAGGAATGTGGCTAGCGAAAGGTGCAGTCACACCGATGACCAAGGAAGATTTGCGAAGGGTTACTGGATATAGAAACAAAGGGGAAGCTCTTACCCTTAGAATGATTGCAAATGCAGAAGTCGCAAGATTAACAAAGTCAAGGTCTGACAGTCGGTTGATGACTATTAACGACATCGAAGACGAGGATGTTCGGTTTGCATTTGCGGTCATCAGATATAAAATCTCTCAGTCGAGCAACCTCAACAGTGTACCAAGAGGAGCTATACACGCCGCACACCGAATCATGCATGACAATGCACAATACGATATTTGCGCTATGCTAAGAGGGCAAATATTCGAAAACCTAAAGAAGCTCAGTCTGGTGAAGTTTCTGAAATACAAAACTTTGCTGGTATGTTTGTTCTTCTACTATCAAAATTTCTTTCCAAGGATAGGAAAAGTAACATGGCAAGTAGACAAACCCGTTATGGTTCAAATAAGTGAATTAGCAGAAAACCTAGGAAATCGGTTCACAAAGTTATGACCGATTACTTTGAGGCCTTCCTGCTTAGAATGCACGCTAGGGAAAGAATTCCCTCGGCAATTGTTCAAAAATACAAGGATGAGGTGTGTTTTCTGGTTAGTACTGATCACTGTATAATTCAAGTTGTGGAGCCCAGATTAAAGTATGCACTGCAACTTGGGTATGAAATCTCTAGCAAGGTAGCCAAGGCATATGCCGATGCATTGCAAGAGAGTGACCTAGATCTCTCTGCATACCGGTTTGGCACATATTGTAATGACCCTTACCAATAGGCCACTAAAAACCCCTCACAAATGTAACTCAAAATGTAGATAGAAAATTATTTTGCAATATATGAGTTCGCTGTCCCAAAATTTCAGAATAATAGATAGCAACCAAATACCATCTAAAACACTATCAATGATGTAGGAAATTGCTCAAAACCATATGCCATTCATATATCAACAATTTGCAACAATGCCATACATATTTCAGCCAATAATATGATCATCAAACCCTAGGTTTGCAATATAGATAGACTAAAAATTACAATGCCCTTTCACTTGCAAAATCCTAGCCTTCCTTTGATACCAATAATGCCAAATGGCAAACAAAGACAAGTACAATGTAAAATAGTAAAGTGTTGAAGCTATATTTTGTACTCAGCTGAAAACATACATTTCTCAGAAAATATGCCAAATGCCAAATGAGAAGTGAGGAACCTGATTGTAGATGGCTGCAATAATTTTTCGGACTGTTTTTTCGCTCTGCTTTTTCGGATCTGCTTTTTCGCTTTGCTTTTTCGAATCTGCTTTTTCACTTTTCTTTTTTGGATCTACTTTTTCGCTTTGCTTTTTCAGATCTGCTTTTTCACTTTGCTTTTTTGGATCTACTTTTTCGCTTTGCTTTTTCAGATCTGCTTTTTCGGACTACTTTTTCGGATTTGCTTTTTCGCTTTCCTTTTTCGGATCTGCTTTTTTCTTCTTGCAACCAAAACTCAAACCCTCAGGTAAGTCTAAGGACTCCAAATAAGCTCAACTTGAAATGGCTGAATACCACTTTCAAAGTGCAACCCTTCAAAGGATATTTCACCTCCTCAGTTATGCAAATCCTTAAGAAACTCCGTTCCTAAAGATCAAATGACAATCTGTAGACCAAGATGGCGCCACAAATGCTCAAAGAGAAAAGTAGTGTAAACTCAAGTCATGGAATGTCCAAATGAGAGGCCAAGCACTCTATTTATTCACTTTTCTAAGAAGCCACTAGAACTTCTAGAAGTATCCATAAAGTATTCTTATAAAATCTCTTTATAATGCACTTTTATATAAAAAGTAACTTTATAAAATAAAAAGTGCAACTCAACTCAAAATTATAACATTTTGGCCCCACATAACACATTATAATAAAAAATATGATAAACACTATCTCTCCAAAAGCAAATAAGACCATCCAATCCCCAAATAATCATCAGAATGACTCTCTCACCATAACCATCTGCCTACGAGAGTCCATGATAGGCAAATCCACTGAAAAATGACATGTCACTAAGGAGGGGACATGACAGTCCGCCCCTCCTGAAATTGCTTGCCCTCAAGCAATCTCAAAGCTGGGTGCTACAAAATATCTTCTCCCTTCCATGTGGCATCCTCCTCAGGCAAATTTCTCCACTTCACCAAATACTCCCTGATGGTCCTCCTGCGGAGCTGCCTCTCTCTGCTGTCAATGATGTACTCGGGAACAAGAACCAACTTCCCCTCATCATCGAATGGAGGAAGAACTGCTGAAGGCACAACATGCTGACCCAACGCCTTCTTGAGGTGTGACACATGGAAAACATTGTGTATCCTGCTATTTGCTGGAAGCTCAAGCTCATATGCCATCTCTCCAATATGCCTGATAATCCGGAAAGGACCATAGTACCTGGGCTTAAGCTTCTCCGATCCACTCTTCCCAAGAGTAGCCTGTCTATAGGGCTGCAACATGAGATAAACCATATCTCCAACCTCAAAACTCCTCTCTGTCCGCTTCTAATCTGCATACTGCTTATGCTGATTCTGTGCCTTGGCAATATTATCTCTGAGAGCATCAACAATGTCCTTGCTCTCTTGAAGCAAATCTCCAGCATGAGGAACTCTAACATCACTCATAAGCAAATCCAAAAAACTCAGTGCCTCATAACCATATAGTGCCCTGAAAGGAGTCATCTAAATAGACATGTGGTATGTGGTATTGTAGCAATACTCACATAGATAAATCCACCTAACCCATGCCTTCTGCTGCCCTGTCACATAGTTCCTCAAGTAGCCTTCCACCCACTTATTTACTATCTCAGTCTGCCCATCAGTCTGCGGGTGGTAATTGGTGCTAGGTGTAAGCTCAGTGCCACATAAACGAAACACCTCCTGCCAAAAATGACTCAAGAACCTGCTGTCCCTGTCACTCACTATGCTCCGGGGTATCCCATGTAGTCTGAAAATCTCTCTGAAGAAGACCTCAGCCACCTGCACTGTTGTGTAAGTAGTAGTGATGGGAAAGAAGTGTGCATACTTCGTCAACTTGTCCACCACCACATAGATGCAATCTCGCCCTTGGGCCTTAGGAAAGCCCGTAATGAAATCCATGGATATACACTCCCACTTCCTGTTAGGAATGGGAAGTGGCTATAGGAGCCCTGCTGGAAAGGTGTGCTCTTGTTTGTTCTGCTGACAAACAAGGCACTCTCGTACATACTGCAACACATCTGCCTTGAGCCCCTTCCAAGTGAAAGGCTCTCGCACCTGCCTGTAAGTTTTGAAGTATCCAGGATGTCCAGCGGTAGGTGAATCATGAAGAGCTCTCATAACAATACGCTTCACCTTTGATCCTGGGACTAAGAATATCCTGTTCTTGTAGATAATCAAATCATCCACAAGTGTGTACCTGGTATCAACAACTGTCCCATCAACAATCCCGGATGCCCATGAATCTCTAGCATACTCTGCAATAATCAAATCCCTCTAATCCTCAGATATCTCAACCATAGCATTGAGATGTGGTCTGCGTGACGAAGCGTCTGCTACCACATTCTGAGTCCCTCTCACATAGGAGATGTCAAAATCATAAGCCTGCAGCTTACTAACCCACTTTTGCTGCCTGTCATTGAGATCTCTCTGTCCAAGGAAATGTCTCAAACTATTGTGGTCAGTTTTAATGCAAAACTTACCACCCACCAGATACTGCCTGAATTTAGCCAATGCATGCATAATGGCTAACATCTCCTTGTCATATATACTAAATGACCTCTTTGGCCCACGGAGCTTCCTGCTCTCAAATGCAATGGGGTGCTTGTCCTGCATCAAAACAGCACCAATACCCTCTCCAGATGCATCGCACTGAAGCTCAAATGGCTTCGAGAAGTCAGGCAATGCTAATACAGGGCATGGAAGACCCTGTTCATGGTAGACTGAAAAGTAGCTGGCGCATTGGTCAGCCCAAATGGCATGACCACAAACTCAAAGTGCCCACAATGACATCTGAAGGCGGTCTTCTCAATATCCTGCTCTCTAACTCTGATCTGATGGTAGCCGGATCTCAAATCAATCTTCGTGAAGTAACATGCACCGTGAAGCTCATCAATCAACTCATCAATCCGTGGAATGGGGTACCTGTTCTTAATTGTCTTCTTATTTAGCACCCTATAGTCAATGCACATCCGCAAAGTACCATCCTTCTTCACCAATACTACCGAAGAAGCAAAAGGAGACTTGCTCGGTCTGATGTGTCCCATCGCAAGCAACTCCTTGATGGTTTTCTCTATCTCATCCTTGAGTCTCTTAGGATGCCTGTAGGGTGTAATCATCACAGGTTTAGCACCCTCCTCTAACTCAATGATGTGCTCAATGCCTCTATCTGGTGGCCTGCCAGGTGGGATGTCGCTGAAAACTTTATCATATTTAACCCTCAGCCTCTGTATATTTGGATGATACTCTGTTTTATGATGTCCCTCCTGTGTAGGCATGAGAGTACATACTGCTGCCCACTCCATGTCATCATGTCTGGCTAACCTCTCCATTCGTCTGAAAGAAATAGTCCTGATGTCACTATTTCTGATGGCTCTCAAAATGTGTTGCTTCCCATCCACCTCAAACTTAATCTCCATGTCCTTCAACCTGAAAGTGACCTCTCCCAATGAGTGCAACCACCTCATCCCAAGAACAATATCCAGATCACCCATGTTAACAACATGGTAGTCCGCCTTGAACTCATAGTTGTTCAGGCGTAAAGGCAAATCTCTAACCATTCTATTACACTTAAGAGTGTAACCATCAGCAACATGTACTCGTAGTCCCTCAAACTCCTCAGTCATACTACCACAGCATTCAACAAAACGTGCATCAATAAAATTGTGCGTAGCACCTGTATCAACTAATGTAATAACTCTCTGCCCCGCTAGAACACCATGCAGTCTAAAAGATCCTTCCTGCTGAATGCTAGACAAGCGTGCCTTCTGTAAGTGCAACTTGGGCTCCTCCTTAGGTTTTGAAGCCTCTGCCTCTGCCTCGGGCTCTGCATCAATATGATCATCCTCATGTCCAGAACTGTCAGAATCTGAATCCTCGTAGTAAGCCCACATAACCCTGTTGGCCTTCCCCTTAGACCTCATAGGACAATCATGATCCCTGTCGTAAGGATCCTTGTAGTAGAAACATAGCTTCTTCCTGCGCAAGTCATTCAGTGTCTCCATATCCAGAGGTGTAGTTGACTTACCCTTGGTATCATCTTTTTTGCCCTTCTTTTTATCAAACTTTCTAGTGTCTCGGAATGAAGAAGTGCTCTTGGGGGTGAATCTGCTGGAGGGTGCTGTGAGCTCCATACTCCGTGCCTTCCTCATAGCCTCCTGCAATGAAGGGGGATCGAATGCCTTGATCCAACCCTTTAGAGGTTCAGACAACCCCTCTGTAAATAGTATAACCAGCCTCCTCTCAGACACATCCTGCACCATCACTGATAATCTCTGAAACTCACTGATGTAGACCTCTAAACTGCCTGTCTGTCTCAGCTGTGCAAGATCACGGAAGAAGACCTCTGGGTCTTTCTTATCAAAGCGCTCTACCAGTCTATCCACAAAATCTTGGTAGGATGTCACCTGATTATGTTGCAATGTAATCATACCATGTGACCACCAATCATGTGCTGTGCCCTCTAAATGCAAAGTGGCATACCTGATGGCATCAATCTCCGACATAGGCCTCAATGCAAGGAATGTGTCTAACTTATGGATCCAAGCCTGTGCTGTCATCTGCCCGCTGCCATCAAAGGATGGTAATGTGAGCTTGGTAGCAGCTCGCTGCAACTCACTGCCCTGGCCTCCTCTAGGTCTCCTATTCTACCAACTATTCCTCATGTGCTCTCTCCTCTGACTCAGGTAACGATCAAAATTTAGCAACTCAAGGACATGTGGAGGTAATGCTTGCCATTCTGCATCTGCAGCTCTAAGGTCATCTGAAAATCCTCCGGCATATCATCTCCCACTGCCTTCTGGGCCTCTTCTCTAAGGAAAGTAGGATGTGTAGGCCTATCTGCAGTCCATGATCTGTGTCTAGGTGCACCCTGTGAACCTGCCACACTCCTGTTATCCTATTCTGGTATCCCTCTACCCTGTTCCTGATTCCTCCTATCCAGCTGAGCAACTCTGTCCATCATAGTAGTCAATGCCCGTAAGGACTGAACTATCTCCTACTGTCCAGTAGTCATAGCCCGGAAGAAGTCTCTAGCCTCATCATCATCAGTCCTAGGGACTCTAGGTGGACTCTGTGACTGTCTCTCACCCATAGTAAGTATATCTCTGAATTCCTGCTCACCCTCAAGTGCAGCTCTCCTGTGTGTATAATACCTGTGATGCCCAAATGCTGAAGGATGCATAAAGATTTCTTACCCAACAGGATGGCAAGAACACCGCTCTGATACCATTGTAATGACCCTTACCAATAGGCCACTAAAAACCCCTCCAAAATGTAACTCAAAATGTAGATAGAAAATTATTTTGCAATATATGAATTCGCTGTCCCTAAATTTCAGAATAATAGATAGCAACTAAATACCATCTAAAACACTATCAATGATGTAGGAAATTGTTCAAAACCATATGTCATTCATATATCAACAATTTGCAACAATGCCATACATATTTCAGCCAATAATATGATCATCAAACCCTAGGTTTGCAATATAGATAGACTAAAAATTACAATGCCCTTTCACTTGCAAAATCCTAGCCTTCCTTTGATACCAATAATGCCAAATGGCAAACAAAGACAAGTACAATGTAAAATAGTAAAGTGCTGAAGCTATATTTTGTACTCAGTTGAAAACATACATTTCTCAGAAAATATGCCAAATGCCAAATGAGAAGTGAAGAACCTGATTGTAGATGGTTGCAATAATTTTTCGGACTGCTTTTTCGGATCTGCTTTTTCGCTTTGCTTTTTCAGATTTGCTTTTTCGCTTTGCTTTTTTAGATCTGCTTTTTCGGACTACTTTTTCGGATTTGCTTTTTCGCTTTACTTTATTAGATCTCTTTTTTCCTCTTGCAACCAAAACTCAAACTCTCAGATAAGTCTGAGGACTCCAAATAAGCTCAACTTGAAATGGCTGAATACCACTTCCAAAGTGCAACCCTTCAAAGGATATTTCACCTCCTCAGTTATGCAAATCCTTAAGAAACTCCGTTCGTAAAGATCAAATGACAATCTGTAGACCAAGATGGCGCCACAAATGCTCAAAGAGAAAAGTAGTGTAAACTCAAGTCATGGAATGTCCAAATGAGAGGCCAAGCACTCTATTTATTCACTTTTCTAAGAAGCCACTAGAACTTCTAGAAGTATTCATAAAATATTCTTATAAAATCCCTTTATAATGCACTTTTATATAAAAAGTAACTTTATAAAATAAAAAGTGCAACTCAACTCAAAATTATAACATTTTGGCCCCACATAACACATTATAATAAAAAATATGATAAACACTATCTCTCCAAAAGCAAATAAGACCATCCAATCCCCAAATAATCATCAGAATGACTCTCTCACCATAACCATCTGCCTACGAGAGTCCATGATAGGCAAATCCACTGAAAAATGACATGTCACTAAAGAGGGGACATGACACATATGAGGAAATTCGGGAAAATCTGAAGAAGAAAATATCAGTAAAACAATCAAAAAAGGTATATGCAAAAAGGACTCCCACACCGAGGAAGAAGAAAACAGTAGCTGAAGAACCTAAGGTTCAGAGGAAAAGAACATGTAATGTCCCTTCTTATTCTCCTTCTATAATTTCCTGCAAAACCGACGTCAGTACATGATAACACACCAAATATATATGACTCATACTCTATTCTAAGTTAGTAAGGGGGGAATTTGATCCTTAAGGTTGCCTCTAGGTCGGGCTTCACAAAATTCCCGGCTTGAGAAACATTCGCTCCCTCTAAGCAATCAGGCTATCGACACGTCATCCCTAGAGCACTGCCCATAAGAATCTCTCGGAAGCAGCTTATTGCATTCCAAGCCTACGCATATGCATATGACTGGTCTTCAATATATATACTGCCTACGTGAGATAATAATCTCGAGACTAGGGAAATGTCTTAATTTCCTCTAGCCCCCTCTAGAGACGGGGATCCTTCTGTATCATCCATAGTTGAGATATTGAATCTCGAGACTAGAAAATTATCATAATTTCTTCTAGCCCCCTCCAAATATGAGATCCATCTTTTAATGAATACTTTATTCATTCTTTTTATGGCTCATATCATCCACAATAAACATGTATAATCATTTAAGTTCACATCATTAATATAATTGTAAATAATTCCTTACATTAATTATAATACAATTATTTGCAATCTATAAAAGAATACTAATATCTTGAAGTTTAAAAGTAAACATAGATAGCCATACATATATATATTTATATATAAGTATATTCTGAAATTTAAATACAAACATAAATAAACATATATATATATATATATATATATAAATAAATGAATAAACATTTGATTTTATACCTTAGTCCCTGCTAACTGTATGTTACAGATCGTATCTGTTCTTTTAATTGTATTTATCCTTTTTTCCCTCCGTCTGTTCCTCTTTTCTTTGTTTTTATATTCTCTTTTTTTATTCCTTTCTCCTTATCCATATTCTGTTCTATATATACTCCTCTTGCTAGAGATCGCGCCCTTTCATAATTGTTTTGTTATTAGAGTGTATGTGTAAGTCGCTGTCAATGGTTACTGTTTGTAATCATAACATGATTCATCGAACTTAAATCTAATCGCACCCTCTCATGTATTGTTTATTAATTTCTCCTTTCCATATAATGCTAATAGATGCCAACTCAGTGTATGTGATTAATTATTTGGTATTGGTCCATATCATCAATTAATGCTTGGGGCAAATGTTTGCAATGTCATCCTATATGCAGAAACATATTAACCTGATTTGTTTCTATTAAAGTAATATTGTTATTTACATGATTTTATAAGTTTTAGAAACTTTCTGTTTGCTTCAATTCATGATTCTTTCTCTTATAGAAACATTGTTTCTAAATTGTTATTTAAGGAGCATCTCTTTAGATATTCAACCAATACCGGAATAATTTGTAATGTCCCTTATTCACATAAGTTGCCGACAATTTTACATATCGCTGTCAATGGTAGTCAACGTTCTTTGCCAGGAAGTTTCTCTTATTCCTGAAGTCGATATGTTATCATTTATAATTACTATTTATTATAATAATTATTATTATTAATATTTATCAATAATATTGTATTATTATTTATTCATTCATAATTTATAATTGCTATATTATTAATATACTATATTATATCATCATTTCAAATATATTATTATATTTATTTATTAATATTTTAATATTATTTAATCATAATATTAACATGTTAGTTATTAATAATATGTTAACAATATATTATTATTATCTACAATAATCATAGATTAATATTATTGTCTAATATAATAGAGTTTTTATTATATATAGTTGATATTTACTAATCTTGATTATTTTATTAATAACAGATATTTTATATTTCATTACTAGAGGGGGATATTACAGAACACAACAGGTGTCCAATGCTCAAGGGGAAGAACTGGAAGAAACTGAGATTGAAGAGACCACCACTCTTCACACGAAGAGAAAGACCAGGAAACCGGTGAAAGAGGATGCACCAAGAGGAAGAAAGCCAACCATTGAAGAAGTGGTTGAAGGAATTAAGGAAAAAGGTGGTTTGGGGATAGTTGGAAGGAGATATGAACTAAGTAACGAAGATAAAAGAAGAATAGAAGAAGCTGTAGTTTACTGTCTCTACAAGTTCAACTACACTCCCACTAAACTTCATAAAATAATTCTTGATGATCTACTGGAGATAATAGAAGGTAGATGGAAGTCTTCAATAGACAAAGAAAGAGAGCTAAGGATAAAAGCTCTACTTGAAGTCCAAAATCATCTAACTCTGGAAGAAGCAACCCAACAAGTTGACCTACACAAACAAAGTTTCATGATAAGAAAGAGAATAAGTCAGGTGCTTATTGGAGAGGTACACAAAGTGCATGAAGGAGTTTTAACATGGATGAATCTTCTTCAGCAACATCAGGGAGAGGCAGAATGCCAGAAGACCACAGAACCACTGGTGATTGACACTGGGAAAGGAAAAGGTATACTGGGAGCTGAGACTCCGGTCAAGGCAAAGATATCAACTGAACCAGTCATTGTTGATATCACTAATGATAAAGTTGGTGATCTAACTCCACCAACCCTACTTGCATCCCCAGTTAAAGGTGAAGCTAGAACCTTAACTATAGATAACATAGTTGATGAAGTTATGGATTATGGTGAAGTATCAAATGCAGCTAAATGGTTTAGTGTCTTAGTAGAAGAGGATAAGTAGAAAATAGAAGTTTCTCTGTTGGAAACCTTCTTGGATTTCAACAAAAGTCCTAGAGACTATAAAGCTCAATTTCCTCCAGAACTGAATCAAAGAATAATGGCTAAATGGAGAGTCGGTTTAGCAGAGAACAATAGGATTGTAAAGGAGACATTGCAACAAGTGAGACCAGGTCTCAGTGAAGAGACAACAAAACTTTTGATGGAAGCAGTGTCATTAAATCTGGACACAAAGAACAGGGTTGCAAAGATTATCAATGGATATGAAAAGGACGTATACAAAGATACACTAGAGTTTTGGCAGCAATATGACTTCAGTACTGTTGTGACCTCTTTCACAACCCACCCATTGTTAATGGGACCCCTTTTCGCCAGACCTTGCCCCTGTTTGTCTCATGCTCTGTCAGTAGCAATCTCTCTGCGAAGAAGTCTCAAACCCAAAAGCTCTACCTCCCGAGAATAGTGGACTCACAGGATAAGGAGGAAGGAATGTGTGCTGAGGACAGAGTCCTTTACTCTCCCTAAATCCTGCTCCCGCACTTGTTGGAGCACAAGTTTCATGACATAGCGGAATGAATGCTGAAGACAAATTCCACAACACACCCGGATTCCTGCTTCCACTTCTCTCGGAGCGCGAGTCAGCGCAGTCAAAGGAGGAATGCATCAAATAAATAGTCTGCCACTCCTAAGTTCCGCTCCACGTTCCTCACAAGTGCATATGGAGGATACTCACGGAATCTATGCAAAGGACAAAAGTCCTTCACTCCCTCCAAATCCCGCTCCAAGGAAATGGGAGGCACATTTTCAAGCACATAGAGGAATGTGTGCTTAAGACAAATTCCGCAACACACTAAGAATCCCGCTCTGGTTTGTTTGCAGACTCAAATATCATGGGGTAATGGAATTAGTCATGAGCACAACAATCTGTTACCCATCCAAATTCCCCCTCCAAGGAGAGTGGAAGCGCCAGTGAGAGCCAATCACGAAATGGGTGCGAAGGATAGATTCTATGACAAGGCTAAGAATCCCGACTTCTTAATTTGAGCGCAAAAAATACCCAGTCACGGAATTTTTGAAAAGGAATAATCCTCAACCTCATCCAAAATGCGCTTGGAATGCAAAATAGAGGCAGTTACGGATTTTGAAAAATTAAAAAAATCCTCAATTCCATGTAAAGTGCACTCGGAGCGCAATAGCCACCTGGCCATGGAGGATGTGAAGAATGAAATACATTTCCAAGGAAGTCACAAATTGATCATCAAGGCGAAATTCCGAAGCATGGAAAATCTTGGAAGATTTTGAAAATTTAAAATCTTGAAAATTCTTAAACTCTTGGAAATTGAAAATTTTGGAAAACGTTGAAGAGTTTGAGAAATTCATGGAAAGTGAAATTTGTAAAGTCGAAAAATGGGGAAAGTTTCAAAGAGAAAATACGAAAGAATTTTAATGTGATTCTTATGTTGGTTATTTCATTTTGCAGGAGGAAGGATTCCAGTCCCGCATGATCAAGGATGACATTCAAGTTCCAAGTCTCCAGTTGCAGTGTTGAAGACACCATGATCTAAGTGATCAAGTTCAAGGTGTCCAAGGTTCAAAGATCACAATTGAAGTGCAAATATACAAAGGGAAGAATGTCATGTCTTGAAATTCATTCTCAAAGTCCAAGAACATGACCAGGGAATTTCCATGTGAAGAAAATCCAAATTGGCAGAATCATCAATGAAGGAGTTCGATCCATTTCCAGAAGATGAAGTCTCAAGCAAGTACATGGAAGGAAGTGATCAAAGGAAGATATCTTTAGAAGAAGTAATCAAAGTGCAACTTAGTTACAAAATGATGCAATTAAAAAATATTCCCCAAATCTCAGCAAGCTAACATGGCACTCAATCATCTTCATCGGTTAGTCAAAGATTCTTCAAGTCAAAGTCAACACATTTAAGGACGGGTATCAAGAATAATCCATTCAAGGAAAATTGTGCATTTAATGCATAGTGGGTATGCATATTGGGCATTCATTTCACCCCACTCTCTTCGTGAAAGAGCATGCGTGGTGGGCGTTTGTTACCCACTATGGTAGTGGATTCTTTTTGCATTGATGTAGATTCTTTTTTTGTGCCCTAACCCTATTTAGGGTTGAGGTGGCAAAATTTGGGCCATCGATTATTGTTTTGATCCGGGCCTTTCGTTGTTTTCGAGGACCTATATAAAGGCCTCTTCTTCTCATTTGTAAGGGAGTGAATTCTGAGATTGTTGCTTATGAGCTATTGAGACAATAGAATTTTCATTGAAGTGTGGTGATCATTTGATGTGTCTTAATGCTTGCTTGGTTTCATTATTCTCTCAATTAGATTAAGTTTAGTAGATGAAGTGTTGTGATTTTTTTTTCGAAGAATATAATGATGTTTTGATGAGTTCCTGTGGTTCATACTTTTGATGTTTTAGTGATTCTAAATCATCGTGTAAAGTTAGCCTGAACCCCTTATCCACGTGCTTAAATTCAATCATTCGTACAAACCCTTGAAGATTGCACCAGTCCACGTGTAGTTGTAGCTTGACTTGGCGAAGCGTGACTTGGTAATTAAGGAACTCGTCCATCAGCGTACTTTCCTTGGCTATCATTACCCTTAGGATTAGATTAGGATCTCTGAACCCTAAACCCTTTTCATTTCTGCATATCCGATGAAAACCCCAAAATATAGTAGTTAATTGAAAATCTTTTGATAGTATCCATATTCATCATGACATAAAGGATTGAAAAACGTAAGGCCCCTTGTGATCATTAGCAAATCACATCAACACCAAGCATATCCACGAGTTGAGGAACCTTGGAGTTATTGTATGATCTTTTTGCAATCTTAGCATACGCAATACTTTGTTCAAGAGAGGATAATATATCTCGGTATTTTGTTCTACTGTTTGGTGAGTCATAAAACACGCATCAACAGAAACTAGCGCTAGGAGGGCCTATACTGCAAGACATAATTTTGCATATCATGAATTGATATGGTGCTTCCACATAGAGACATCGTACCAGTTTTACAGCCTAATCTTGGATTTGGAGACGACCAAGAAGACATCATCACAAGATTGAACTCACTCACCTGGAAAGTTAAGGGAAGTGCAACTGAATATATGCGAGTGAGCTTTGTGCTAGAAGAAGAAGAAGAGAAGGCTCAAAGAATTGAAGCAAATGTTCAAAGAGCATTGGTCATTCAAAGGAATCAATAGCCTCCAGCACCTGTAAGAAGGAATTAAAGTAGATTTCACATATTGGAGCGCATTAATTCATTCTTGCCTAAGGTACACCGAAGAATCTTAAGATCCACTCCGGGAGCAAAAGAACTAGAAGAACTAAATTTTGATCCAAAGCCTAGGCGAGGCAAGAAAGAAGCATCTACAAGTCAGAACTCACCAAGCGTAGCTGATCTTACGAGACAATTTCAAACTCCACCTCAACAATGTCAAACACAAGGGACCACTCAAGGATTTCAACAAGGAGGTACACAAATTCAACAGTTGATAGTACAGATACCTATACAAGCCATTGTACCTCCAGCTGCCCAGCAACAAGTTCCAGCTATGGCACAATAATGGCGACCTCATAATGCATCACCTCTTGCAACATTTGCTGCTTACAATCATATGCCAAAGAATCTTGAGCATTTTTGCTCTAAGTTCTTTGTGAACAACGTCAACGGCACTGCTGATGAACATGTGAAGATTTTTGAAGATGCTTTGCAGAATAGAAATATTCAAGATGAAGATGTGGCATGCCGATTGTTCCCATATTCGCTGGGGGAAGAAGCATTTTATTGGCATATTAATTTACTCGTGAATTCAATCCAAACATGGCAAGAGTTGAAGGATGCGTTCTTGGGGAAGTTCAGGTTAGCCAACTACTACATTAGATATGGTTCTCAGAGTAAGTGCTTCTCCCTGATTGCAGAACCCAGTTACCCTATAGAGATCGTCTTTTGTGATCGAAGTGCAGATTCCTCTCATAAGCCAAAATCTCGGATCATGCACCCGGCTGACTACCATTCCAATCCACTCAGGTTTGAAGATAACTGGATACGAGACTCCATTTATGATTCCCGATGACACCAGCTTTGCATAGCCACTGGGATGATTACCATCAAAGCACAGCGAGCGATACTCGCTCTGTATGTATGTTTCTCCTAGCTCTTCTTGCTTAGCATGAATAAACGCAGTTACGTCTTCTGTCAGGAGCACTCCTTTAGGTACTGAGGAGAGCGCACCAGCCATGTCGATCTCCTTGTCTTGATTGGGCGAGATGTCAAAAGGACTACGCTCTATTTGATTTGCAGGAACAAGCTTTGCCTTGCATGATGAGGATGCCATTGCTCTCACTTGGTTGCTAGAGATGACTAGATCGGTTTGATAGATAATCTTACTCAATGATCGAGTTGCAAGAATATTGCTCGAGCAGAGATTAGATAACATAAAATCGCAAGGTAAAAAAGAAAAGGGTTATCCTTCTTTTCTTTTATAGGATTAGGGCATAACGGTAATTACTAAACGGTAACTATTTGTTAAACGGCTATAGTAATAAATGCCTTACCTAACCTTTCTTGATGCTTTTGCTAACCGGTAATTTGACTATTTCGATTAGGCATGTCCCGGTTGATCACCTCATGTCTTTCCGGTTTGTTTTGTAGCCTGAGTGAGATAGGAGTCACCAATTCTATTGGGAACGATAGTTGTACTACCGATTCCCTCTAGGCCTTGAGGACTTAATTAGCAGAAGAAATATCACCATCTTGTGATGATGATTTTGCCTCTGTTGCCTCCTCAGCAGACTTCTTTGATTCCTTGACAAACCATATTTTCTTTACTGCTTTCTTGGTTTCTTTGTCTTTATTGTTCCTTTTATCAGAACTCAAGATCTTCACCACCGGTCCGTCCGATCCTTTGTTTCTATTCCTGATTTGGTTCCAGCAGTCTTTGGCTTGGTGACCGACTCTGTTGCAGTAATGGCAGACTATACCGGTTGCTTTCCATGGATTCATCCCTCTTGGATTAGGTGGTTCGCTCCATGATTCTCTATTGCAATGCATCCCTTTGTTTGGATGAGTAGTTGCATTCCGGTTTCTACCTTTTTTTGAGAATACCGGTCTGGGTGATCTGAATGCCATAGTCTTTGATCTGCATTCTTCAGCCTTGTGTTTGAATTTGTTGCAGGCATAATAGTATCCCTTGAAGCTTCCCCTATTTACGCTGGACACCGATATGGGGCTGGACCAACACTCATTGGTCTTGTGACCCTTTTTGCAAAAGTCTTTACAGTAACTGTTGTTGGTTCTTACCGGTGCATTTTTGCAGTCATTAGTGTCATGACTTGGTTTTCCACTAAGCTTACAAGAGGTGTAAAAGTTTTTCCTACCTCTTTGTGCCAGCATCTTCCTTTTGTTTCTTTTGCTTGACTGAGCACTGGATGACTCATCGTTCCTTTTGGTGACTCCACCGGTAAATCCGAGACCGGTGTGATCATTGTGCCTTCGTTGAGCATTGAGTTGCTCATTGAGCTTGACCGAGCTTTCATTGTATCTTCTCAGCATTTCATTTCTTCTTTCAAGGACTTTCATTTGTTCCTTGAGCTGATATATTTTGATCGCCAGCTTCTTGCATGCTTCATCTCTAACCTGTCATGCTTTATGCATGTTGGCATTTTCCTGGGTGGCAATCAACAAGTCCTCTTGGAGTTGCATAATGAGGATTTCATTGGCTCTTGCAGCTTCTGCCCGGTTCATTGCTTTTTCAGAGGCTATTGATGTCTTGACTGCTATGTTCCTTTCGCTTTCAGTTTTTCGTTTTTGCTCAATCAGTTCAGTCATTCTTAGAGCATTCACCTTTTGCTCCCTTTTGAGATCAACAATCTGACTGGTTAGGATCTGATTCTTTTCCGTAAGCTCGAAGACCGCTTCCTTGGCCTCATCAGACCCACTCTACCCAGAGAGTTCGTCGATGGTTTCATTGCTCTCATTTAATTGCAGCGCCAGCTCCTTTCTCTTTGCAAGTGACTTCCTCAATCTATTCTCCAGCGAGGCAATAATGTCATTGGCTTCCTCTAGCTATTTCTGGTACCAGTAACCCTCCATGATCTTTTTCTCAAGTTGTTAAACTTTTATTGTATAGAGAACCTATGCTCTGATACCAATTGATGTTACCTTACCGGTTACTGAGAGGGGGGGGGGTGAATCAAAAAATACTAAATCTCATAGTTTAAAACTTGTAAACAGATTCTTGAATGCAAAGTAGAAAGTCAACAGTCGTTCACAAGCATAAACTGAACCACACAGATCTACTCGCTCGATTAGAGAGAAAAAACCACGGTGAGACAGAGCTCACAACTTCACTAGTTCTAAATGAAGGTGCCTTGTTAGGAGCATACAAAGCACTGGTTAAGGTGCTACCCAGTTAAGGGATTTTTACAAAAGATCGTTTAGGATCTAAGCCCTATTAAGAGTTTCCTAGTTATAGGACTTTGAACATCAACAAAGATATTACCCTGTTAGGGGATTTTTACAACAAACCGATTAGGTTCACCCTATTAGAGGAATTTGTATATGATGTAATACCTTTTAAAAGCAGTGATCTATGATGACATTGATTGTCTGAATAGATCATACCTGTAGATCTCTTCCCCTGTTTGCCTGACTGTTGATCTTCTTTTCTTGCTTCACCTTTGTGCCTTTAGCACTCCTTAGAAGATATCTTTCCTCTGCTCTTTGCAATTTCCACTTGTCAACAAAACCTTCATGCTTTGCGTCCTATGACTAATATTTATACAAGAGTAATCCTCTTGACTCACAGAACCGCCGGGGAGTAAACTTGACCATAAAATATGCAACGCAAGAAAACTGTGCGTTGTGATCTAGAGTTTATCTTGAGATCATCCGTAGAATTTAAAGCTAACTTCTGTTGAAAGGTTAACTTCACATCAGAGTAATGGATGTCTCGCATAATCAAGCTCTTAACTCAAACTGTTCCACAAAAACTAGACCGGATTTTTCTATTAGTTAGATCAGTACCGGTTTGTCGTTGGATGCTGAATAAGACCGATACTGAGTACTTGGTTCAGTCTACCAGTTTATCTAACTACTTAGTTGACTGGTGCATATACTATGTGCTTTTATCTACTGGTGTCATCTAAGTAATGTGAGCAACCGGTGATCTTCAACCAGTGTGAATGGGTTTGATGAAATACACTAATGACAACTTATATTGCTAACAAAGGGTTCAACAACCAAGCATGGAAAAGGGGAACAAGTCTAATCAGACAGAAAGTGTCATGATAGATCATTGCTTTAGATTGTGAAGCATGTTCAAATCCCTTAACAGGGTGAACCCTAATAGGTTCTTTGTACAAATCCCTTTACCGGGTAACATCTTTACTGGTGTTGAAAGTCCTCTTACAAGGCGACTCCTAACAGGGTCAAGATCCTAACAGGTCTTCTACCAAATCCCTTCACCGGGTAACACTCCTATCAGTGCTTTGTAAGCCTCTAACAAGGCGCCTTTATTACTGCAGTAGTAAAGTTGTGGGTTCTGTCCCACCATGGTTTTCTTCTTCTAACTAAGGGTTTCCACGTATATATGTTGTGTTGATCTATGCATTTCAATTTTTGTTTATGAGTTTTATTATATTCTTTTAATTCTGTAAGAATATATATATAAGGTGAAATTGAAGTAGAAATTGTATTTACTGATTCACCCCCCCCCTCTCTCAGTAACCGGTTAGGACTAACATTATTATGATAACATAATTGGGCCAACTTGGAAGTGTGGTGTCTCTTGGTGAAGGGGCACTACCAATATGTATAAAGGAAGAGTGCAACTTCCTCTTTTGGTATCCAACACACACACAATACATTGTAAATTGAATATATTGTAGATCAAACATACACAATTGAGAAAAAAATAACATGATGTATATTGACGTCAATTGACCTCCTCCCCCATGTACTTTACAAATTATCCGTTTTCCAGTTGTTGAAAGCATTTTTCACTCTTATTTGGCATAGCAATTTTGTTTTTTTATCTCACTAAGGCTAGCATAATTTAGGCTCATTCAACTTCCTCTTGTTCTATCATTTTCTTATAATATTTACTTGCATTTCCATCAATGTTGAATCAATTAAAAAAAATCACACATTTGGAAATATACCTATGGTAATGGTGTTACATGAATTTTTTCAGCTCAAAGCCATTAGAATTAAAATAGTAAAGTAAGGTAGTTGACAACCCTAGAAGAATGAACCAACATGAAAAATGTCACGGAGTAACAAGGACACCCTAGCAGGTCTCCAACAAGGGTTGCAAACAGTAAGAAGGCCCTAAGCCAATACATTTGCAAACAAGGACAGAACTACCTACAGAGGGGCTGGTAGTTGAGGCAAAGAGCCATGATGCCGCAAACGGTGCTGACAATAGAAAAGAGCCAGCTGGGACATGGTTGTGACTTGCAAAAGAGCCAAACTCCCTGAATACGTGTCTGCTTCTACTAAAAAAAATTAATCTTTTCTGTAAGCAGAACATTATTTTTAATAATGAAACTGGTGTTGGCATCACTAACCGGTAAGTTCTCTACCGGTCTAAGTGCTGTCATTGTTTGGCAAAAGAGGATTAGAGATTTGATCTCTATTATAGAGGGGACTCTTCACCAAGAAAGGCTGAGAAACCGGACGGTCACTACACTAAGCATCAACAACTGGATAATGCACTTAGCAGAGAAAAGTGTATCCTAGTATCAACCAAGGACCGCCCTCAACCGGTATAGACAAGTACAATTAAACGCATATCCAACAATTGTCTATAACACAACCGGTAAGAATAGTGCAACCGGTAATCTGCTCCACCAAGGGCATGTACCCGGTATTTAGCATAAAGAACTCAACTGATATATGATAAGACCCCAGTATGAACCGAGGAAGACATAGTCAACTGTCTGTTCCAACCAACTCTTCTTCACCGGGATTTATTGCAGTAAATCCGAGTGATCTCGAGTTATCTTGGTGATCGGTTTGAGGTGCAGATAAAGGATTTAAAGCCGGAATCAGTGGTTACTTGAGGTGTGACTGAAGGATTTAAAGCCGGATTCAGTGGCTTTAAATCGAAGTGTTATCTCTTATGAAGAAAGGTTGCCTGACACGCAATTGTTGTTTTCTTCATGTAGTGGATAAAGACAGAACTTGCATCGAATGCTTGCTCAAGAGAACAAACACTTCACCGAGTGATGCATTCATTGGATCTCATGATTAGGTCATGCATGTAAGGCGCAGTCAAGGCAACAAAACTGAATATATCCTTATGTCTGTTGAGAAGAAGATTTGCCTTCATTCTACCGAGAAAAAGAGTGAGCCTATATGCTACAGAAGCAAAGGTTAGAAAAGTATCAAGGGTTGGAGAAAATCAATAGAGTAAAAGTTGTGCAAGTCAGCACAACAATAGCTGAGAGTACACCTGTGTCAATCGGTGATAATTCTCAGAAGAGCACAAATAGAGATCACATTTGGCTAAGGAAGAGCCTTCTGTAAAGATCTTATTTCTATTGTTTTCTAGCAAACTACAATAGACAAATCTCAGTATTTGGGTGGACTCTAACAGATCCCTTGTATCAAAATCCCTTAACCGGGTGACATCTTTCAAGGTGTTTGAAGTCCCTTAATCGGGCAGGTCTTAACAGATCTTACTGTAACAAATCCCTTGACCGGGTCACACCTAGCAAGTGCATTTTATCCCTTGACCGGGCAAGCTCTTAACAGGGTGTACTTCAGAAGAGTACAAATATTGTGAGGTCTCCTCACACCATGGTTTTTACCCTAACCGGGTTTCCACATGATAAATCCGGTGTCACTTTGTGTTTGTTCACTTACTGTTTTGTTTGCTTAGAACTGTTTGCTTTAGTGCTATAAGTTTACTTCACTGAATTAAAAAGGAAAAAAAAGTTTTGTTTTTTTTGTGCTGATTCACCCCTCCCCTCTCAGCACCCGTTGGGATTGTCAACTGGTAAAAAAAATTGAGTATACTTCTTGAATTAAATATTTTAAGCTTTTTGCATCTAATTTTTGAATGACACTATGATCCATTATCAAGAAGAACTGAAGAGAACTGATGGTAAAACAATCATCAATTTTCGACCAAATATAATATCTGGAAAAAGTTTTGTCAATTACACTAAAAGTGACAATCAAAAATCTGCAAAAAAGTTAGAACCAGCATGAGAAGTCCCTTTTTATGAAATGAAAGTCTCAAAGGATTCTTGGACGTCCGTAATGCAATACTAAAATCCATTCTGTTCAAAATTACTGGATCTAAAATCTGAAATCACCCCAAACTAATGAAATCTTATTAAGGCCTCTAGGCCTTAAAAGGGATAGATGTTGCCAAAAAGGAAGAAGCAAGGATGAAACAACCAAGAAGCCAAGGGGGTTAAATGGAATCACACAGAGACTGATACAAAGTTGAATTCAGCAAATGAATTGGCCCAAGGATCCCACAGACACATAAACACTCTCAAACAGTATTTTGGCAACTTGGCAGTATATTATTGAAACAATTGCAAAATGACATAATCTTCTGCATCGAGTTGATTCAAATTGAAATCGAATTACATGGATGCCTTTTTAATTTGCAATTTTGGAAGAAATCCTAATTGAATGCTGACTCAATTTGATTGTGATTTAACTTCCTTGATTTTAGGTGATTGACAGTTAACTCATGGGATGAGTTCAGGACTCAACTATCTAATTTGACATTGAGTTCAAGATTTAAATTGGGGAGTGAACCAAGGAGTACTGACTTCCTGTTCAACTATATGAGGCGGATATTATGAATTGTGCATATTTACAACTTAATATTTTGCATAAATGAAATAAACTAACATAAGCTACCTAATTAAACTAAGGTTAATTCAAAATAAAAGGTGTATACAAGTTATAAACCAATACGCAGGAAGTATACTAATCTAGAATTATGAAAAATAAACTTAGTTAGCCATTGATGTAGGTATGAATTCTACAAATTTGACAGCATAGTCTGCTAACTTCTTTCCTGCTTACCTTAATCAAAAATATATTAACTTCTTTATTTAATTCCTAGAAAACATAATGTATGAACAGTTAGATAGGTCAAGCTCACCAACCCAAAAGTTGTCCTCAAGCTTTTGTAATATGCTATCCTTAAAATGGACGGCAAAGATTCACACACATAACAGCAATAAACTACAGCACTGCTAACCATTCTTGCAAAGTAGACATTTAAGATCCCACAATGTACTTTTAGCTATTGGTATTGAGTTATAATACCCATCTAAATGATAAACTGTCAGTCCCAATTGGCATAATGGAAAAGAATTTGTCATTATAAAATTGTAGCCACAAATAATAGGACAAAAATTACAAGAAATCAGTTTATGAGGCAGTACACTTTTGTTTTACTAAGTAGTAAGGTCTGATAAAGATTTAGAACATTAAAGAACCAGAACTTATATTTTCCATTTAGGTATACTCATTTATGGATTATTTTAATAGATTTGAAATCATAGAATGTGAATCATTGTCCTTATTTGCTACCGTATATCCTGGAAGATATTATCATCAAGAATCTTTACTTGAAAATGCATATAAAATTATTTGTAAGTAACTTGTGTCTGGATATCACACATCCCAGTCTCATCAGAACCTTGAACAGACTTTGTGCCATAGAAACTTGGAAAGAGATCTTGCACGATGGGTGGTATTGTTTGATCTGCCCAAAACTTCTTATAAAATTCAACTTCATGTTGTCCTCTTTGATTATTTTGTAAAGGCTTGTAAAACCGGCCTGCTTTGTCAATGAGAGGTCCTATATTTCCTCCTGCCAACAGAATCTATCAAGTATTTATATACTGAATTACATATTCAAGTTGCAACAACAATGCAGCATCATACTTTCTGAATCAAGCCAAGCATGAAAAATTTAGAGAAAAGTTAAGTGTTCTCCAAAAGCATAAATTCTATGTGATACAGGCATTGTATCTGATGATGTTAAAGCAGAATTTAGAAAATCTTGGTGACATAATATGTGCAAAAAATAAAAATAAAATAATAAACAAACCAAATATTGCAAATCAGTGCCAAAATACATACATATACATGCATGCACAACTTGGATTTCATAAATTCCATCCTCTTTATTCAATAGATTTAAATACAGCTTAAATTAATATGTGTTTTGATATTCCTATCCTCTTTCATTCAATGTAGTTGGATACAACTTCTAACCAAGACATGTTTTGATATTCACATGCTCTAGTTCAGAACAAATGCAATTCATTGACTATAAAGTATGACATCGTCAAACATTGGCTATTAAGTATGGCCATAGTTAAACAAGGAAGTTAATGACGCCTGTCGACAATGTAATATATTTGTAGGTTGAGATCCTCGTGCTAAAGTGCTTAATAAATTTATACACAAAACCTTGAATAAGAATAAATATTGGTAATTCTATTATCAAACTAAATTTATTATCTTATTATTGCATCTACTCATTAAAGATTTCTATATTTGATGAAGAAAATAGGATCATTAAACTAAAAACCAACTTGCATGCAATCAGAAAATTGCAAGCTGCACTTACAATTTCCATAAATGACTTATGAAATGTCATCCCTTTGAAATGAAAATGAAAATTTTGGTAATGCCTCTCTTATATAAGGAAATCTAGGAACAATGTTATGTCCCTTCTCACATGCTGATTTATAAAGGGAAATTAAATTTATTATTTAATATTATTTACTTAAAGTGAAAATAAAAAAGGGGTAAATATTAAATAATTAGTAAAATAAAGTGACTTTAGACATAAATTAATTAGTCATTTTTTAAACATAACTGTGTGGAAAACTGAAGATAAAAGAAAATTAATATTGTATTAATGGACATTGTTATTAATCTGCATTACCAGATGGTTTTAATGAATGACCAGTGGTATGGAAATCTGAAGTATTCCTTAGAAGATTGCACTATTTTGTTGTAGCTGTAATACAATCTGGTGAAACAAAATCGGATTACAAATTTGGGATCCATCTATTAGTATCAACAAGTTTTCATTTAGGATCCTTAGTTTAGCTTTCTAAAACCCTACTCTTTTGAAGTTTATTTTGGAATGAATTCAAGTAAGGTGAAAAGCATCTATTTTTATTGCTAAATCTTATGATATTGAAGTTTTACTGTTTAGACTTTAGGATTTTCTAAGAAATCTTGTAGGAACAGAATGTAAGCTTGTTAGTGTAAGATCCCTTGTGATACCAGCAAAATTGCATATATTCACAGAGTTATCTAAAGCACATTCATGACCTGACTACCAGAACCTTGGGGTGATACAATTTGAGTCGTCAAAAAGGATTTCCTTCCAAAAGAGAATAGGATACCCAGTGTATTTATTCTGCATTGGAGAGTGCAAAAACACCTGTCAATAGAACTGGTGCTAGGAGGGATGTTCAAATCCAAAGCAAGCTGGAACCAGTATAAACTTTCAAGATTTCAAGTGTTAAATCTGAGATATGCCAGATTTTTCTGTATATGGAAAAGTCTAAAAAATTAGAAAATCTGAAAATACAAAAAATTTTGAGTCTAAATGGATGAACAACAGTTCCATATTTCTTGTTGTGAAGCTAGTCTTCAGGTAAATATTTCCCAGTTTCATGAGGCTTTGAATAAAGAGCTGTACTCTCAAGATCTATCTCATTTTGCATCATCAGAAAAATGTAGAATTCATAATACTGTAGAGCATGATGAGCTAAATTGCATAACTTTTTTGACAAGAATAAAGTTGGCTTTACAAAGAAGAATTCACTTTTAGGAAATACATAAACCTATTGTTCTTTCAAAATCATATGAGATTACTACCTCAGGTGGTGATAATGAAGCTTTTACAAGATTCAAAGATTTGTCAAGAATCAGTTAAGTATTAAGAACAAGCTATGTTTAAAAGACAATATTATTTCCCAATTGATGCAGGGTGCATAAATGCGGCACACTCAAAATTCACATGTTCTTTGTGTGAGAATGCAATCAAGCAAAACAAAGACCATTTGGGACTTTTGGAGCAGCAATGTATATCTAGAAAAGAGTATTTTATTTCTAATAATGCAGATCTAAAGATGACAAAAAAAAAATCAGGAGACTGCATAGGAAACAACATGAAACAAGAAGAAATTGCAGCAGGAGAACATGTTGCAGTAGAAATTAGGACAGTAGTGAAAGATATTAGCACATCAGCTGGCTGCAATGGAAATGAATGGGAAGTGCTAAGAGCAGCTGAAGCTGGTGATGAATGTCTAGAAAGATTAGAGCATGAAGATAAAAACTGTTGGAAACTTGGAACTGGTGAAAACAGTTAAAAATTGAAATAGAGGATTTAAATAATAGAACAAATGGATTCAATGAAGAAAGAGATGACTTAGATGAGCTACAAGAGAAAGAAACCATTAATGAGCATCTAGCCATGCAACACAAAGAAGATTTAACTGAAGATTTGCCTGCTGTCCCAAATGAAATACCAATCAACGATTTGATAGCGAATGATACAGGGAAAAAGAAAATTGTACAATAATGATTGTTTGTTGCATTTGGCTGATTTTTGTAAGTTGGATTCATGCATATCATATAAAGAAGCTTATCTAAATATTGTTGGTATGCAGGAAATTTCAGATAACACTGAAGATAGTGATCAAATAACCATGCAAGATGGAGATGAAAAGACTGCTGCAATATGGGTAGGGTTTGAAGAACAGCTTAAGATGGCATTTGAAGGACAACCTATCAAAGAAGTTGATTGTTATAGAGATGTCCTTAAAGAAACACAAAAGTTCATCGCCTATGCTGCATGAAGACTCACAAATTGGTGAAATGCTCTTGATTTTACAAATGTTAAGTCAGATTTTCACCATGAAATGCTCATTAATGAATGCTTTTATGATTTACATGCCCCTGCTGCAAATGGAATGACATATCATGAGCTATGACCTCCTGAAGTTGAAGAAATCAACCTCACATGACAAACTAGTCGACATTAAACAAGAATTTCTGCCCAAGCAAGCAGTGCATCAGGTTGTATCTCTCTTTGCTAGTGCAAATCATACAGATTATCAATTTGATTATGGATGTAACACAACCTGTATGTGGATTAACCACGAACCAAATGAATGCAATTACTGTTTTTTTATGACTTTACCATTGAGTATGAGAGCAATATGATCAAGATTTATCTATCAAAATACAAAGATAAACCTACCAAACTTCAGACCATGACCTATGCATTGTTGCTT
The DNA here is from genome assembly GCA_027943335.1 of Chamaecyparis obtusa. Classification (NCBI taxonomy): domain Eukaryota; kingdom Viridiplantae; phylum Streptophyta; class Pinopsida; order Cupressales; family Cupressaceae; genus Chamaecyparis; species Chamaecyparis obtusa. The sequence goes on from BSBK01006053.1 coordinate 255,740, forward strand.
CTAAACATTCCAAGAAACCATGTAAGGTCATGTGTTCATCCCTGTTTTCTGAGTCTTGTTTACTCAAGTGTCTTTTATATACGTCATTAGTTTGTTTTAAGTTTGCCTTTTGTGTTTCCTTCCTGCTTTAGGGTAGGGTTGCTTTGGTTTTCTTGTAGAAGTTAGTTTCATGTTTTGTGATAGATTGTGTTCAAAGTACACCTAAAAGGGTGAATGCTTCTAATGATCTGTTCATTTCTTTGATAAATGTTTAAGAAGCACTTAAGAATTTTAGGTTGTGTTTCTCTATCTGAATCACCCGACTAGAACTCATACTTGATTTTGGTGAAATCATTAATTGTATCTCACCACTAGTATTTGCCGATTATCACAGCTTTCACATCATATATTTTCTTGGAATCATTGTAGTCATTGAAAGAAAGTTCTGACCAGTGAAAAACCTAAATTCCCACTTCAGTGACCACTATAATTCTCGAACCCATTATAAGCTTCATGGCTTATGAATCAAAATGCGAAACAAGGAAGAAAACAGTACTAAAAGAGAAAAATGAGAAGAAAAGGTTTCATCTAGATTTTGACTTTGGGAAAATACAAATAATTCCATCGGGGCTATAAATGCCTACCTGGCAATAGAACAATGTTCGTGAGAATTACAATGATAACCTTGTTGGGGCTATAGAAACCTAATTGGTAGCGAGGCAATGTCCAAGTTACTTTTAGAGTAGGACTATCCATGTAGCTTGTTACAACAAAACTAAGGTAACTCGATGTTTTTCAAGTTGGAATGAACACAATGAAATGTTCCGAGCTACGATTCTGACAATTAACTTTTTGAAATTCCAATATACTGTGATGGTCTAACCTGCTGATTTGTATTTTATTCAATTCATGAACTGATGGTGTTTATCGCAACTGTACTGTTCCAAATCTATTGTTGTCTGGACATTTATTATTCTGGATGTTTATCATTCTCATACCCATCTCAGTTTTAATGACTGTGTTTACTGAATACAGTATATATCTATTTTGATATCTCTGTTTTCTGCATACGATATATATATATTCTGAAATCTAAACTCCAGATTTTATGCACTGTCTAAGAACTTCCAGAAATATGCAGGAATAACTTCTCATATAATTTACATTCAACAATGTGCAGGAAGATAAAACCGAACATTCACTTTCATTTAATAACAAATGCTACAGAAATTTATGAATACCAACTGGTGGTAAACACACATGCAGGAAATGTGAAATGGTCCACCGTAGGTTGCTGGAGTCTTCTGCCTGCCGTGGAAGCTACCCGCATAGAGGCTGGAGGAGAATCACGTGTCCAGGGAATACACACAGGAGATATCAGTATGAGAATGCGGGTGTCTTCAGTTACCACGACTGCAGCTGTGTAGCTTCCCAGTGCCTGCTCCGACGTTCCTGTGTAATGAAGATATTTGCTTGAGTCTTTACGCCATGGACAGTTCCACAATCTGCCGTCTTAGACTTCCCTGTTGTGACCTGGCGTGAATGCATAGACCACTATCGTGTGCTGGAAAGGAGTGCTGAGCGTGTGAAATCACTTCTGAGTTTCGAGTGATGAACTCGGGTGTGAGTAGATAGTGCACGTGTTCCACTTGCGACCTGTGTTCTTCTTACCAATTTGATAATATATTCCTTGAGGACTTCCACAGTCACGTTAGACATTCATCTTTGTTTAGTCACACCATCTAGGACTTGAACTGGGGACTCCAAATATCTGATTCTTAAAATGAGAATAAAGCTGGAGATGTTTTCTGTGCAATATCGGAATGCTACTGTTCTTTCCTTTCAACTGTAAAAATGCTGAATGCAAGGTGTACCTCTTACCAATGCTATGAAGCCCAATATGAAATCTGTATGATTCCACCTTGGAGAAGAGCTGGGGCTACGTCCAATTCTCTCCAGAAATTCCTGAGGGTTTGCGTCCTCGGAATGACCAGTCACGAAAAGCAACTAGAATATATTTTGTATTTATCAAATGTCATGGTACCTTTACCGAGGTGTACTTTCCTCATTTATAGCCTCGAAGTGAGTGCAAAAACAAAAAGCTGGGCAATGTGGGATAAAAGCTCACTTAAGTCGCTTTTACAACTTAAAGTGACTTTATAAAATAAAGTGACTTATAATAAGTCATAAAGCAACTTTATAACACACTTTAAATAAAGTGATTCTGGCTGTAGAAGCTGAGCCCATAATACTAATATTTGCCCGTGCAACGACGTGATTGACTGGCATCCTTCTCGGAGCGGCCATTAGTCCATCCGGATGGCTAGATAGAATAATCCGGCATCTAAATGATCTACTGCCGAGAAGGGGACATTACACACAATAGCACACACTTCGATAACCAAAGAAAAAGGCTGACTTGATCAAATTAATGATTTTACTCCCTTGAGTACTTTTTCCTTCCATTCAATTCAGTTTATGTGAAGCCAATCAGAGATTCTGAGTTTGGAGTAGATCTTTATAATCAAAATGTTTGGGAACATTTCCCTAATAGAGTCATCATTTGTTGTGCCTTTCACCCACGCCCCATCCAAAATAGGGACCCCCTTTCTCCTTTCGCTTTTTTGCTTTTTTGTGTGTTTTTTTCCTTTTGGCTTGTCATTTCCAATTCCAACTCTTAGGTGTTTTTGAGAGAATTTTCGCCTTTAAGGTCTTGTTGACCCAGATCATTAAGTCAATATCCAAGGAAAGAAGTCCTAAAATCAATAAATTACAATGAGGGAGTTTTAAGGGGAATTTTCTTTTTTAGGGAATTTTCTTTGTAAGGGATTCCTTGTCTTCATAAAATTCCTAACAATTACATGTCTTAAACAAATTTCAACAAGCCTGAACTTGGAGAAAAGAAAATATTTCCAAAATTCCTAAGTTGCAAAAATCTCAAAAATTCCGAAGTTGCTAATATTTCTGAAATTCCTGAGTTTAAAAAATTGCCAAAATTCCTAAGTTGCTAAATTTTTGAAATTCCTAAGTTGCTAAAATTTTTGACATTCCTAAGTTGGAAAAATCTCCTAAAACTCTTGGAAGGTCAAAATCTCCTATAATTCCTTGGAAGAGAAAAATCCAGTGTTACCCCAAGTTTCCAAGACAGGGACGACAGGGGATGGGGGGATGAGTTTTCAGGACGACAATTTTTTTTGCCAAGTTTGGGGATGGCAGGGGGACGAAAAAGGGGACAGGTATATAAATATAGGGAAAATTTAAAATATATAGGGAAATTTGCATATATATATATAATCACATTCATATAAAAGCATGAATAAGGCATGCTATTTAAACATCATAGAACCTTAACATACAACATTTCAATAGTCAAACTCAATACTCAATATGCATTCATAGTTCAGAATTCATTGTCGATATGCATGTAATATTAAAATAATAACATACAAAATTGAAATATGCCTGAGAACGTAATTCGGAATTCATTGTCAATAGCAACAAGAACAACAATCCACCTTCCAAATTAAAGCACACTACTATCATTTAAGTCTGATATAGATTATCAATGTACACATTATAGGCATAGTGTTACAATTGCTTTGGAAGATAATCATTCACACAGTAGTAGCAATACATGAAATAACATTCCTATGAAATACTAACATGAAAAACCTTGGAAATTGTATTGGAGTTGACTGTAGCAAGTTTGACATTGACTCCAGAAAGGGCTGCTACAAATAGTGGATCAAGTATATGCCTCCCAATGCTCTTCTAACTTTAGACCACATTCACCAATGATCTAAATTGGGGTTACACCGTTACACCCCTAAAACTACACCTCCAGCTCATTGTAAGTGGTCTGATATTAATACAAACAGGTTTGCTATACAGTTCCAATCATGATATAGGTTTGTTCCAGCAAGATGGCACCTTGATGTAGCCTCCAATATTCACTAAATCTTCCACAAAGGACCCAAATCAATCCAAAAAACCAACCTAGCATTGATGTATTGCCACAAAATGACATAAAGATGCATGTTCTAGGTCTGTAACGCACTTTTCAGACTTTCCCAACACCTTGCAAATAGTCTACTATATGATTTTGAGCATGTAGCATGATTGTAAAAACATTCTTAATTTCACAATTCTTAATGTAATGTTGCCAAATACTAATCAGAGGACCGCAAATAGCAGGAATTAACTACCAAACAATAATAAGCATGTTAGGGCGAACTTGGAAGGAGGGGCCCACTTTAAAATTGATAAACGAAGAGTTTTATAAAAGATAAATGTATTTTTTAAGTGTGGATGCAGCCTATCTCATTGGGGATGCCCATCCGTCCCGGGGACATCCAACACATCCCCGAGGCGTCCCCGACCATCCCCAAAATAATTTCTTGACATCCCCGAGTTTCTAGGACATTTCTTGCAAATTTTCAAAAAATGGGGACAGGGTGGGGATATCCCCTAGCCATCCCAAATCCCGGAAACGTTTCTGGTATGAGAATGGGGGCTTTTAGGCCAGGTAACACTAGAAAAATCTCCTACAATTCCCTAGAAGGTCAAAATCACCTAAAATTCCTTGAAAGATCAAAATCTCCTAAAATTCTTTGGAAGGTCAAAATCTCCTAAAATTCCGTAGAAGGTAAAAATCTCCTAAAATCCTTGGAAGGTTGAAATTAGAAAATTTCATTAATGCTCAAATTTTTGAAATTCAAAAAGAGTGTCAAGTATTTGAAAATCCAAGAGGTCAAGTTTCCGAAAATGCATAAAAAGGGATAGAGTTAATCAATTTGATGGAGATTTTAGCATTTTATTCAATGGTTATTTTGCTCATGACGTGGGAACAAGTTAGTGCAATTCTTTTAAATTTTGGACTTAATTTATTCATTTTTTTAGGTCGAATGCAAACTATCAAAATTGAGGGCTTATCAAGGATTGTAAAGATGATGTACAATTTTAAGCGAGTTTTGCCTTCAACGATGATTTTATCACCCTGAAGGATGGTTGGGGGCACCAATCTGGGGCATATTTACATTGAAGATTTCAAGGATCTTTTATAATTAACAATGGTTTTGAGGAGTCCAAGCTGGATTGGGACAAAACTTTTAGGGAATCTACTATTGAGTTGGTGCCCATGGAATAGAAATTGAAAGTTATTCCTATTATGCCTTGCATACTCGTCTCAACATATTGTCTAGTGAGTGTTGGGTCTTCCTTCTTTTTCTTCCTATTCTTGTTTTGTCTTTTGCTTGGTATTCTAGAGTCCTATACCTCAAAGTCCCCCTTGTCTTGGTTTTGGGCCCTTGCCTGGACCTCCGAAACCTTGGAATCCCGCAATACTAATACAGTTAGTTAACTCTTTGGAGTATTTGGTATTCAGAAGTCTCGGTCTTCGGCATGCCCAATCTCCCTTGTTAACAACAAGGTACAAGGTGCATTCATTGCACTTGACCCGACGGGCTATAAAAGCTCAAAATGAAGCTCATTTGTATTCACCAAGTGTTTAAACGAAAGAAAGAGCTTCCTTGTGACCTAGCTTCCCAAACGACGAGTTCAAATACGATCATTCGAGCTAGAGTTGCTTCCTTCATTTCTATTCGATGGATTTGTGTGCCTTTTTGCCCCCTACACTCAAGAAGGTAAGATTTCCCCTCTTCCTTCTTAGGTTTTCATTTGTTCTTTGCATGCGTTTTTTTTCCATGTTTTTGTTTTTGTAGTTTAGGTTTTTTGGCTATAAGTTAGAAATAAAAGGACTTCCTTGTGAAATTTGTGCCCTAGGTGCCTTAGGGTTCATCAATTTTGTTGGTTTGTTTGCCTCTCGTGCCCTAGAATCCAATGCCCTTAGATTTCGCCTTGAAATTCATAAATTAGGGCTTTGTGATGCCCTACTTGCATGGCCTAGGTCGTATGGCTTGAATTGGGTGCTCTCTCGTCAACCCTAGTAATGGCATTAAATGCAAAAGGCCTCACAGCCCTAGACAATTTTAGAGCTACAGACTACCTTGAATGTTGTGCTTTTCTTAGTGGTTCACCTCCGGATACCCTCCCAACTTAAAGCACTTAATCTGCTAATGAGCATGAGACATTTGTGACTTTGGGTTCGGGAATCCAGTTTTAGTCATCCCAGATTGGCATCCCGCTTTGTATGGAAGCCCGAACTTGGATCTCTGGACCTTTTTCCCCAAGGTCTTCTAGTTATAGTAGCCTAAGATGTTAGTGATACAAATCAACTAGCACAGTAAAATCTTGCCATGGGGATTTCAAACTTTCAAGTTCGAAATTCTCGCTTCTAAGCCTACCTAATTTGGGTGAAATATTTCCAATATTTTTGAACAAGTTGTTCCAGTCCGAACTCCCTGAACCCCTAAGTTTGAGTCAACCAGGAACTAAATGGACACGGGGGTTCGAGAATCCCATCTCTGCCATCACGTCTTAAGGCACTAAGTCTGAACCAATTGTTTCGAACCCACACACCCAAAGTCGACCAATAGAGTAAGTTATTCTAATATGATAATGGTATTGATCCTTGCTTTGTCTTCTTGTAGGACATATTAAATTTAATGGCGACACAAGCACCTGTCGCCCCTACAGGAAAGAAGTCCAAGGTAGAATTGTAGTTAGAGAAGCTCCTACAACAATGAAATACTAATACCAGTAGCATCTTCGGCCCTCCAAGTTGGAGTGCGTCGTCCAAAACATAAGAAATAAAGAGATTGGCCACAAACATTGAAGCTATCAAGACTAATGCAGAGAACCTACCTCAAGGGACATGTTTTTGCAAGAAGCTCAAGAAATCCAGGCTAGTTCAGGCTGTAGTTTTTCTGCAAGTTGTCCAATCTTTGGAGCTAATCCTTACGCTGGCCAACCATTAGACAGAAGCCACCCGGAAGTGCACCTACGCAAAGGGTGCTACAATTGTTGACTTCACCCCAAATGCGATCCACTTGATTCTTCAGATGCTAGATAGGGAAAAGAGCCTCACGATCAACGTAGAGAAGGCCTTAACAAAATACAAGAACGAGGTCACACGCAAGTGGCACCTTAATGAATTTTGGCTTGCCTAGGTGAGGAAGGATGGGGTGAAAATTGCAGACACCATTCACTGAGCAGAATTCTAGCCTACATCCAAAACATGATAATCGTGTTAAGTAGGGTCTTTGGGAAGGAAGATTCCTGCCACTTCCACCCCTGGATGTACTTTATAGCCACCATGGATGCGGGGAAGGAATACTTTGACTAGGCACAAATTATTTTAGATAACATCCATGCCCAAATGATGTAAGTGAAGAACACCCACAAGTTCTATATGACCTATGTCACATGGCTTGTGGCAACGTTGAAGATACACCCCTTTGACTTGAACACACATGGGAGAATGGGTGAAGAGGAGGGAGATTTCCTCCCATGGAAATTCTACCCACAACTGTGGATTTGAGAGGCCGCTTCCCACTTCCACCGCATCAATGATGCTTTTATTTACGACTAAATCAACAAACTAACTAGAGATGTTGAATTCCAACTCTCCAAGGAGGCAATGGCACTCACAGAGACATGGGGCAACTGGTTCATCCAATTTAAGTCCCATACATCAATTAGGCTTAGCGGCTTCATTGGATAGACTTTTCTTCTTCCCAGGCTCTGTAGTGACTAGATTATTTTGTTGGAGTTTTGCAGACAAGTGCTAGAAATGCAGGCTTTAATGAAAGTGAAGCACAAGCCTAGGGTGGGCTTCCCATTTACACAGGGACACTACAAGTGCCTAGCCTCTGTAGCCGCCAAGGATGCAATATTTGAACTGCAAAGTTTGAATATAGAAGAATTTGATTACACTCAGGATCTATATGATCCCCAAAAGAAAATAAAGAGGACCCTTCCTAACACAACCTTTGACCATAAGCCTACTATCAAAGATTTCTAGATAGGGTTGAAGGAAGATTTTGACCATCGAAAGCAACGGTATTACAGGCTCACTGCCCACCAAATGAGGTCCTTCAACCTCCGCAAGGATATCCCCAAAGCCTACTTTGACGATGGGGAGCTCCTTAATCCCACCTACCTTGAGGAGAAGGTAGACCAGTGCCCCCTTACCCTTGTCAATTGGTTTGTGGCCGAAAACCTAGACATAGAAGCTATCACCACAGAGGTGATCAAACAAAGCCACTGATGCTTAGACCTCCACCTTCCCAAGGGTGAATAGAAGGTCAAAGAGAAGAGAAAGGGGCCTACCAAGGGCTATTAACGGAAGAAGGATAGGGGCAAAGTAGGTGCCACCAAAAAAAAACATCCCCCCTAGTGGCTGCTCCCCCAAAAGCACTAATGTAGAAGTTAGCTGAGAAGATGCAACACTGCCAGAAAATGGCCTCGACTGCAGCACAAGGAGTCACATACAGTTTGTTGGCCGAACCCTAGGCAGCAATGGTGCCCCCAAGAATGGCAATAAGAATAGGTGTCCTTGGAGAAGAAAGTAGTGCAAAGCGGGAATCGGAGATTCCAATCCCAAGGGGAGAAGGCTCCTCTTCTTAGTCGATGCAAGAGGCGCCAGTCGCAGTGATCACTGACAGTGAGGGAACACCATCTGATGATGACATTCCCATCACCTATACCCACATAAGAATCTTTGGAGCAAGGCGAGCCCCAATCCCACAGTTATTGACATTTTGGAGCTCCCCGAGCATGTACCCTTCCTAGAGACATTGGCCCCTCCTTCCAATCAGCCAGCTCTAGAAGAGATGAGGGAGTATGAAGAAATCGCTTCCGTGGAGGCTGAAATCCCAAACAAGGTCTTAACTCCAAAGGACCAAGACGCCTGCTCAAGGAGGCTGAAGAAACAGAGAAGAATAAGTGGGATGAGGAGAGTGCTAGAGCCTGAGAAGAGGAGAATAAAAAGAAAGAAGTATGCCTCCGCCAGGAAGAAATTGAAAAGGTGTGTGTAGCTAGAATATGAACAAAAAAGGAATATGAACAGAAGAAGCTACAAGAAGAGGGAAGGCAGAGAAATTGGGCCTTCTTAAAGAAGAGATAAGGCAAAAGGAGCAAGAGCTCATAAATAAATCTCAAGAAGAGGAAGCAAAGAAGAAAAAAAAGGGAAAACTCTGCACGAAGTAGCTCGAGGGTGCAGAGAAACGAAGTCAAGATGACCTCACCAAAAGGCATGAGGAACTTTGTAAACAGCAAGAGGAAGAAGCACAAAAGGAAAAGGAGCTGGCTAAGGCTCAGATGGAGGTGGATCCCATAGTAGAGACCATCATCCCACCATCTTTGAGCCTGACGCCTCCTCCACATCAATCCACTCCTCAACACCAGAAAGTTCTAACCAATGCAATGGCTGATGTTTCCTTGAGTTTTGAAAGCTTTTGCAAAGTTTTGAGTTTTTTCACAATTTTTGAACAAGTATGAAATTTTAACAAGCTTCAAAGTTGCCAGAATTCAATGAAACTTTCAAGTTATGTTTTAGATGAATTATTTAAACTTCTTATACACTCTAAACTATGAAAGCATGCCAAAATCAACGAACTGTTTGGAAACATGAAAAATATGGAGTTTCATCGCAGCGATTGCAAAACTAATTGATTTTGCCTTGAACATGAAACCAATTTCACTAAGAATAATTGCTATGCAATATAAATGATTTCTATGATCAAATTTGCATTTACATACCAATCACTTGCTGCTGTATCAAAACTATGATTTCTGGAAATTAATTGCAGCAAGAATTAATATTCTGATTGCCCTTGTATTGCAACTCAAACCCTTGATAAATACCAATGAAATGTGTCCCCAAAGGAATATCGATCAAACTATACTTTGCACCTTGCCTAGAAATGACTGGAAGATGTACGAAACTGAAGATGACTGCAAACCCCTTCCAACCTGCAATTTATTGTCTTCCAGAATCGATCCTCAATGATCAAATGAAGACCCTTGTAAATGCACAAACCTCTGAAAGGCTGATGTAGAACAATGGCAAGCACAACCAGCAATCTCAGTGCAATCTTTCAGCACCTCAAAGCTGAATAATAAGGGCTTCCAAACTTGCAATGGCTCCTTGGAACCCTTGTTGGAGAAACTCATAATATTCACTAAGTATCAAAGCACAAAATAGATCAATTCCATATTTGAGAATGAGCTCTTAAGTCCCTTTTTATTCTTTCTTGTGAGAGCTCAAGCACATTCCTTACAAATGTGGGATAAAAGATATATTCCCACATATTTGCTTTTGTTTCATTTGAAGTTATACAACTTATATAACTTTTGAGTACTTTTCCATAGTTTTGACTTAGGCACCATTTATAATAAAATTAAGTCACTTAAAGAAATAATTGATAGGTCATGGCCCCATTGTCCTTTTAAATGATCACTAAAGTGACTTTATTAAATAACTTTATAATAAGTTATTTAATATCATTAATTATACTTTTTTTTTTAATAATTCCTAAGTCAACCATTAATTGCCACTGCAAATGGAGTTTTGATGGGTCATTGGGTGCCCTACTAAATCTAGCAACCCTCTTAACTGACTTACTATAAATAGTAAGTCCAAACTCCAAATGAAAACAAAAAAATGCAATTGATGACACTCTACACTGTACCATGACTACCTCCAACGGCCACTGCCAAATATAGTAATTGATAGGATAACTGACTTACTATAAATAGTAACTCAAACTGAACCAAACGAAAAGTTGATGCACCTAGACCTGGCCAGTAACCAGTCTACACTATAGAGATGTCCCAAAATAGCGGGTAACGGTGAACAAATGTGCCCTCTATCCAAACGACTAGCGCACTTGGGTCACAATAATGGACTAATCCCACAATCACTGAAATCACTAAAAAAGGGGACATTACAGTCCTCCCTCCCCAAACATTTCTTGTCCCCAAGCAATCCTGGAGAAAAACTTACATCACAGTCCACCCAGATCTCAAGAGTAAAACTGTGCAATGTCCCTAATGTACACAACCGACTCCTATACCATCAACACCCAAATAACAAACATCAATAACAGACTCATCTGGAAACTAACTATAGGTGTTGGAGTAAACAACCCATCGAAACTCAACCCAGTTGTAGCGCCAACTTTGTGAACATCGGAGTCCCAATATAATTGACACTCACATCCAGCTACACTACAGAGATAGTTATAACCATAAAAGCTAGTAATACAACCACCACCTCCAAGCTCTGTCAAACTGTCCCAAATGAGCTGACATTGCAAGTAATCCAACTTGAAACTACTGACCCCATCTACAAAAGGTGGCGCCAACCCATCCCACAGCGGATGGTATAAACTCGGAGTCGATCCACACCGACGAATCAACAAGTCCTCCAAGAGTGAGTTAAAGGAGAAATGATGAGCACTCGCAACTATAAACTCGCAATAAAATGCTCCAATCTCTGTCAACGGCTCATTATCAACTATACTGAAATCATGAGATGGCTCCAATCTCTGATCCGCAACTGCTGGTGGGGAGGATCTCCAACAACCTGTTCTGCAAATCCCACCACAAAATCCTTATGTAATGTACCTAACCGTGATGTTACAAAAAATACGCCTTCAAATGCCAATTACCCCGATCTGGACTATATGAAGGGAAACAAAAGAGTGGAGAAGCCGTACGGATCAACAGGAGGCCGTACGGTGGAAGTTTGAGCCCGCACACAGTGGCCAAACGAGGCCGTACGGTAGAGGTTAAAGGTCATACGATGTGGCAGGAAATGTCATACAGTTGTGTTGGGAGTCGTACGGTATGGTAGGTGGAATTCATACAGTGTGGCAGGGAGGTTGTGCGGTAATGCTAGAAGCCGTATGTTGTGGCAAGGGAGGTCGTACGGTAATTCTAGAAGCTGTATGTTGTAGCAAAGTGGCCGTACGGAATAGAAGAGAAAGTGGGTTGACAGTGGTACAGTGGTTGAGAATGCCTTCGAGTCATTGGATGATCTTCCTTTATCGAAAATTAAATGTGATTGTTGCAGACACAGAACAATAATTTGTAAGTCGGAAGACGCAAGATGAATTAGTAATGATAGCACAAGAACATATGCCAGGTAGATGGTAACCAAAACACCAGTGACACCATAAGTAATTCAGATTTAATAATAATAGTGCTACAGACACCAAAACAATGAATGCCTAGTATCCACAATACCACAACCTGTATTAATGTCAAAGATGCAAATAGATTTTGCAGATGTATACAAAGATGGTGTTTCAAAATTGCCAGATCTGAAACAAACAAAGCACAACAGATTTTCGCACACGGTGAAATATCGGAATGATATTTCCAACGGCAGACTAGGGTGGTCGTGAACCACCGAAACTGCAACAAACCAAATAGGGAGGGTCTTTCACCTCCGATATGGTAGCCAGCAGAATCCCAACAGGAATTCGCAAATACAAATAAAATATCAAATCTCAACATGAAAAATACATCCTACACGCTGGTCATAAATACCCCTTTGGAGAAACTCTCGAGGGTTTACAAAAGAACGCCAACACGACAAACACCTACGAACAATAATAATAAAAATGGGCCCCCACTTTATTAATTAAAGGTCCATTTAATTCTGGGACCATTAATTAACTAAAAGTAATTTATTAAAAATGGGAACATTACACCCTATGAGGAAGCATTGTAGTCAGAGTATCTACAATAGTTCTCGTGAAACGTATGATAACTCCTAATCCCTGCATGCGAGTATTTCTAGACTCTATACAATCCCTCCTGTAACTCCAGACTAGAAAGTAAATACTCTACAAAAGTGTCAGTGCGATAGAAACGGAATAAGGCGGGGTCAACCTTATCCTCTAAAACCTGCAACTGACCATCTTGACTCTGGTAAACAAGTTGTTTATCACTATCAGTCGCATGAGATGGAGTAACGGATTTGTTTCCAGGAGAAGGAAACAAATCAACCTGGAAGCTATACTCCCAACCCAATGGTACCCTATGCTCCTCCTATGAAGGTGACAGAGAAGAGTCATATACCAACACACAGCTCTCGAGGAAGTCCATCACTACCACCTAAGAACTATCTGTAGCCAAATCGACATCATCTGACACTATACTGATTTGAAGAGAACTTGATACAATCTACAACTCTCTGTTGCTCTCAGCTGTAGTACCAATCTCAAATGAACTCATTGCGCCTGACTTAGTGAGGAATGGAGGCACATCCTCACTACACTCCGTGAGTATCTGATCCTCACAAGCCATTGTTGTAGATAACTGTGCATTAACGGTAGCCAGTGAAGACTACGTTGATCTCAACTCCACGGTCATCTCATACAAACATCATTGCAACTCCTGGAGAGCCAACTAAGCATACTGCAAAGAGTCCACAGTCAACTCTAGCTCATGGGTGAGCTCATCAACCTCCTTTCCCTTCAAAGCATCATAACAAATGCAATCCCTCTCAAGAAGGAAATCTATGTCTACCAGTTACTACAGGTAGTTATGCCTCATAATCCAAATAGCCTCTCGGAGAGCATGAAACTCCTCAAGGGAAAGTCCAATATCATCGTGCCCAACTGTCATAGAACTCCAACCCAAGCTAGCTAACATCTGTCGTGCAGCATCAAAATGCTCTAAAGTTGTGGCAATCAAGCTATCGTTGACCTTCAGCTGCCCAATCAGATGATAAGGAACCTGTAACCACTAATTCCTACACATGTCCTTTGACCCAAACTCGGCACTATAAAAAGAGGCTATATCAGTGTCAATCACCTCATGATCAATATCACCATGTGCGCTAACAATCTCGCACATATCAACAATCGAGGTACTGCTGCTAGATACCTCTACAAATAACTCATCTGAAGGAGTGGAAGTCACTGCTATATCAATCTCCTCACATGCCTCTCCTTCCCCCTCAACTGTGAGTCCCTTTATACCATGATCCTGGGACCTATCATCAACAAATGACAACTCCGAATCATCTCCTAAAGTCTGATATGACAAACCAAACTCATCACAACAAGAATCGTCCTCATAAATATCATCAGAAGTGCCCACAACATAAGTATCAATATCATCCACTGGTAAACTCTTTGCTATCTCATGTTGCTGCACACATGACTCATTGCTGTCATAAAAAGAAGAGCTATCAGAGCTCATATTTTCCGCACAATCCGCAAAAGAAACACTCTCACCAAGTGAGTCAAGACCCATAGTGGCATCAACAACCCCTTCTGTACTAGCCCTATCAGCAACGCCGTCAATAGGCTCAAATAAGGGACTGCTGTCATAAAAATCAGACCCTGTATGACTAACATTTTCATTACTACCAACTGATGTAAGGCTTCCATCAATGGTGGCTATCATGTCATCAACATTTTTTCGGTTACTAGCTCTTGTCTCATATAAATGTTGGGACTCGATGCAACTGTCCTCAAGCAAGTATGTCATAACCACATGCTCCTGAGAAGAGCCTCCAACATCACGCGTATAAGGACTAGTAGCTGTCCCACTGAGCAAAGGCTCCACTACCTGATGGTTGCTGGCTTCTGAAGCTACACTTGTACAATCCTCATGATTCTCTTCATGTTTTCTCTGTGAGGAAGACTTTTTAAAAATGGACACCATATACCTTGTTGCATTGTCTAAGGTTAACAGATTTGAAAGCAAAGCATTCATCCTTTCCTGATTTTGTCTAAGTTTTTCCATTCTTTCCATCATGGCATTTGTTTGCTTCCTGAGATTAGCCATGCTATTCAACCGGTTTCCTTGTTTACTAGTTTTCTTGTATTTATCCATAACTGAAATAAAGCTAGAGTGTTGATCACTCATATCAAACATGGGAACTCAAGATTTCCAACCCCGCAGGATGGCAAGAAACCTATAAGAATCCCCAAATCGGCCCTTAACTGCTGCAGAGGTTTATCTCAATTTGTTGTTTGAAAGTTTATGATTTTTTGGATTTTCAAGGGTTTTAGAAATAAAAAGCAAATATGCAATAATCTGAAATTCTGAAACTATTCAATTAACTGCTGCAACTTCTATTTATTTTCCAAATGAAATATAAAAGGAAATCAAGACAATCCTTTATTGGAAAATGATTAACAAAGGCAACTACAAAATGCATAAAAACCTGGGAGAATACACCAACTGCTGCAAGAACTTATTTATTTCAACTCTACAATGTTGTGGTTGTAAATCTGAAAGAGGATAATGGCTGCAACTTATTCCTCCATAAATCTGCAATTAAATACTATCTTCTTCTTCCTGCTGCTGAAACTAATACTGTTGAAGCACAAATAGAGTCTCTGGATGAAACTCTCTGAAATTCCAAATTCACTGGATATTTCACCAGCTCAAATGGATACACACAGAAGAACTACGTTCTTCAATGGCAAAGCTGAAACCTTTCTCAGAGCTCGAAATCACAATGATCAATTTGCAAAATAACAATATATAGCTCATTCTTCATTTCCCAAGCAAATATGGGCCTCCAAAACCCTAATAAAAAATCCTCTTCAAGGCTGCGATTTTATTTAATGAAATAACATTAAATAAAATCATTAACATTTAATTGAATTAAACTTAGGGAAAGCTTTTAATAATTCACCTCCAAAATAAAATACTCAATTGGCCCCATTCGATGTGTTATAAACCCATCACTTAAGTGATTTAAATATAAAATCAATTTAACTTTATATTAAATCTTTTGCCATTTAATTAAAATATATAACCACCAAAAACTAAATAACTCCCTTAAAAATAAGAATTTGGCTTAACCGTCTGGAACTGGAGTTGGTCTAATAATTTCCCATGTGATCAAATAATATTTCTAAAAATAGTAGGGGTCCATCTTTATGGCTCAAAAATAAACCCAAATATAGAAACCTTTGCTAAAAATAGCAAAATCCATATAACTGAGCCAAAAACAATCTCTTAAGCCAACTGAAAACACTGAACTTTGCCACTACTGAACCATCTGAAAACCATACCTTCATTCTGCCTAAAAAGACCCCCTATCCATGCCTACTAGCCTACAAGAATCCACTGATAGGCTAATCACTTACTAGCATGATGTCACTAGCTAGAAGGGGACATCACAAAACCGCTCTGATACCACTGTAAGACCCCGATGGTTCTAACCAATGCAAAGGCTGATGTTTCCTTGAGTTTTGAAAGTTTCTGCAAAGTTTTGAGTTTTTTCATAATTTTTGAACTAGTATGAAATTTGTTAAAATTTCATAGTTGCCAGAATTCAATGAAACTTTCAAGTTATGTTTTAGATGAATTATTTAAACTTTTTATACACTCAAAGCAATGAAAGCATGCCAAAATCTATGACCTATTTCAAAACATGAAAAATATGGAGTTTTATTGCAGCGATTGCAAAACTAATTGATTTTGCCTTGAACATGAAACTAATTTCACTAAGAATGATTGTTAGGCAATACAAATGATTTCTATGATCAAATTTGCATTTACATACCAATAACTTGCTACTGTATCAAAACTATGATTTTTGGAAATTACTTGCAGCAAGAATTAATATTCTGATCACCCTTGTATTGTAACTCAAACCCTTGATAAATACCAATGAAATGTGTCCCCAAAGGAAGATCGATCAAACTATACTTTGCACCTTGCCTAGAAATGACTAAAAGATGTACGAAACTGAAGATGAATGTAAACCCCTTCCAACCTACAATTTATTGTCTTCCAGAATCGATCCTCAATGATCAGATGAAGACCCTTGTAAATGCATAAACCTCTGAAAGGCTGATGTAGAACAATGGCAAGCACAACCAGCAATCTCAGTGCAATCTTTCAGCACCTCAAAGCTGAGTAATAATGGCTTCCAAACTTGCAATGGCTCCTTGGAACCCTTGCTAGAGAAACTCAATATTTACAAGATCATTGCTAAGATCCTTGCTAGAAGGATAGTTGGGCTCCTCAATTATATTATTTATGTTATTCAAACTGGATTTATCAAGGGAAGATATATTCTTGAAAATCTTATTACAAGTTGGGAAGCTCTACACTAGGCTAAGAAAGATGGACAAAATTTTGCAATGATCTTGTTGGAATTTGAAAAGGCCTACGACAGGATTGAATGGCCTTGTACTTGGCATGCTCAAAGCTTTTGGATTTCCACCCTACTTTTGTAAATGGATTGCTATACTATTAAGAGAATCTTCCATAGTTATTGATGTCAATGGGGACCTCTCTGAGCCCGTTCCTTTCCAACGCTCCATTAGACAAGGTTGTCCTATTGCTCCTGCATTATTTGTTATTGATGTTGATGCTTTATTCTACATCCTCAGATCCTCTACCCTTGGATCACCAATAAAAGGGATCACTCTTCCTAATCATGAGTTAATCAATGCTCAATTTGTTGATGACACAGCTCTATTTGTGGAACTCTCAAAAGGAGATTTTGATAATGTTTTAGATAGGCTGCAATTTTTTTGTCTAGCCTCTGGAGCCAAGGTTGCTCCCCCATAAATTCATAGTCCTTGGGCGGTGTGAGACTGCTCCACATTGGATTGGCATTTAGGGTTGGATGTGGGCTAGTCTCTCCTCTATTGTGAGGTATCTTGGAATTCCTTTTGCAATTACTCCTAAAGATATGTAGACATAGATCTACTCCAAAGTTGAGAAGAAACATCTTAAGTGGCAAACGCATTTACTATCCTTGGCTGGTAGAGTTTGGGTGGTTTAGAAAGTTCTGGCTTCTCATACTATATACTACTCTTCTTCTTGGCTATTTGCAAACTATCAAGTCAATAAACTGGATAGGATCATGAGAGACTTTCTATGGTCTAATGGCTTGGTATCTAAGAAGAGATGTTTTGTTAAATGGGAGTGGTGTTGCATGCCTAGGAGGATGGGAGGCCTGGGGTTGAGAGATTTTAAATCACTTGGAGTTGCTCTTGCATCTAAGTGGATATTCAAATCCCTTCATGGTAATGAACCATGGAAAGTCCTCATTAGAAATAACATTATGAGATCCTCTATTAAAAATGGGAGAAACTGGAAAGACCTTTCACTGTGTGACATTGTTATGGGGGATTTGTTGGCATTAAGGGATGGTAACCGGTAAGATTGCAAGCGGTACATGGCAATAGAGGTATCGTCATTGATTAGCAAAAGAGGTGTTGACATTTGAATCTAAGGACACCAGTGTTGGAACCTGTGAAGCTAGACAGATACAACTGATAACAAGTGTGTGGAGAGACTGGCTTGGCAACCGGTGACATTGCGCAAAGAACAAGAGACTATATTTGTTCATCAAAAGCAACCGATCACCAAGGGAGAAGCAACCGATAAACAGTAACAGAGACCGAGGAAAGGATGCAACCGGTGTAGACAAAGGAAGTATAGGTGACAGGTCAAGGCTCTTACCTGTGCACAACTTAAGGATCTTTACCGATCAAGTGAAGACATCGTCATGATAAGATGAAACGGGGAAGCCATAGTCAACAATCAGTTATCTAACTCTTTGACCGGGATTTACTGCACTAAATCCGGTAGACTTTGAGTTATCAAGATGATCGGTACGAGGCGCGATTGAAGGTCTTAGCCGGAGTTTGTGGCATTAAATCATGGAGATATCTCTTGTGAAGGAAAGCTTTTGACACGCATCCGTCGTTTTCTTTCATAAAGCAAATAAAGCAAAGAATGCATCGAATATTTCCTCAGTGAACTAATACTCCACTGGGTGATGGATCCGAAGGTGATCTTTAAACAGATCGTGCATGTAAAAAGAAAATAGGGCAAGAAGTCTATATATTCTTCTGCCTGCCAAGAATATAGTTTGCCCTCATTCTGCCAAAGGAAAGAGTGAACCTGTACGTTGAAGTAGCTAAGGTGAAGAGAAAGGAGAAGAGAGAAGAGTGTGCAGAGAAGCACAACAGGAAAGGAGAACATACCAGCAGCAACCGGTGATATTTCTTAGTCGAGTATAACAGAGATCTTATCAGGCTAAGCAAAGCCATTTCTAAAAGGTCAAGTACTCTATTGTTCTCTAACAATTACAATAGCTAAATCCCAATTTTTGGGTGGACATTAACAGGTCCCTTGTACTAAATCCCTTAACCAGGTGACATCTATTCAGGTGTTCTAAGTCCTCTAACCAGGCAGGCTCTAACAAGCCTTATTGTATCAAATCCCTTAACTGGGTCGCATCTAACAGTGCGTTTGTAATCCTTTAACAGGGAAGGCTCCTAACAGGGTGCACTTTAGAAGTGCATAATTTGTGAGGTTTCCTCACACCGTGGTTTTCACTCGATTTGGGTTTCCACGTGATAAATCTGGTGTTGCTTTTTTTTTGTTGATTGCTTGATGCTATTCTTATGCTAGAATCTATTTTGCTTATAGTTATAGTATACTACATCAGATTTGTTTTAAAGTTTTATAGGTGCTCATTCACCCCTCCCCTCTCAGCACCGGTTGGGACTGTCAGGATTTTGATATAAAAGTTTTTGGCTCTAGTATTTTTGCCTCTCTAGAAGGCATGGACCCAAGTGAGAGGATTATTGTCTTCCAAAGGTGTTGTAGGAGGACCTCCTTCATTCTCTGTGGTAGATAGATCCTTGTGGTGGGGCATTCAACTGAATAACAAACTAATTGCACTTACCCAAAGCTACTCTGCTAAGCAGTGGAATGCCTAGGTATATCCCTTATTAAGGATGTTCTTATTGACAATAGACTAGGGATTTGGGAAGAAATTAAAAACAAATTTGGGATTCCCCCTTCTCAGAAAAAGACCTATACTTTGATTATTAAGGCTACTGGCAATTCCTTTCTAGGTAAAATGTATCTCAGTGAGTCTTTTTAGAAACAACTGAAATGGCAGGATGGTTCCTTGTTAATGAATGCCTCTACTAAACAAATATATAAGGGAAGATTCCCATATTCTCAAGTATATAAATCAGTGGTAGGTCTTAGAGTGGCCAGATTCTAAGTGGCATTTTATTCTAGACTTTATGTGGCACCAAACTATTGAGCCTAAAAAACCCTATTTTCGGTGGCTTTTGTTGCTTAAGAAGCTTGTTGTGGGCTTTGTTTTGTCTGTTGTGGGTATTACTCCTTCTTGCTCTCTCTGTCTTCTTCCCGAAACTATTGAAAATCTTTTCTTTGAATGTAAGTTTTCCTGTATGGTTTGGTCATTGGTCTTTGGGTCTCCCATTGTTTGGAACTTTTATCCTGGCCTTTCTTGGATTGAAGTCTTGGCTGGCTAGGTTGAATCTTTTGATGAAAAATTGAACAAGGTTTGGTCTGTTTTTTCAGCTGAGATCCTAAGTTACCAGTTCGGGTTTGGGGATGGATTCGGATACGAGAACCCGGTACGTGGGTTCATGAATTTTTTTTTCATTATGGTTCGTATGGCTTCATGTGTGTGTGTATATATATATAAATATATGCATTATATATACAAAAAAATAAGAGAAATATACATAATTGTAAAACTAAATCATTTCATAGTATGATGCTTGATCATTGATCAATGCCAAATGTCAAAGATAAATATTAAAAAATTAAAAACTCGATCATTGATCTATATTCACGATTTTAAAGAAAATCATCACATTGAATTACTGAATTACAAAATGAAAATTCAAAATATAGTTCATTAAAGTTTGAAACATGATTCAATGTGAAATAGAAGTGTGTTTGGAGGCTTCATAACGGGCCGTTTTAGGATTAGAACCAAAAAATAATAATAATAAAAAAAAATTATGTCTTTGGGCCCACTTTCTAAGCTGGACGTCGTGGGTTCTCATGGGTTCATGCGGGTCCTTGCTCGGTCCGCCCGGGTCTGGGTTGGGCCCAAGCAGGGTCCACACCTAGACTTGTGGGTCCGCACGGGTTTGTGGGTGTGTGGACCCACAGACGAACCCGGAACGGTTTCGCACCCGGACTTGGTTCGAGGGTCTAGGGTGCGAACCCAGTAACTTAGCTGAGATCTTATGGTTCCTTTGGAAACAGAGAAATGAAGAAGTTTTTCAAAGAAGAGAACTTACTGAGTTTAGCAATAAACTCACCCACCACGTTATTATGACACAGGTTTCTGCAGTCCTTGAGATCCCCAAAAGCAGGTTCATGATCCTCATACAAGAAGGAGCTCTTATTATATACAAATCTGATATCCTGTCTGCTCACTATTTCAACACTTATAGAGACATGCTGGACCAGAAAGAATTGGATATCCTGAACCGGTTTATCAAAGACACAGGTATTGACATTAAACA
The DNA here is from genome assembly GCA_027943335.1 of Chamaecyparis obtusa. NCBI lineage: Eukaryota > Viridiplantae > Streptophyta > Pinopsida > Cupressales > Cupressaceae > Chamaecyparis > Chamaecyparis obtusa. The sequence goes on from BSBK01006053.1 coordinate 276,928, forward strand.
GGCCAATGCAAAGAACAAAGTATCAATTATACCAGACGCACCAAGTTGGGAAGCTGCTGCTAAGGCTCCTCAGGCAGTTGATCCTCCACTAGGAACATTTGATACTGATTGTGGTGAATGTAGTAACAACATCATTGGGTCATGGGATTCTTGATGACCTGCCCAGTCTATGTTCTCTTTATACTTCTGCTCTGAGACTGCCGTAGTCTATTTATTTTGTTGTGTATAGCAATGTAACTTGGTATAATATGTTATAGTTTCAGGTGACAGTCTAGGGACAGATACATTACGATTGGTTGCTATTTGCAGATACTGTCAGGTGACTGATATAGTCTTGATGTGATCATCTTTTTTGAACTATTTTTAATAGAAAAAATATTTAAGCTGGTACTAGAAGAGTGTGGTAAAGAAAATATTCAAAAAATTGACATCAAAAATAGGAAAGACTTCTGCCACTAAAAATTTGTCGTTACCTTAACTATGTAGTGATTTTCATGTTTGAATCAAATAAAGGAGACAGACAAAAGTAGTAGTGTGATGGATAAATGACAAAAGGCACTAGCTTTAATTTTGCTCACTTTCTCTCATTTGGAATATGATTGGAGCCATAAAGGGAGATATCCAGTAGGTACAAAAGCCGATGCTTGAATTTGATTCTAGAAATTCATGATATATATTTTAATTTACAATTTGGTTAGTTAACACCAACAATGAGCTGATATCTTAGTCAATTTTTTCCAAATTTTGGGCAAAAATATAGTTCAGATAAATTTGCATAAAACTGAAAAATAGCACAAATAAAAACAACAGAAAATGTTTTAATGTCTACTTTTTTGATAAGGTTTAATGTGTAAAGAGGAGAGGAATGAAGGAATGAACATGTATACACCACATAGAGCCCAAAGACAGCCCTCAATATCTCCAGTGTTTTAGACAGCTGTATCTTACCATGTTTCTCTCAGATATGCAAATATGGAGCACTAAGGGTACAAAAGATATATCCAGTACTGAAGAGAAAAAAATTCAAAAAAAATGACATCTACTTTGTTGTGCAAGATCAAATCCACATTTGGAGCTAAAATGAAGACTCTTAAATTATCAAGCCAGCTGCATAGTTTAACCAGAACAAAAAGGATGTCCTTTTGTGGCCCATAATTGACAAATACAAATTAACAATATCAATGTATACAAGATTAACAGATTGTGTGACTTTAGATACAAGAGTATATAAACCTCAGTCATGGGACACAGACTTATACATTAAAGTGAATAAGGATGGTTCAGTCAAAAGGCTGCCTCTAATTAATGAAACAAAGCATTTTTCCAATACCTGCAGCATAGTGACCAGCAACCTGGTTTATAGGAGGACATAGCAGACCTATTCAAAAGAAAACACAAATTACATTAAGAGTATAAAGGAGTTAATAAATAATGTTCATGTTTTAAAATTCAAATAGCTCTCTAATAACATTTTCCAATCTAGCTAATAGCTAATTTGCCTTTATGAGAATTTGAATGACATTCTCTACCCATTAGCATTCCTCTTGAGTCTTATTAACTGTTTTCAAAAATAAATTAAGAAAAGTCAATTATACATAAATGATAACAATCTAAAATAAAGCCAAACTACAGGAAAATTTAGACTCAATTCATTCATAACACTGTACTGTATTCAATCTTAAAAGGAAAGTTCTCTTCTCTTTCGAAATATATTTTGATAGGGAAAATCAGCGCAATTTCTCAAATGCATTCAAAAATAATTTAATATGTTGAAGTTTTGAACCCTTAATTGACAATAATATCAAACAGCATTTTATTTTATACAGGCAGATTATGTTAAAGCTCAAAGGACTCAATCCTCTTCCAAGTATGTGTCATTTCAAAATTACAAAAGCAAAAATGCTCAGCTTTATTCGCTGCTATAATTTCACATAATGCATAGAACAACTTTACATATCTAGTCTAAGTCAGTATGGCTATGTTTAACATGTGCTTTTGGCATTGATCTGTAAATGGTATCCTAGGGATTAGCTCAATTCATCACACATACTTCGGTTAAAATATGTAGAAAAAGAAAAATGCATGGAGCATAAATCAACACTTCTTAACTTCTGTTTTGGGTAAACTGTAAAATAACTAGAGAAAATAATAAGATTAAGTGATCATGCATCTAGACATAAATATTTATGTGAAAAGTGAGAGAACCCCTATGGGGTAGAAAAATTCAGAAAATAGGAACCTTGTTATTCCTTCTGGTGAATTGCTATAGGCCAATTCTAATTTTGGTCCAAAATGAGCATTCTGCCAATCCACCTCAGAACCTGGAATTAGAATTGAGGCATGGAATTGGAATTGAGAATTCAATTTTGAGAAGGGAAACCAATTCCCGTTTTCCAATTCCATGAAAATTCCAGCAACCAAACAGGCCATTACCATTGGATAACCTGTATTGTGACTTCATATTACAAAAAGACTGCATTGATTTCCCTTGCTTCTGACTGTATTCCTTTTGTCATCGGAAATGCTTCTAAGGATCTTTTTTTTGTAGCTTCTCCTTCAAGTCTTTTATAGGCTATACCAACCAACCCTATTATATTTATTGCAATATAAAGATGAATATGCAATGTCTTCAATACTTTTTGATCACCCAAATCTTGGAGTAGGCAAGATGAGAGCATACAGTATTTCCAAGCACACAGCTATTCTAAATGAGTGCAAGTACAAATGGTATGGTGACAAGCCAACTAGAATATGTAGGCGATAGAGCTAGCTCAATCGACACCTCTTTGTTGGACTGCATGCATGCAATACAAGCCACTGGCAAAATGTCTAAGCTAGACTAAAACCAAATTGGCCGATAATGTCAATTTGTTCAATGACAAAATGGGCTAAATGAAATGCTATGGTGATTGGCAGTAAACCCTACAATCTTCTAATATGAAATGCATACAATCCTCTAGCAGTACTACCAACCATGGTTTACAAGATTAACATGAAATTCATTACAAATTAAAAATTGATGAAATAAACTACTATTAAACTAATATAAAGTACTGATAATAAAATCAGATTGTTATAATATCCTGAATAAGGTTAACTAACATTGATGAGCCATATAATCATGCACCCAACTGAAGAATACCTTAAAAAGGTGATGTAAGGGGCGGATGCAGATCTGATAACACTTTAATACTGCTGTCACACTATCAAATCGGATCTTATACAAACTGAAGCATGCGGCAAACACTACTATATGCTAATACAACCTCAAAATGAAAGAAACGCAACTGATGTAGGTTGCATAAACTTATATACAATGCTGTCAACTCCCTCTATGACTGATAAACACTGAATAACAGGTCTGACCAGCATTGATAACACTTTCAAATCTTGCAAAGAATATGCCCAATGCACAACTCAACATGCATAAACTAAAAACTACTTCAAAACACATCAATACTGAACCAAAACCGCCATGAACACAATGGAAATATAAAGAACCCAACTGGCTCTCAACTGCAAACTGGCTACTAGCTCTAATTTAATTGCAATTGTTTGAATGTTTTCAACAAATATGAATTCTAAATGAATTTCTCCAGACTTCTAAAAAATAACACCATTAGCAATTTAACATTAAAATTTAATTCTCCTACCTTGCTATATCAACCAGCATATTAAAACAATTATTCAAGTCCCATACAATAATGAAATTACCATTTTCGGCACCTTAGCACAAAAATGGACTGCTGGATGTTGAAATGCAGCCTTGCTAAATGAAGATTACAGATTGCAGGCAGTCCATACGCATGCTATGTATTGACGCCAGCATTCCAACATCTCAAAACCCAAACGCAGCACCACCAAGGAAATGATCTGCAACTCCACAATATTGACGCAGCCTTGAGAGGCTTCCTTAACAGCAACATAGCCCCTCTTGACAAAGAATTCGATCACTGCAAGAACTCACAGCCAGTTCTGTATGACCCACTTGCAGAAATATGTACGGCAGCCATCAATTCCGTACAATCCTGTCCCATGTGCAAATTCAAATACAACTATGCAGATACACAGTTTACTTACGATCCAAGCTCTGTAAAACTAGCAAAAAAATTTGGTGCTCTCTCCAATGGTGAAGACCAAACACACAAACCCTAGCTTCTCATCAAGGAAAATCGGTTTCCTTCTTCAAACAAACTTTTCAATTTCCAATAAATGACATAAGGTAATGAATTTGATTTTTCCAAGGCATATATAAAGACTTTAATGAAAACTTCTTCATGACACTTTTCATTAAAGAGTCTTCACCATCACAACATTAAATTAAAACATTAAAGTCCAAAAGTTATTAAATTATCATAACTTAATTTAATAACTTTTATTATAAATGTGATGCACTGAGTCTTACTGACAAAATCCTAAAAACTTCTGACAACAGTACCCGAGCTCATACTGCCCTGCCAAAAATAGCCAACTGCCCAAAATAGACTTACTATAAATAGTAAGTCTCTCAAACTGGAGATCCTTGACAAACGATCCTGCAACACCTAATGACACTGTGCAGGCGCCCTGCTAAACCAAGTCATGCCCAAAATACCACTTACTATAAATAGTAAGTCATCCAATCTGTCCCAAATGAAGAGCAAACCTGGCAACTAGAACCTCCAAAATGGAATCTAACTACTGGCTCTGCTAACTGACCCCCTCTAATCACCTGATTAGCTTGCGAGGGTCGCCAAACTAAGCTAATCTCAAGAGACTGAAAAACAGGGACATTACAGTCCTCCCTTGCCAAGATTGTTTGTCCTCAAGCAATCAAGAAAAACAAGCAACATCATAGACCACCTGGATCCCAAGGATGGTCATAAGTAATGTCCCGATCCTCACCATACTCCTGTGAAGAAAATACCAACATCAACAGTACAAACACCAACATCTGAGAAACTACCTTCAACACCCAAATAACTGACATCACTAAAAACAACATTTGTAGACCAACTATAGATGCCGATGCAAAAAACAACCCAGCGGAACTCAACCCAACTGAAACATCAACTCTGTCAAAACTCGAGTCCCTGTCTAACCGACACTCACACCCAACTGCACTGAGAAGAAGACAATGACCAAATGTGCTTGAATCACTGTTACCAACTCTAACCTCTGATAAACTATCCTGGGTGTGTGGATACTGCAAGTAGTCTAACTTGCAACTGCCAATTCCATCTGCAAAAGATGGTGCTAATCCATCCCATAATGGATGGTAAGAAATTGGAGCCGGTCTACAACTGCATGAGATCAAATCTTCTACCCGTGGGTCAAAAGGAAAATGATGAGCATACCCCACCGTATAATGCCAGTAGAAAGCCCCAATCTTTGTCAATGGCTCATCATTACCCAACTGGGAATCATGAGATGGCTCCAATCTCTAACTCCACATAACTGCAAGCTAGTTAGGATCCTGAGCAACCCTCTCAGCAAACCCAACCTCGAAATCCCTGTGGGGAAGCATAGTAGATAGAGTCTCCACAATCTTCCCTACCAACCTCCGAATAGCACAAGAGCCTTGGATGAGAGTACCCTCAAACACTCTATATGAATCCTCTCGCACATCTGCACTCTCAAGTAAATACTCCATGAATGACTCGGTGCAGTAGAAATTATACGTGGTAGCATCAACTTGCTCCCCTGCAACCCACAGCTGATCCCTCTGAAAATGTGGCACTGCCAACTGTCCCATGCTATCAGCTATATGAGATGAAGAAATAGATTCACTTCCAACAAAAGGAAGCAAATCAACATGCGACCTTGATTCCACTGATACTCTTACCTCATCCGTACCTACTGCATCCACATCCTGAATAGATGTGTCTGCCACATCATCATGTCGCTCATCCCCAACTGTAGAAGCAAACTCACCACCAACCACCTCAATGTGCAACCGAACTGGGACTGGGGCTAGTGTGGACCGAACATGCTCCAACTCCACGGTCAGCTCCTCTAACTGAAATTGCAACTCCTGAAGAGCCCGCTGAGTGCCCTCTAAAGCCTCAAAAGTCGTTGTGAGCTCCTGAGTAAGCCCACTCACCTCCTCCTCTCTATCCATCAATGCCTCGTATGCTGTACTCCCCCACTCAACTAGGTGATCTCGTTCGGCTACCAACTGTAAATAATCCTGTCTCAAAATCCTGACAACATCACGCAAAGAATGGATCTCTGTCAAGGAAAGGTAACCACCACTATGCTCATCTGTTATAGGAGCACCCCAATCATAAACAGCCAACAGCTGATGAGCGGAATCAAAATGCTCAAGAGTAGAAGTAATATCTCTCTCACCAACTCGCAACTAGCTAGTCACATGATGACTTTGCACAACGGGCCTCCTATGTACAACCTCAACTACACTGTCCACACTATGGAAAGAAGCCGCATCCAACAAACTCCCCTCAAGATCACCGTATCTTTGTGTACTTTCATCCGAGTACACATCTACAAACTGAGTACAAACATCGAACTCGTCCTCATCTATCCCCGAGGAAGCTTCTGCTGAATCCGACTCAACACAATCCCCAGCTACCTTGTCTTCTGCAACCACCTGACAATCCAAATCCTGCGATCCATCCTCACTCACTAACAACTCAGAGTCCTCCCCCAAGGTCTGATAAATCAAACATGTCTCGTTGCAGGAAGAATCATCCTCATGAGTCACCGAAGTAGTAACCCACTCTCTAAAAGTGGAAGCCCTAGCTGTAACAAACTCTTGCCACTCATATGCTTCCCCATCCTCATCCGTGAGTCCCTGTAACAAAGAATCGGAACCCACCACCACCGTATGACAATGCTGAGTCCACACCCAAAGTTTGATATAAAAAGCCAGAAACACTACAGCACCCATCATCTTCACTCTCAACATCAGAGATATTTGTGATGCTAGTGTCCACATCGTCTATCCGCGACTCCTCATCTAACTCTGGCTGCATACATGACTCAATGTCATCATGTGAATCAACTACATTGTGGCATGAATCTATGTCATCCAACTCAACTGCAACACTCCCATCATGAGTGTCATCACTAGATAGATCCCTGCTCACATCCTCAATACAGGAAAAGACTACAGTCTCCTGCATTGATTCCACACTCCAACTGCTGTCATAAACATCAGAGCTGTCAGAGCTCATATACTCCACGCAGTCCTCAATGTCTACATCGAAAGTACGATCTGGTAGACATCGATCCCGAGACTCATCCAAAATCTCCTCGGAGTCATCACCCAACATCTCACAGGGGGTGTCATCCCCAATGCGTATCATAGCATCCTCAAATGTATCATCAGATGTGTCTCTACTATCTGCATCCACATCTCCTACTAAAACCTCAACTGCTCACACTTGACTCTGCACACATGACTCAACATTAGGTTGTGCACTAATAATGCTGGAGCATGAACCATCATCTACTGACTCCCCTGTAACACCCAGATCACCAACATCATAGCTAGGTGACTCCATACATGCATCAGTCCCATATGAGGAAGCAGCTGCCTCCTGCACAAGAGCAACACTACGACATCTAACATAAAAATCTCCAATAACAACTCCCTCCACGGAAGAGCCTGAACACTCAGTGACAACTACAACATGAGCTGCCTCTGAACTAACCGTAGTGACTACTTTGGGAGCCTCAACCTGCTGAAGCTCAATGTTGCTGTCCACCGAGGGCACTAATATATCCACATGTCCTTGTGAAATAAGTCCATCATCAGCACTGCGGATAGGACTAATAGGTGCCGTGCTAAATATAGGTACATCTGCATCATGGGCACTTGTCGGGGAAAACACAAGCTTTCTTCCCTATAGTCTCGATGTCGGCCTTCTAAAGGCAGATACCATATTCCTCGCTACCCTGTCAACTGTCTCTGGATCCGACAAACTCTCCGCCAATCTCTGCTGATGAAGCCTAAGTCTTTCCATACTTTCCACTAAGGCATTTAATTCCTCTCTTTTTCCCATACTGTTACGGCGACTCCCAGAACTAGACCTCCTGTATTTGTCCATAGCTAGGAAGAGTGGGGGTGTTGATCACTCTTAATATAACATCAGAATAAAAAAAAATTCATACCTCACAGGATGGCAAGAAACATGCTCTGATACCACTGTAAAGAACCCAACTGGCTCTCAACTGCAAACTGGCTACTAGCTCTAATTTAATTGCAATTGTTTGAATGTTTTCAACAAATATGAATTCTAAATGAATTTCTCTAGACTTTTAAAAAATAACACCAGCGGCAATTTAACATTAAAATTTAATTCTCCTACCTTGCTATATCAACCAGCATATTAAAACAATTATTCTAAGTCCAATACAATAATGAAATTACCATTTTCGGCACCTTAGCACAAAAATGGACTGCTGGATGTTGAAACGCAGCCTTGCTAAGTGAAGATTACAGCTTGCAGGCAATCCATACACATGCTATGTATTGACGCCAGCATTCCAACATCTCAAAACCCAAACGCAGCACCACCAAGGAAATGATCTGCAACTCCACAATATTGACGCAAACTTGAGAGGCTTCCTTAACAGCAACGTAGCCCCTCTTGACAAAGAATTCGATCACTGCAAGAACTCACAGCCAATTCCGTACGGCCCCCTTGCAGAAATATGTACAGCAGCCATCAATTCCGTACAATCCCGTCCCATGTGCAACTTCAAATACAACTATGCAGATACACAGTTTACTTACGATCCAAGCTCTGTAAAACTAGCAAAGAAATTTGGTGCTCTCTCCAATGGTGAAGACTAAACACACAAACCCTAGCTTCTCATCAAAGAAAATCGGTTTCCTTCTTCAAACAAACTTTTCAACTTCTAATAAATGACATAAGGTAATGAATTCGATTTCTCCAAGGCATATATAAAGACTTTAATGAAAACTTCTTCGTGACACTTTTCATTATAGAGTCTTCACCATCACAACATTAAATTAAAACATTAAAGTCCAAAAGTTATTAAATTATCATAACTTAATTTAATAACTTTTATTATAAATGTGATGCACTAAGTCTTACTGACAAAATCCTTCAAACTTCTGACAACAGTACTTGAGCTACTGCCTTGCCAGAAATAGCCAACTGCCCAAAATAAATTTACTATAAAGAGTAAGTCTCTCAAACTGGAGATCCCTGACAAACGATCTTGCAACACCTGATGACACTATGCAGGCACCCTGCTAAACCAAGCTATGCCCAAAATACCACTTACTATAAATAGTAAGTCATCCAATTGTCCCAAACGAAGAGCAAACCTGGTAACCAGAACCTCCAGAATGGAATCCAACTACTGGCTCTGCTAACTGACCCCCTTTGATCACCTGATTAGCTTGCGAGGATCGTCAAACTAAGCTAATCTCAAGAGACTGAAAAACGGGGACATTACAAGAAATCAAACAAAATAACAAATCAATCAATTTCTAGGTCTGAAACTAAACTTATTGCTACCGGTACAACAAGTACAACGGCCAAAATCCACATAAATCACTACAAACATCAAATCCCAACTCCCCAACAAGTATGAGCAATGAGCATCTATACTGCACAGAAACAGGCCTAAATTAACCCCTAAAACAGGAAAACCAATGCATAATAATTTGGAATAGTACTCAGATTGATTGTAGGTCTGAAAAACAATATTTATGCTGCTGTTATAGCAAGTACAACAGGTATAGCTGTCATAAAACTGTTAAAAATGATCAAACAACTTATTTTTGCTTGGTTTCAAGAAGAAACCTCCTTCAATCACTTCGCAGGCCCACAAACTTCTTAAACCTGCATTACAAATCTTTGCATGCCAAATAAAACATGTCAAAACACATTAGAAAAATCCCATTGAAACACAGCTAGAAAAATAACTTAACCTTGCAGCACAGACTATACTGTCTTCACTTTCAACACCAAGGTAATATCTATATGAAATTGTTCGAATGAATGTTGAGGGGTTTTTGTCCCCAAAACCCAATACCTTCAGCACATGGGTGACTTTTTGATGAAATCACTTTTTCCAAGCAGGAGGATTTCAGTCCTCGAAACTGGTATTCCATGAGGATTTTCGTTCTCAAGAATATTAGAACTAATGTTCTCAATCAAAGAAAATAGAAAGTACAGTATTCAATCTAACCATTCTTGTCTACACAACTCCTTAAATAGGCACTCTTAAGGGCAACCAAATAATGTCTGTTTTAAAAACTCACTTTTCCTCTCAATATAATAAGATTAAGCGACATTTTTACACACAAGGAAACTTCACCTGATTTACGTGGAAGACTCAGGATGGGTGAAAAACCACATTGAGAAATATTGTTAGGATCTACTGTCCTAATTCAACCTCACAAAAAACGTGTACAATGCTGTAAGGGCACCAACTTCTGAGACTGAGCACCGACTTAGCATCCTTGATGCACCAACCTTCTAGATATTACAAAAATCTTTCCTTTTCAGACCTCTCTAAATAGAAAATGTAATTCAAAACATTTCTCTCGACTTTATAGACTCACTTACAACCTCACTGATTTTCTCAAAACGTACAAACTCGCTGATATTTTCAGAATTTAGAACCTAATTGACATCCTCAGAATTTACAATGCCAATGGATTAAATATGATCAGCCTCTAACTTCACATCTGCAACAACTTACTTTGTATTTGTCTTTCACACTTCTTATTGACACCCACACACACTTTTGGACTGAATATGATCAGCCACTAAATTCACATCGGCAATGACTTACTTTGTATGTATTTGATACTTCTTATCGACAGCCACACACACTTTTCTCCACTTCATCGAACTTAAGCACCTTTAAATAGTGTTTATCTTTTTTCCCATTGGATGGCAGTTTCAAGACAGTTAATAACTGTTTGAAACAGTTTGCAGTTACAACTAAATAGTAGTTGATTGGCAATTATTCACTGTTATACAGGTGGCGATCAATTGGAACTAAAAACTAATCCAACCAACACTTCATTTACTCCTAACACATCTTATTCATAGTAAGTTCGATATGAACATGATATTGGATTATAAAGATTGTCTTGACACATATATATGCGGTATAAATCAGATCAAACATTCTGCAGACAAAAAATATATTTGCAAACTTTCCATACAACAATCTTCATACACTGTTCCATCATCTTCTGAGACAAATACAGTCTGAACATATTCTTCATCAACCTGATCCATCTTCAACATCATCCGATCTGCATATCTATGTAACTGTTCTTCATCTAATTTCTGCATCAGATTTTCTATTTCTGTGTTCGACATCAATGACAAATGTTCTAACAATCTCCCCCTTTGGCATTGATGTCAAAAATACCAAGCTACAAAAATCAAACCTGTTCAAACTGAATCAACACAATAAACTAGAAAAACAATTTGAAATCAACAATGAACCTGAAACCACAACAAATCTGCAACAGATCTGAAACAATGAACTCATAAAAAAAATCCTCCTTCAACAACAATCAAAGCATCCGCAAAAACCCTACAACGAATCTGGAATAACTCTGCAAATCAAATCTGATAAAACCCTGAGCTTCCATCTACGCCAAAGCCAATTTTCACCAACTTGCCCTAATAAACAAATTTTACCTAGACCTTCTCTGAGATCATAAACATTGCTTTATGTTCTTTACCCTTCAGGGATCAACCTTTCTGATTTGATTTTTTTGATTTCACATGCATTAAAGATTACAAAATATTCATTATCATAGATTTGACTAACACTTAACAAATTATATTTTTGTCGTTCAACATACCAAACATTATGTGTTTCTAATGTGCCATTAATGCTCAAAGAACCTTTACCACAAATCTGAAAGGATGATTTGTCACCAAATTTCACTGCATCACCATTCCAATTGGTAAAAGTCTTGAACTTACTTTATCACCAGTCATGTGACTGGAGCAACCACTGTCTATTATCCAAAGATTTTGTCTTTTCGCATGTAAAGTAGTCTAAACAATCATGGATTTTCTTTCTTTGTTCTTCCACACTTTTCTACTTCTTTCTTGAAACTTCAAGAACTTCCTCCCAGTCCTTTTCTGTTCTAAAAAACTCATGTTACAGTGCCTTGCAATGTGACCAATATTTTGACATTTAAAACAGATCATATTGAAATCTTTCAAAGAATCAGAAGGATTTCAAATGACAAAATTGGTTTTCTTTTTGACACAACTCTACAATTAATTGCTTTATGGCCAAAGTAATTGCACAAGATACAATAACCATAAAAAGGGTAAAACTTATTTGTTGTCAATCTTCTTGTAGAAGGATGCTACCATGAATACCTTTTCTCACTTTGAACCTTAATAAATCCATCATTATTTTCCTTCCCATTAAAAGAATCATTTGAACTAGAACTTTGGCCTTTATCAAAACCCAAGCTAGATTTACCTTTGTCTAATCTTTGACTGGCTAACATTTCATCTAACATATCAGAACTTTTCTCAAATTTAGCTCTTCTATCAAACACAATCTTCAATTGTTTAAGATCATTTCTCAAAGCTACTACTCCACTTTCTAACTTCAAACAATTTTCAAATGTTAACATACGTTCAGAATTGATTACCTCTTCTCATCTCTTACCTTCTCCAACTTCAACTTTCAGATTGATAATCATCTGATTTTCTTCTTCAAGCTCCTTCTTTAAGGCTTTGTCATCCTTCAAAGTTGAAATCTTTTGCTGAGAATTCTTCTTCTTAACTCTCTTGATTTCTTCTAATGCACATAATAATTCTCCTTAAAGATCTATCTCTTCTTCTTCAACATCATGCAAATCTTCATCACTCTGATCTGTAGTGAATGACCCAACTACCATGAACAATGTCTCACAATTTTCAGCATCAGATTCATCACTATCTTTTAAAGTTGCACTTTCTTCTTTGATGAAAGCTTTTTTTTCTTCTTTGAATAATTTCTTTGCTTGTAAGGAAACCAACTTTTGTTCTTCTTGAAGCCTTCATCATCTTTAATCATTTTTTTCGTAGGGACACTTAGAAGAAAAGTGTCCAATCTTCCCACAGTTGAAGCATTTAAAGGGTAGTTTCCTTTTGTACTTGCCAAAACCTTTGTTTACTGCTATACCTGGTAAATTACATACATGGAATAATAAAACACATAGTAGTGCATACCATATATAGGAGTAAGATATATCTTTATTCGCTCATGAATTGATTACAGAGAAGAAACCAAAGATGGTCGGCCAAGGATTACAATCCATCTGACCATACCCTACTCCCTTTCTCGGCGGTACACAACATATTTAAAGGATCCAACGATTGCCAAGAGGAACACAACCATCAACCAACCGACACTTACAACCACCCGAGAGTAACAACCAATGGACAATTAATACATTGACAGATAACCAATATTATCAAATATAACAATATGCATTGTATATCGACTACATGTTGACATAAACTTAGTTGTCATTGGTAAAGTCATTGGCAAACATCAATCCCACCAGAACACCGGTACCGGTACATCACACCACACCGGTACTCATAATTGTGAACTGCTAAACTAAGCAAGAAAGCAATGTACTTTAACCGGTCATGCTTATACCGGTCCAAGTTTTGCCCGACCGGTCTTGGCACACACACAGGGAACAGATGACTAACCGGATAATAATCCTACACCGGTTAAGTGCATGATCATCCGAACGGATTATACAGGGCGTTTTTCTGTTAAATTGGAGTTAGCTTTTTCAGTGGAATTGGAGTTAGCTTTGTTTTTTCAGCGAGCGTTTCGAGGTAAACTAAGGATCAGTTTGCAAGCTTTTTACAAGTTTTGAATGCATGATTTATGAGACATTTTACAGCTTGCCAGAACTATGAGATGTATTTTTAATAAGATTATTTTTTTATAAATACAGGTCGAAAGACATGAAAGTTGTGTTGTTGAATATCAAGAGCGAGCAGAGCAGGAGCGCAAAGTCTTCTGAGAGGAAACACAGTCACAAAAAGTGAAAGGGAGAGAAAGATTCAACAACCAAGCAGAGGAAAGGGTAAACAGGTATGATCTGATTAGACAGATAGAGTGTCATCATAAGATCATTGATTTAGGTTTGAAGCATATTTAAATCCCTCAATCAAGGTGAACCCTTACAGGTTCTTTGTATAAATCCCTTTACCGGGTAATATCTTTATTGGTGTTGACCTGTGCATTTAATTTTTGTTTATGATTGTTATTGTATTCTTTTAATTTCTATATTAACAAGAATATTTGTTTTCTTAAAAGAGAGATGGAAATTGAATTTACTGATTCACCCCCCTCTTAGTAACCAGTTAGGAATAACAATTAGTATCCGAGCTTAAGTTCTCAGAGAAAGAAAGCTTAACTGCTTGAGAAAAGATCATGGAGGGTTACAGGTATCAAAAGCAACTTGAGGAAGCTAATGACATGATAGCCTCTCTTGAGAATAGATTGAGGTCTCTTTCCAAGAGGAAAGAGTTGGCTCTGCAACTAACTGAGAGTCATGAAACCATTAAGGAACTCTCTGGGCAGAGTGGATTTGATGACGCAGAAGAGGTGGTCTCTGATCTCATGGAGAAAAATCAAAATCTGACAGATCAAATCTCAAATCTGAAAAGGGAGCAGGAAGGTCATGCTCTGAGGATGACTAAAATCATCGAAGCCAAAAGAAAAGCTAAACATGAAAAGAACAGTGCCCTAGAAGCACTATTGACTGCTGAACGAGCAAGAAATCTGGCTGATGATGCATCAAGAGAAAGTGATGCTCTCATACTGCAACTTCATGCAGACATGCAGAGCATAACTCAAGAGAATGCAATCATGCATGAGCACTTGCATGACAAAGATGAAGCATGCAAAAGGTTGGTTGTTGAATTGTATCAACTTAAAGAGCAGCTAAAAGCTCTTGAAGAAAGAAATGAGAAACTCAAAAGGTACAATGAAAGCTCTGAGAAGCTTGATGAGCAACTGAGGGCTCAAAGAAAGCACAAGGACCCCACAGGACTTGGATACATTGGTCAAAGCACCAATGAAAACGGTGAGTCCTCTGGAAACAAGCAAGGTAAGAAGGAAAAGAAGAAACCAACAAAAGACAAAGGTAAAAAGACCTTCAAACCCTCTTGCAAACATTGTGGCAAACCGGGTCATAAAACCAATGACTGCAAAAATGCACCAGTGAAACCATTTACTTGTAACAGTTACTGCAGCAACTGTTACAAGTAGGGTTGGTCACAGGACCTTTGAATGTAGGTCTCGCTCCAACAGTGTGTCCAGTGGAAGCAGGGGAAGCTTCAAGGGTTATTGCTATGCTTGCAATAAGTTTGGACACAAAGCGGAAGAATGCAGGTCCAAAACAATGGCATTTAAATCCCCACCAAGACCGGTATTCCATAATAGGAATGTAAACCAGAGCACATCCAACTGTGCTACCTGTGGACCATCAAGGCATAGGGACTCTGATTGTCACTCACCCATGGACAAGGAAAGAAGAGTCAATCCATGGAGAAGAACCGAAATGGCTTGTTACAACTGTAACAAGATTGGGCATCTGGCCAAGGACTATAGAAACCGATCAATGAACAAAGGCAAATGACCGGCTAAACAAGTAAAGAGGTTGTCCCCCAACCAGAAGGACAACGTGAGTAAAGAGACCAACAGGGAAGTGAAGAAGACTTGGTTCAAAAAGGAGAGAAAGAGCTCCGCTGAGGAGAAATTGGAGGTAAGGTCATCATCTGCTGAAGGTGATAACTCGTCAACAAATTAAGCAGAAAGGCTTAAGAGGAACAGGTAGCAAGTCTACTGTTCCCGGTGGAACTGGTGAGTTGTGATCTCACACAGCCAAAAATTGTAACCGGGAAGGAGTCTCCGGTCCAACATGTCAACCGGACAGGTAAGAGTTGCTAACGTAGCAAGGTGAATTTTGCAACTGAGGATTTATAAACAGGTAAACATATGTGAACCGGTTGTCAAAAGAAAGATTAGGTAAGGGTAATTAATATTGTAGCCGTTAACAATTGTTACCGTTTGCTAATTACCATTACAACCAAACTCTATAAAAAGAAGAGCCAATTACTCATTTCTCTTTACATTGCAATTTTTTTTTATTATTTTCAAAGCTTGAGTAATCTTTTCTTGCTGTAATATACAATCTTTGCTTAGCGAATTTCGTAAATTTTATCAAGAACTTTCTACACATACCGGTCTAGTATCATGGCATCTTCATCTTTTGTGGTAAGCCTTCTCGATGCCAGTCGAGATGAAAGATCTTTTTACGACATTTTGGTGGTTCAAAACCGAGCAAATGATATGGAAGGAGAGAAAGTCCCAACCGGTGCTGAGAGGGGAGGGGTGAATCAACACTTGTAAAATTTCTTCCTTCTTGAATCTAGTGAAGTAAACTTATACCATAAAAATTAAGTAGATTTCAGCAAATAAAATAGTAAGTGAACAAAGACAAAGAGACCAGATTTATCACGTGGAAACCCGGTGAGGGTGAAAACCACGGTGTGAGGAAACCTCACAAAATTTGTACTCTTATGAAGTACGCCCTGTTAAGAGCCTACCCGGTTAAGGGATACAAACGCACCTGCTAGGTGTGACCCGGTCAAGGGATTTTTCCAGTAAGGTCTGTTAAAACCTGCCCGGTTAAGGGACTTCAAACACCTTGAAAGATGTCACCCGGTTAAGGATTTTGATACAAGGGACCTGTTAGAGTCCACCCAAATATTGGGATTTGTCTATTGTAGTTTGCTAGAAAACAATAGAATAAAGATCTTTACAGAAGGCTCTACTCAGCCAGATGTGATCTCTATTTGTATTCAACTGAGAATCATCACCAATTAACACGGGTGTGTTCTCAACTATTCTTGTGCTGCCTTTGCACAACCTGTTCTTTCTCTTTTCTCGATTTTCTCTAACCCCTTGCTCCTGTAGCATATAGGTTCACTCTTTTTCTCGACAGAATGAAGGCGAATCTTCTTCTTACCAGACATAAGAATATATTCAGTTTTGTTGCCCCGATTGCGCCTCAAATGCATGACCTAATACTGAGATCCAACGAGTCCATCACTTAGTGAAGTGTTTGTTTACTGAGAAAGCAACCGATGCAAGCTCTGGCTTCATCAACTATATAAAGAAAACAACAGTTGCATGTCAGGCAACCTTTCTTCACGAGAGATAACACTTTGATTTAAAGCCACTGAATCCGGCTTTAAATCCTTCAGTCGCGCCTCAAGAAACCATTGATTACCTATCACCAAGACAACTCAAGATCACTCGGATTTACTGCAATAAATCTCGGTCAAGGAGAGTTGGTTGGAACAGATAGTTGACTATGACTCCCTCAGTTCATACCAGAGTCTTATAATATATCAGTTGAGGGCGTTATGCTATAAATAGGTAAGAGTCTTAGAACGTTCCTTTCTTGACCGGATACACCCCTTTTACCAGTTGCACTGTCCTAGTTGTGTTATAGACATTAGTTGTAGATGCTTTTGTTTGTACTTGTCTATACCGGTTGAGGTCTGGTCCTTGGTTGATACTAGGATAAACTCTTCTCTGCAAAGTGCATTAACCAGTTGTTGATGCTTAGTGTAGTGACCGGTTCACAACCTCTCTTGATGAAGAGTCCCCTCTATAATAGAGACAATCAAATCTCTATCCTCTTTTGCCAATCAATGACAACACTTGGACTGGTAGAGAGCTTACCGGTTAGTAATGCCAATGGTAATGCCAACAATCTCCCCCTTTGGCATTGATGGCAACAATATGATAATCAATCATATTCTCCCCCTTTTTGACAATGGAATGCCAAAAGGCTAATGAGGAAGATTTGCATACTCTACTCCCCCTGCGAGCAGCTGTCCTTATCATCAGTTCATAGAAGATAAGATGCAACCTTTTGTTTAACTCTTAATGAACTGATGACTTCCCGTTTATGATTACTGATGATCGGAGAGGGGTACAACCCCCAATCTACCTCTGAGATACTCAAAAGTACTCTTTGGTAATGGCTTTGTAAATATATCAGCAATCTGTTCTTTGGTGGACACATACTGCAATTTTATTTCTTTATTCTATACAAGTTCCCTCAAGTAGTGATACTTGATGGCAATGTGCTTAGTCTTGGAGTGCATAACAGGATTTTTGGATATGTTTATGGCATTGGTACTGTCACAGTGAATTGCTATTGGTTCAGGTATCTGTTCCTGAATACCTTCCAGCAATTGTTTGATCCAAATCACCTGTGTGCAGTTTATTGCAGCAGCAACATATTCAGCTTCAGTAGTGGCTTGAGAAATGCAATTCTACTTCTTACTTGTCCATGATACTATTCTTCCACCCAGAAAGAATGCACCACCACTTGTGCTCTTTCTATCATCCACATTGCCAGCCCAGTCTGCATCTGTGTAGACTTTAATTTGGAATCCACCCTTATGTGGAAACCATAAGCCATATTCCTCAGTTCCCTTTAGATATCTGAAGATTCTTTTTACTACGATCAGATGTGTTTCTTTGGGATTAGCAGAGAATCTTGCCACTATGCCAACTGCATGAGCAATGTCTGGTCTGCTGTGAACAGCATACTGCAATTTTCCTATCATAGACTGATACATTGTTTCATTTACTTCTTTGGCATCATCCTTCTTTGATAACTTAAGATTAGTTGTCATTGGAGTTCCAACCGGTTTGGATTCTTCTAGTCCAAAAGTCTTGAGAATTTCTTTTATGTACTTGGACTGAGAGATGAAGATACCTTCCTTTAGCTGATGGACCTGTAGTCCAATAAAGAATTTTATGGGCCCTATCATAGACATCTCAAATTCTTTCTTCATTTCTTCAGCAAATGCTTTGCTCATTTTGTCATCTCCTCCAAAGATGATGTCATCAACAAAGATTTCAGCAATTAGATTTCCATCCTTTCCGGTTTTAAGATACATATTACTGTTGTCACCGGTTTTGATGAATCCAATTGTCAAAAGATATGAATGCAGCCTTTCATACCAAGCCTTTGGGGCCTGCTTGAGCCCATAAAGAGCCTTTTTGAGTTTGTAGACCATATCAATCTTTTGACTAGAGGTAAACCCTTCCGGTTGCTCAATGTAGACTTCTTCTTCTAGTATTCCATTGAGGAATGCAGACTTCACATCCATCTAGTACACTTTAAAGCCTTTGTGAGCTGCATAGGCCAGAAGAATTCTCACCCCTTCCAATCTGGGTACTGGTGCAAAAGTTTCTCCATAGTCTAGACCAGCTTCTTGAGCATAGCCTTTGCAAACCAGCCTTGCTTTATTTCTGATGACCTTACCATCCTCATTCAGTTTGTTTCTGTACACCCATTTGGTCCCAATGACATTTTTGTCAAGAGGTCTTGACACAAGTTCCCATGTGTCATTCTTTTTTATTTGTTCGATTTTTTCGTGCATGGCCTTGACCCAATTTTCATCTTCAAGGGCTTCTCTGGTGGTTTTTGGCTCAACACATGAGAGAAGACAGACGTTCTCTTTGGCCTTCTTCCTGGTTAAGATGTTCCCATGTTTGTCACCAATTATATTGTCAGTAGAGTGATATGTGACATACCATGGAAGAGCCGTCCTCTGTTCCTAGTTCGGTTCATCCTGTTGAGCAATATCTTTGTCAAGGATCTGAGCATCCACTTGTTCACCATCCTGAGGTGTCCTGTTGGCTTAGGGCACAATTTCTCGCTCTTGATTCCTGTCAGTGAGAGTTGTGTTCTCTTCTTCAATTGTTGCTTCATTGATCTCAAAGACATCTCCTCCATTAGTAAATTTAAGATTTTCATGATTGACATGTCCGGTCCTCTAGTTTGGTTCTGATGATTCATCAATTTTTACATTGATGCTTTCAATTATCTTGCCTGTTCTTTTGTTCAGACACTAATAGGCTTTGCTTTTGGTAGAATAACCCAAGAATGTTCCTTCATCGCTCTTGGGATCAAACTTTCCAGAAAACATTTCTCTTTTGATGTAACATTTACTACCAAAGATTCTGAAGTAGCCTACACTGGGAGTATGCTTAAACCATAGTTCGTAAGGTGTCTTACTGGTTTCCTTTTTGACTTGAACTCGGTTGATTGTGTAGACAGCTGTGCTGATGGCTTCTCTCCAAAAGTGATGAGGAAGATTCTTTTGGATCAACAGAGTTCTGGCACAGTCGATTAGCATCCTGTTTCTTCTTTCTGCTACTCCATTCTGCTGAGGAGTCCTAGGTGCAAAAAACTATCTATATGCCATGTTCCTCACAGTAGTGAGTGAAATCCTGAGAGGTGTACTCACCTCCTCTATCCAACCACAGACATTTCAAGCTTCTGTCGGTTTCCTTTTCCACTCTAGCCTTGTAAACTTTGAACATGTGAAATGCTTCTGATTTTTGTCGGAGAAAGAGTGTCCACATCATTCTCGAGAAATCATCTACAAATAGCATGAAATACCGTTCTCCATGATAGCTCTTTGTCCTCATTGGTCCACACAGATCTGTGTGTCCAAGATCTAGGACATTTTCAACAGAGAAGGACTTGCTACTGAAGCTTGCTCCTGTAAGTTTTCCTAGCTGACAATCCTTGCAAATGCCACCCATGGGTTTTGCAATTTCTGGGAGTCCTCTAACCGATTTCTTTTTGCTCACTTTGACAATGTTGTCAAAGTTTATATGGCAGAGTCTCTCGTACCATAGCCAGCTATTGTCTTCTTTGGAGATAAGACTGATCTTGCTTGATTTTCCTTTGACAGAAGCAATTAGACAGGCTCCTTCTGTTGAGTCTAGGTAGAACAGATTGCCTTTGCTCTGTCTACCCGTTGCAACATGAGATCCAGATTGATTTTTGATTATGCAAGAGCCTTGACCAAATTCCAACTGGAAACCTTTGTTGTTCAGCTGTGCAACACTCATCAGGTTGTACCCGAGTCCTTCGACCCAGTATAAGTCTTCATAGACAGCATTGTTGCAGAGAACAATAGATCTCTTACCCTTGATGGCACAAGGGGTATTGTTTCCAAATGTGACTGTTCCGTTGTCGTTGAGTTCCAAGTTGATGAATTTGCTCTTGTCACCGGTCATATAGTGAGTGCATCCACTGTCAATGATCCAATCATCATGCTGATGAGATCTGGATATGAGTGCAACTTCATTAATAGCTGGGCTCTCCTCCTTTATTGCAATAAATGCAATTTCCGATTCTTCTGAGTCTTCAGATTCATTGTCTGTGACACCTTCCTCCACAAGATAGCACTCCTTTGCTTTGCCTTTGAACCAATCAGAGACAAAAGAGATTGGTTCAAAGGCAAAGCAACGAGTCCAGCAATGTGTCCGATTTTGTTGCAGGAGAAGCATTTTAACGGGAGTTTCCCTTTATACTTTCCCTTCCCTCTAGGAAATCTCTTAGCAATTAGAGCTTCAAACTCATCTTGCTCCGTCTCTTCTGAGAACAGATTGTCAACGAGGTTGCCGATCTTACCTGTTTCCCTTCCCTTCTTGGTGGAAAATGTATTGATGATGACTTGAATGCTGCTTCCTGAATGGATAGGCTATTATCAAAATTGCTCAATTCAAAAGCAGCCAACTTACCGATTAAGGAATCTAGGGTGACTTGATCCGTGGTCAACGATCTGAGCTCTTGAATGGCAGAGATTTTTATAGCATACTGAGGTCTGAGAGTTCTCAGTATTTTGCTTACTACCTCTTCTTCAATCAGCTTGCCTCCAGCGCTTCTGATGGAGTTGATCACTTCCTTGATTCGATTGCTATATTGTTCAATATCTTCTCCATCATTCATCCTCATGTTGTCATACTTTCCTCTGAGGCTTTCGACCTTGGCTCTTTGAACATTGGGATCTCCTCCATAGACCATTTGTAGCTTCTTCCACATTTTGCAGGCAGAGTCAAGATGTTCAATCTCAGCATAGACGTGGTCTGGTAGAGTGCTATTAATCATGTCCATAGCGGCCATGTGCTCAGTTTTGATTTTCTCTTCATCAAGTGTCAAGGTGCTAGTGGGCTCACTGTAGTCAGTGGTAACATGATTCCAATACTAGTCACCGATGGTCTTCATATACAGCTTCATTCTGCTGCACCATAAGGTGAAGTTTTCTTTTGAAAACTTAGGTCCTTCCTTTCTCATCATCATGGCTTTTTCTTTGTGCGATTAACCAACAAAGAAGAACAGAACAAGGCTCTGATACCAATTGACAGTCCCAACCGGTGCTGAGAGGGGAGGGGTGACTCAGCACTTGTAAAATTTCCTCCTTGAATCTAGTGAAGTAAACTTACAGCATAAAAATTAAGCAGATTTGAGCAAATAAAATAGTAAGTGAACAAACAGAAAGAGACACCAGATTTATCATGTGGAAACCCGGTGAGGGTGAAAACCACAGTGTGAGGAAACCTCACAAAATTTGTACTCTTCTGAAGTATGCCCTGTTAAGAGCCTACTCGGTTAAGGGATACAAACACACTTTCTAGGTGCGACCCGGTCAAGGGATTTTTCCAACAAGGTCTGTTAAAACCTGCCTGGTTAAGGGACTTCAAACACCTTGAAAGATGTCACCCTGTTAAGGGATTTTGATACAAGGGACCTGTTAGAGTCCACCCAAATACTGGGATTTGTCTATTGTAGTTAGCTAGAAAACAATAGAATAATGATCTTTACGGAAGGCTCTACTCAGCCAGATGTGATCTCTATTTGTGTTCAACTGAAAATCATCACCGATTAACACGGGTGTGTTCTCAACTATTGTTGTGCTGCCTTTGCACAACCTGTTCTTTCTCTTTTCTCGATTTTCTCTAACCCCTTGCTCCTATAGCATATAGGTTCACTCTTTTTCTCGACAGAATGAAGGCGAATCTTCTTCTTACCAAACATAAGTATATATTCAGTTTTGTTGCCCCGATTGCACCTCAAATGCATGACCTAATACTAAGATCCAACGAGTCCATCACTTAGTGAAGTGTTTGTTTACTGAGAAAGCATCCGATGCAAGCTCTGGCTTCATCAACTATATAAAGAAAACAACAGTTGCGTGTCAGGCAACCTTTCTTCACGAGAGATAACACTTTGATTTAAAGCCATTGAATCCGGCTTTAAATCCTTCAGTCGCACCTCAAGAAACCATTGATTACCTGTCACCAAGACAACTCAAGATCACTCGGATTTACTGCAATAAATCCCGGTCAAGGAGAGTTGGTTGTAACAGGCAGTTGACTATGACTCCCTCGGTTCATACCGGAGTCTTATAATATATCGGTTGAGGGCGTTATGCTATAAATAGGTAAGAGTCTTAGAACGTTCCTTTCTTGTCTTACCGGATACACCCCTTTTACCGGTTGCATTGTCCTAGTTGTGTTATAGACATTAGTTGTCTATGCTTTTGTTTGTACTTGTCTATACCGGTTGAGGTTTGGTCCTTGGTTGATACTAGGATAAACTCTTCTCTGCGAAGTGCATTAACCGGTTGCTGATGCTTAGTGTAGTGACCGGTTCACAACCTCTCTTGATGAAGAGTCCCCTCTATAATAGAGACAATCAAATCTCTATCTTCTTTTGCCAATCAATGACAACACTTGGACCGGTAGAGAGCTTACCGGTTAGTAATGCCAATGGTAATGCCAACAGGGAGCCCTATCATCCGTTCCTGAAGGTGTATTGCTGATAGAGGATGTAACGGCATTCATCCACAGCAGATAAGAGGAACTTGGCAAAACATTCATTCAGAGTGAATACCTCTCACTGTGTGAAGACGAGAAGCTTCACAAAAAATACGCTAAGCTGGAGACATCAGGGTTAATCAACAGAGTAAAATATCTAACTGTGTTTCGACCGGAATGGATTAGACCGGTGCTTAGCAACATTCAAGAACCAGGGATGTGGCTTGCGAAAGGAGCGGTTACACCAATCACAAAAGAAGACATACGCAGGGTAACTGGTTATAATGCCGAAGGGGAAGCTCTAACCCTAAGGACAATAGCTAGCGCAAAAGTCACACGGCTGACAAAGTCAAGATACGACAGTCGAATGATGACTGTGAACGATATCGAAGACGATGGTGTTCAATTTGCTGGAGCGCTTATCGGGTACAATGTATATCAGTCGAGTAACCCAAATAGTGTACCGGGAGGTGCGATACATGCGGTGCATAGAATAATGCACGACAATGCCAGATATGACATCTGTGCTATGCTGAGAAGTCAAATCTTTGAGAACTTGAAAAAACTCGGTTTGGTAAAGAAGAAATTTCTCAAATATGGGATGTTGCTGGTATGTTTGTTTTTCTATTATCAAAACTTCTTTCCAGGCATAGGCAAGGTTACATGGCTAGAAGATAAACCGGTTATGATTCAAATAGGAGAGATGGTAAATAACTTAGGAAATCGATTCAATAAGATTATGACCGATTATTTTGAAGCCCTTTAGTTAAGAATGCACAATAGGGAAAGAATTCCCTTAGCCATTGTAGAGGCATATAAAGAAGAAATGTGTTTTCTGGTGAGCACTGATCATTGCATAATCCAGGCTATAGAGCCAAGGTCCAAGTATGCACCGGAGCTCGATTATGAGATTACTTCTAAGGTTGCAAAGGCATATGTTGATGCACTTCAGGAAAGCGACTTAGATCTCTCAGCAAACCAGTTTGGGACCGATGAGGAGATTCTAGCAAATCTGGGGAAGAAGGAATCTTCTAAGGAACCGAAGAAGGTTTATGTTAAAAGAACTCCCACTCCTAGGAAAACGAAGCCAGTGGCTGAAGAACCAAAGGTTCAAAGGAAGAAGGCTCAGCCAGCATCCGTTGAACCTTCACAAAGTGAGGATTTGGAGGAAACAGGAACAGAAGCAAGTACAACTTATCTGAGACCAAGGAAGACCGGGAAACCGGTAAAGGAAAGCGTTCCTAAAGGAAGAAAACCCACAATAGATGAATTAGTGGAAGGAGTTAAAGAATCAGGTAGAATGGGAGCAGTTGGAAGGAGATATGAACTTGGTAACGAAGAAGATAGGAGAAAGCTAGAAGAAGTTGTAGTTTACTATCTTTACAAGTTCAATTTGACCCGCACTGAACTTCACAAAGCAATACCTGGAGATCTACTCGAGATAATTAAAGGAAGATGGAAATCTTTCATTGAAAAAGAAAAAAAGCTAAGGATAAGGGCTCTACTTGAAATTTAGAATCATCTTAGCTTGGAAGAGGCAACCAATCAAGTTGACCTATACAAACAGAGTTTCAAGATTAGAAAAAGAATTAGTCAAGTGTTGTTTGGAGAAGTGGATAAAGTACATGATGGAGTTGCAACATGGACGAATGTTCTGAAGCAACAACATCAAGCTGAAGCAGAATACCAAAAGACCACAGAGCCACCAGTAATTAACATTGGAAAGGGAAAGGGTATACTAGGAGTTGAGACTCCTGTCAACGCAAAGCCGACAACAGCACCAGTCATTGTGGACATAACTGGAGGTGATCTCACTCCACCAACACTCCTAGCTTCTCCAGTAAAAGGTAAAGCTCGAACCTTGACTGTAGATAATATAGTTGATGAAGTCATGGATTTCGGTGAAGTGTCAAATGCTGCAAAATGGTTTAGTGTTCTGGTAGAAGAGGATAAGGAGAAAATTGAGATTGCTCTGTTAGAAACCTTTTCAGATTTCAACAGAAGTCCTAGGAAATGATCAAATGGAGAACCGGTCTAGCCCAAAACACTAAGATAATAAGGGAAACTTTGGCAAAAGTTAAACCAGATCTTAATGAAGAGACAATAAATTTTTTGTTGGATGCAGTGTCACTCAACTTAGACAAAAGGGATAGGGTTGCCAAAATCATTAATGGACAAGAAATAGATGTATATGAAGATACAATAGAATTTTGGCAGAAATATGATTTCAATTCTAAAGACTACAAGTCCGTGGGACATCTCACTAGATGAACCTGAAAAGAAAATGGTTCCACCTGTACAGTTCACAACTGGTGAACAAGCATCCACAAGTGAACAAGCAACAACCGGTGAGAAGGAAATCGTGCCTGAATAGTTCACAGCAAGTGAACAGGTTAATCTGGGACAACAAGCTCAAATAGAGGAACAAGTACAGGGAGAGTCATCAGCAACGATGACTGCAGAGAAAAAAACAGATAAAGAATAAACTGTTTTGAATGATCAACAGGTTGTTGAAGAGCAACAAACAGAGCAACCACCAGAAGAGGAAGTCCATCAAGAAGAGGAAGTACATCCAGAAGAAGAGGTGCATCCAGAGGAGGCACTACACCAAGAAATTCCTCAATAATAGGAGTTGCCTGTTACAGAAGAACAGGAGAAGCTAGTAGAAGAACCTGCACAAGAAATTAGAAAGAAGGAACCGGTAGATGTTCCAAGCACATCTACATCTAAGAGGAAGCTATCTTTTGCTACAGATTCTGAATCAAAGAGAAGAAAAGTTAGTGAAACTGTTGTTGACATAAGCAAAATGTCAACAAGGCAGCTAAAGGAGCTCACTAAGAGAAAACAAGATATGGTTCTCTCTAGTGTAAGGAATATCTTGTACAATTTTGTACCTGATACAGATATACGTGAAGACGAACCAGTGATCGATCAATTGGAGATACTGGCACAAGCAATTGGGGAAGACGTCACTGACCCAGAAACAATTTCAATTCATCATTACGAGAAGAAAAGAATTGATATTCTTCACACAGGTTGAAAAGCTAAAAGACACTGTATCTACAAGAACCGGAGAGCTACAGAAACAAATACAGGAAGATGGAAGGTTGATTACAAGGACTTCTAACTTTGAAGACTTTGTAAAGGATATAAAAGAGAGAATGACTAGGACAACAGAAGAGATAAAGGTTTTAACATCAAAATTTGATGCTATAAGCTCTTCTGCAACTAAATAGAGCCGAGAGCTGACAAGTCTTGCTCTCACTTTGACAAAGGGATCAGAAGAAAATACAAAAAGAATCCAAGATCTTGTTGGATTTCAGTTGTTCATTGCACCAACTTTTGATCTAATGCAGTCAAGGGCAACTGATACAGACAACCTTCTGAAGGAACTTGATTACAAAATAGTGGAAGACATGGAAAATCTCATTGTCTCACTGCAAGCTGCAAAGAAAACTTTGGATCATATAGCAAATCTGGAAACCTTTTCTAGAATTTGCAAAGAAGATCTACAAAGACATCTTCAATAAGCTACAGTTGTAAAATGAAAAAATGTAAAGAGTCACAAACCGTTTGTCACTTGGAGGCAAAAAGGGGAAGACGGAAGTGCAGAGAGAATAAAGGAGATGCAAGTGCAGAGATAGTGTGTCAGGCTACAGGTAGACAAGAAGATCTACAGGGAAGTCTCTACAGGTGATGTATTGATATGTTTTGCCACCAATGCCAAAGGGGAAGATTGTTGACATAAACTTAGTTGTCATTGGTAAAGTCATTGGCAAACATCAATCCCACCGAAACACCAGTACCGGTACATCACACCACACCGGTACTCATAATTGTGAACTGGTAGACTAAGCAAGAAAGCAGTGTACTTTAACCGGTCACGCTTATATCGGTCCAGGTTTTGACCAACCGGTCTTGGCACACACACAGGGAACAAATGACTAACCAGATAATAATCCTACACCGGTTAAGTGCATGATAATCCGAACCGGATTATACGGAGCGTTTTTTTGTTAAACTAGAGTTAGCTTTTCAGTGGAACTAGAGTTAGCTTTGTTTTCTCAGCGAGCATTTCGAGGTACACTAAGGATCAGTTTGCAAGCTTTTTACAACTTTTGCATGCATGATTTATGGAACAATTTACAACTTGGTGGAACTATGAGATGTTTTTTTAATAAAATAATTTCTTATAAATACAGGTCGAAAGACATGAAAGTTGTGTTGTTGAATATCAAGGGCGACCAGAGCGGGAGAGCATAGTCTCTCGAGAGGAAACACAGTCACAAAAGGTGAAAGGGAGAGAAAGATTCAACAGCCAAGAAAAGGAAAGGGTAAACAGGTATGATCTGATTAGACAGATAGAGTGTTATCATAAGATCATTGCTTTAGGTTTGAAGCATATTTAAATCCCTCAATCAGAGTGAACCCTTATAGGTTCTTTGTATAAATCCCTTTACCAAGTAACATCTTTATTGGTGTTTTATGTCTTCTAACAAAGCGACTCCTAACAAGGTCAAGATCCTAACAGGTCTTCTATCAAATCCCTTAACCGGGTAGCACTCTTACCAGTGCTTTGTAAGCCATTAACAGGGAAGCTTTATTACTACAGTAGTGGAGTTTGTGGGTTTTGTCCCAGCATGGTTTTTTCCTTCTAATCGAGGGTTTCCACATATAAATGTTGTGTTGATCTATGCATTTAATTTATGTTTATGATTGTTATTGTATTCTTTTAATTTATGTATTAACAAGAATATCTGTTTGCTTAAAAGAGAGATAGAAATGGAATTTACTGATTCACCCCCCCTCTTAGTAACCGGTTAGGAATAACACTAGAACCTTTTTTGAGTTCTTTAACAAGATTTTAAATTCTTCATCACTATCACAGTCTGACTCAAAACTTACTTCCTTTGCTTTCTTTGTTTCTTTAAAAGCAACTTCTCTCTTAGAATCATCTTCACCAATCGTTCTCATTTCATATGCTATAGAATGTCATATAGATCATCATCTGTGATTTTACTAAGATCTCTGGCTTCTTCAATTGCAAAGATTTTAGCATTATATCTCGAAGGTAAAGATCTTAAAACCTTCTGAACAACCACAAAGTCTTTCATTTTTCTCCAAGGCCTTTGATTGCATTCCCTATTTCATCAACCCTAAGGAGATAGTCAACAATCTGCTCTTCTTCTTTCATCTTCAATCCTTCAAACTTTGCCTTATAAGTTTGTAATTTTGCTTGCTTCACTTTATCATCACCTTCATAGATACTGTTCAATTTGTCCCAAATGGCTTTAGTTGTTTGACAATGCATCATCTTAACAAATTCAATATTAGATAAACCACAAAGAATTGCATTTGTTCCCTTAGCCTTGTTTTCATACTCTTTCCTTTCCGCGGGATCAATCAAAAGAGTTTTAGGCATTGTCTAGACATCTACTACAGGCATCCACACATCAAACTCCAAAGAAGACAAATAAATTTCCATTCTTATACTCCAGAATGCATTGTTGGTGCCATCAAATGAAGGTGCCTTATTAGAAGAGGATCCTTCTAAACAAGCCATGTGTTCTAAATCCAAAATCTACTTAAGCTGAATAAGCCTTTTCAAGTACCAACCTCTAATACCAATTACAGAATACAATTCTTCTACTAAGAGGGGGGGTGAATTAGTAGAAGATATAGTTTCAGATCCTTAAACAATTAAATTTTTTGAAAATGATAAGCATAAAAACTAAAATGAAAAGAGAGCAATCACACAAGGAAACATCAACACCTGATGTACATGGAAAACCCCGGATGGGTGAAAAATCGCAGTGAGAATAGCTGCTAGGATCTATTGTCCTAATCCAGCCTCAACCAAAAAAATGTGCACAATGCTTTAAGGGCACCAAACCTGAGGAATCACCAAATTCCTTGCTTGAGAGCACCAACTTCTCAGACTGAGCATCAACTGAACATCCTTGAGGAACCAACCTTCTGGAAATTACAAAAATCTTTTCTTTTTCAGACCTCTCTAACTTGCAGATGTAATTAAGAACATTTCTCTCAACTTTATGACTGATAGAAGTTAGACAGAATAGACTCATTTTACACCTCTCCAATTTTCTTTTAATTTACAAACTCACTGACATTTTCAAAATTTACAACCTTATTGGCATTATCAGAATTTATAATACCAATAGACTAAATATGATCAGCCTCTAACTTCACATCTGCAACAACTTACTTTGTGTTTGACTTTGACACTTCTTATCAACACCCACACACACTTCTCTCCACTTCATCGAACCTAAGCACCTTTATATAGTGTTTATCTTCATTCCCATTAGGTAGCAGTTTCAAGATAGTTAATAACTGTTTGAAACAGTTTGCAATTACAACTAAATAGTAGTTGGTTGGCAGTTATTAACTTCTATACAGGTAGAAATCAGTTGGAACTAAAAGCTAATCCAGCCAACACTTCATTTACTCCTAACACACCCTATTCATAAATAGTTCAATCTGAAC
Source organism: Chamaecyparis obtusa (assembly GCA_027943335.1). Lineage (NCBI taxonomy): Eukaryota > Viridiplantae > Streptophyta > Pinopsida > Cupressales > Cupressaceae > Chamaecyparis > Chamaecyparis obtusa. The sequence continues at coordinate 307,126 of BSBK01006053.1, forward strand.
ATGATATTGGATTAAGATTGTCTTCACACACAGATGTATGCAGTATAAATCAGATCAAAAATTCTGCAGAAACAAATATATTTGCAGACATTTTATACAGCAATCCCCATACACTGTTCCATCATCTTCCGAGAGAAATACAATCTGAACATATTTTTCATCAACCCAATCCATAATCAACATCATCTGGATTCTGATCTGCATATGCATGTATCCGTTCTTCATTTAACTTTTGCATCAGATTTTCTGTTTTTGTGTTTGACATCAATGACAAATGTTCTAACAAGAAGCCTGGATTACCAAACAAATTTTGTGGTTATCAAGCCCAAAAACCAAAGTGATGTTATACAGTACTTCTATGTGTAACAAATCAGCAATATGGATGGGAAAACCCACCCATCAAATTCTCTGATGACTATGTGGTTAATTATGGTGATTAATGCAACATCTAGAGTTACATTATTAGTAGCTACAACTTCTAATTATCAAGGGAATCTCCTTGTTCAAGATTATTGAGGATATGATACAGTGCAAAAAATCATCCAACGAATTCCTTATTCACATTCTTCTAGCATGAGATCACCATTAATTATATAGTGTAACTTCAGCTCAACTATTTCATTTAAGATTATAAATTAAGATATCTACAAATGATGTCATTAGCATGACTTGTTTGCCCGATGGGCTAAACTTAGTTTTGCACAGACATAGTACAGGAGATATAATAAACACAGAATATATCAGAGAATAATAGATGCATTAATCATTCCAACGTATGAGACATCATGATGATAGTAATAAATCCTTCACCCGTAGGTGGTACATATTTATCTACCCAAAGGGGTGTGACCAAACGTCACCACCCAACCCAACTGCCCTTCAGTAATAACTAATTACCGTCGGAACAACATAACTAATACACAACATATAATAAAGTAGTCTTTCCCGCTAACATCATCCCCCCCAAAAAGAAAGTCGTCTCCGGTGACTCACAACAAAAGGGAGATGAAATACACCACATAGAATAAGAAAATCACTGAGAAGGGTGGAGGGGTGTCCCTGAAAAAGCTGGAGTGCCGCCCTCCCCATCAATGTTGCTTCGAGTAGTTCTTGTTCCGTCACATCACATTCCTCCTATGCCTGCACCAACCTAATATCCAAAGCACGCTTTTCAGCTGTAGCCTCCACTAACTCTTGTTCAAACGATACTCTCTCTCCTGCCAATCTGACCTCAATAGCCACCTATGCCGCCTTCTCTGCTTCCAACTCCTGGGTAGGCTAAGCCAAGTGGCGCTCTACTACCTCCAACCGGGTGGTCAGCTCCTCCCGAGCTCTCTATGCATCCACCAAGACAACCTCATGTCCAGCCAACACCTACTCTAAGTGCCTCAAAGCGTAGTACCCCTCTTGAAAGACTTGCTCCAGTGCTCTCTCCACCTCTGGCATGCAAACACTCCATGCCTGCAATAGCTCCAAGTCTCATCAACTGGTCACACTTCCCAAAGACTGATAACTAAATAATTTCCTCGTGCCATTCCGATGCCCCAACTCACAATTGTAGTGTACCTCAAAAATAAAATTGGGGTCTAGGGGGCAACGCCTCCAGCGGGGTCGAGGGGCAGCACCCCTGCCGCCAAGACCAAATTAGGACCTTCAAACCCACATAGAAGTCTATAGGGCACACCATTTCGTGATTTTCTTCCAATCCCATACACTTTCTGCCAACTGCTTATGTTTTCTTCACTACCTGCTTATGTCCTTCCCTTCAATACCATACGTTATTCACTGTGAACTGTTTTGATTTGTCGTCTTTTTTTTTTTATAACCTTCCCCTATATCGTACGGTGCGTTGTCGTATGGATTCTCTGTGCTTATCTTTGAGATGCCATCTGGTTCTTAATCCCTTGTCTCGCTCTTCAGCCGTACAGTATGTACATCATGTGCTTCAAAATAAAGAAAGTCCTACGGTTCCACGTTGTTAATAACCTTTTCTTCGTACGGTAATTCACTTCGTTGGTTTCCGTATAGTGTCTTTGCCTATTATCCTTTTCTCGTACTGTACTTTGTGACGTACAACCATCAACCATTTTTGTGACCGTACGATGTTATGCTTGCTCTCTGCTTGATGTCGTACAAAATCTCTCCCTTCCGCCGTACGATACCTTCAGCCTCCTATCCTTCATCGTACGGTGGTTTTATGTCTTACCCCCGTGCCGTGTACGGCCTGCAAGACCTCCACTCTTTCTTTTGTGTTGTACAGTGGATTAACCATACAGGCTTATATGTCGTATGACTAAACACCCTACAGTGGTTTTTCCTTTGGTTTTCGAGTCGTACGGCCGTGTAGTGCCCTTTTTTTTAATAATTTTTTTTCTTTTTAATTTCTTTTTCTTTTTCTTTTTCTGTCATACAGTCATGCATAGCTGTACGGTTTTTTTTGGTTTTTTTTCAATTTACCGTCTGGATGCTTCTCTGGTCGCCTGTATGGATGGCTCTCGAGTTGCCTGCCTCACCTTTTGAGTCCCTTTCCATCCTCTCGGGTGTTCTATCCCTCCACTCAGGTCTATTCTCTCCGAGTAAGGTCTCAATTTGGATTCGTTGACAAATCCTCCTAGCTTAATCTCATTCTTTCCATTGTACTTCAACACCAGCTGGCCAGGGGAGGAACACATCTTTTGTGGGTGCTTATCGTGCCAATATTTTCTCTGTTGTTGTGCAACCTCCATTGCCCATCATGCTATCAATCTTCTTTCATCTAATTTATTGAGAGGGTGCAGCCACTCCCTCAAACTTTCCTTCTCGCCGAGTCTGTTTTCAATGGCCATCCAAAGGCTTGGAACCATAAATTCTAAAGGGACCATGGCCTCTTGCCTGAACATAAGAAGGAGAATAAAGATTTTGAAGGCTGCGGTCTTCCACACAGGATTCCAATCGTCGCGGATAGGAATGATCTTAGGTTCCTCTTCCTTGCCCAGATTCATTGGTTTGACAGACGGCTCCTTATACTTCATGGGGTTTTGCTCATCAAATTTATGCGTCTGGACTTTGCTTACTTTCGCCTCCCCTTCGTTGTATTCATTGTATCCCGAGGGAAATGTTTTCGGCTCTTCCTCAATACTTAGTATATTGCATGCTGGTCGGAAGAGTTCATAGTCCTCTATTTGCCAGTGGAAGAGGCCGTCCATGGAGTCTGTATTGTCCTCCAGTTTCAGTACCCCTTCTTGCGTTGGGCTCCATACTTCCTTTCCCTTCGTCTATTTTGTCATCCGATTCTGAATCCAAGGAGGATGCCATTTCCTCTGACCATTTGCATTGTGAGATCTATCACAAACTTCCTTCCCCCTTTCTCAAATGATAGAATGTTTCTTTTCCAGTTGTGGTTCGCTTCGGCAGTCACGAGCAACCCTCTCCCTAGGATGGCATCGTACCCCTTCTGCTTCAAGGGAATTACCACAAAGTCCAAGATGAACGGTTGAGTCCCGATAGTTACGTGTTGTGCCATCAAGGTTCTGAGGGGTTTGATGTCGTGTTGATCGGCCCCTAGTAAGTTGAAGGTTGGCGGCCACAATGTTGGTTTCCCCAGGCTCTTCCAAGTTTCCTCTGGTAGAACGTTCACCCCAGATCCACCATCAACAATCATGTTAGTGAGGATGGTACCCAAGATGCCCATCTCCACTACTGCAGGGTTTCGCCCACTATTTATTGACAACGTCATGGGGTCGGCTGTGAAGCCGCCAGGAACCTCAGTCTGTTCAAATGCACTTGTTGGAACGTTTTGTCCTAAGAATAGGGCCATTTTCAAATGCGGCATTGTTTCCAGTAGGTCCTTGACCTTTACCGATATCTCTAGTTGCATCATCTGCCTCAAGATATTTTGCTCTGCCATGGCTCGAGTATAAGTGTCAGTATCTGTGGAGCCCCCTCGGTCCTGCATTCCCTTCTCGATCTCGGCCTTCACCTTGAGTACCCTTTGTTTCTCCATCCGAGGGTCAAGATACGTGACCTTCTTGGTTTGTGCATGCGTGATTGCCAAAATCTTTTCGGTGCCCCTCGTTCCATGTCAAGGATGTTGCAGCCGAGCTTCGGGAAGTTAGCTTCCTCATGGTCCCCCGGTCCGCACCACCGACACAATTTCTGTGGAGCAGGAGCCTCTTTCTGGCAATCTCGGGCAAAATGTCCCCATTGATTACAGTTTCTACACTGTATCATAAGTCTCCCCTTTGCATCATACTAGATCTGAGGCCAATTGTTATTGTTCTCATTATTTCCTCTGCCTCCCCATCGGTTATTTTTGTAACCGTCGGATGATGCAGCATTTTGTTGGCTGTCGCTTCCCGATGTGGAGGGTTGATCTTGGGTGAAGAGCACTTGTTGATTCTTGGTCCTCAGGTTGTAGGGACATTCTTTGGTGGAATGTCCCGTAATCTGGCAGATGTCGCAAAAGGCTTTCTTGGGACAAGAACCTTTAGTGTGTCCTGCTTCTTTGCAGTCTATACACCACACGGTATCTTCCTCAGTTTTGCTTGAGCTTCCCTTGGTGGCCTTAAGTTCTTTCATCATTCTCTCAAGATCTTTCTGTAGAGCAAGTACTTTCTTACTTGATTCACCCTCGCTACTTTCCGCCTTCGATTCATCATCCGAAGACTTAGTTTTCTTGGAGGTTTTGCATTCACTCTCCAAGACCATCGCACGGTTGTATGCATTGTTGTACGACGTGGGTGGTACGATCTTCATTTTCTTACGGAGGGAAGTTTTTAGTCCTTCCATGAACCACTGTTTTTTGAGTTCATCCACCAGGGCTGATTCCATCTTCCCAATGAGTTCCTTCAGTCGCCGCCCGTAGGCGCGGACCGACTCACTCTTCGTTTGCTTTGTGTTATAAATTTCAGCCAGAATCTCATTGTCGTCCCTCAGCAACTGAAATTCTATCTGGAAAGTCTTTTTCATGTTGTCCCATGTCGTCAAGCCTGCTTTATCTACATCCGAATACCAGTCGATGGCTCCTTCCCTTAATGTCGCAGGAAACTATCTGATCCATTCAACCTGGTCCGTAACCCCGTTGGTGGTCCATATAGTTTCGCAAGTTCGGCAGTGCCGAACAGGATCCTCCTTTGCTTGGCCCTTGAACTTGGGCAATTTCTGTTTGCTCGCGACCATGGTTACTTCTTGTATCGGCAGTGGATTCGATGCTCCAGCACTGCCTGTGCCAGCACTCGTACCCACACTTCCTTGATTATTGTGTGCAGTGTTAACCCGTGTGACTTGCCCTTGTGGCACTTGCATAACTAGTGGGACCGTACTATGTGGAGTTGTTGGCTCCAACGGAGGGTTCGCCTCTGCGTCAATAGCACCTTCGGCCGTACCATCCCCTCCGTGGGCTTGGTTCTCAGCACCTAGTGTAAAAGTCAGACCCTCAAACCGATCTTTCTCTTCCTAAAGCAAAACCTTCCTCAACCGTGTTCCCGCAAGTAGTTCCTCCCTACTGCGCACTCTCCGATACTCCAGTAAAGCGAACTGTTCCTTGTCAGCCTGTGCACCTTCCTTACCACTTCCGAGGTCCCCTTCGGGCAACCCTCCGGCAAGCTGGTCCTGGGCAAGTTGCCTCAGCCTATGTCGGCATTCATGTTGCTGTGCGAAAATCAAAGCCCTCTGTGCGGCCTCATCGTCATCATCTCATGCCTTTTTATTTCTATCTTTATTTAAAAGATTGGGCATAAATTCTATTCAATAATCAATTGTCAAAGCATGCTCTTCTTCAAAAAATTTTGTGATTCCGTCCTCATTCGTCCTCACATTGATATTCTCCTCCAATGGTATTCCCATCCGTCCACTCATTCCGTCACTTGCCAAATTCGTTTGGCAACAGCGCCAGATGTTTGCCCGGTGGGGTAAACTTAGTTTTGCACAGATATAGTACAGGAGATATAATAAACACAGAATATATTAGAGAATAATAGATGCTTTCATTAATCATTCCAACGTATGAGTACATTTCACATCATGATGATAGTAATAAATCCTTCACTCGTAGGTGGTACATATTTATCTACCCGAAGGGGTGTGACCAAACGTCACCACCCGACCCAACTGCCCTTCGATAATAACTAATTACCGTTGGAACAACATAACTAATACACGACATATAATAAAGTAGTCTTTTCAGCTAACATGACTAACATTACAGGTCCTTAGATATTTGAAAATTCCCACTGAATAGATGGTTTCTTAAATTCAAATAATACATGATCATTTCATTCTAAACTTATAAAGCCTAAGGAAAACTTTGAATCCATGGACAGTCACTCTACAAGTTCTTTCCCTATGTGGAGAGCCCGCACTCACACGAGTGAGCATTTGCTCCCCCTGAGAAGTTAGGACCTCTCCTGCCCTAGATTTGACCCATCTTTAATTGTCATCTTTGCCCCACGGTGTTTAATATTGGCATGGGTGATGGCTCTCCGGCTAGGGCATCAACAGAAACCATTGCTCCATTTAGCAAACTGCAGTCTTTCAGAGAAGCAGTTGTGGGAGATAGAGAGGCTACCTGTGGAGCATCCTTCCTTGCAGCCAAAGGACCTTATCAAAACGGTAGCAGTGATGGAAGACACCCAAGTAAGCATTCTGGTTTGACTCTATTCATTGCACCGAATTTTGAGATGCTCAAAGAATTAAATGTTGAGAAGAATAGGCTTAGAGAAGTAGCTATTTTTCTAGCAGCATCGGACCCATTAAAATTACATGTAAGGAATTTCATTAATAACTAGTTTCAAAACAATTGGGTTCAAAAAATGGGTTTTTCTTTCTCCTTTTGTATGATACAGAAGGGTTTGTTCATTATTTTCTTCAAAGATCATCATAGCCAAGCAGAGATTCTAAAAAAGGAGTTCTAATCGATAGGGGGTGCATCTTTTAGGGCTATAAGTTGGAAACCTAAAGCAAATGTCCATGAAATTGCTGCTCTTTCTTCTCCAAGATGGGTGACCATTAAAAATGTCCTCCCTTTGCTCTAGTGACTTATTCCCAAAACCCTTGACTCCATTGGCAGTGTCTTGAGAATTGATGAAACGGCTTCCATCCTTCCCCACATGAATGCTCGTGTATTACTTGCAATGAAGCCGAGTATTGACATCTTGAGCCTTCTCGATAATAACCTGGAAAATGAAATATTTGAATGCCCAATAGAGTTTCTAGGTGGCCACAATGCTTTCTTTCTGTGTAAGCAAGAGGGCACATTAGAAGCAATTGCCCCATCCTTAAGAAAAACTCTAGAGAGGCCAAAAGGAAGGTTCCCAATCCCTTTCCCTCCCACCCTCGTCCTACTTTCCCTAATCTTGCTTCTTTGGCCCCCATCCACCCTCCTGACCCGGGTAAGCCTCCTCCAAATGATCCCCCATCCTCTGTGAATCCCATTCTTGTCTCTCCTCCTTAATCCCGTGGAGCTTCTGATTCGGTTCCCCAATCTGCCATTATTGCTAATCTAGACAATGTCCATGCAGCCATTAAAAAAAATTTCATTCCAATGCTCTGCCCCCCATTCCTTCTTTGGCCAAAGCTTTTGAGCCATCACCCGCCTCGGTTCCATCCAGAGACAATTGCAGAAGTAAAAATGCACAATAGCTTGTGATGGGAAAGATTAGGAAGATTGCTAAAATCAGAAAAAGAATGGAGGCACAAGTGTACTCTAAGTCAGACAAATTGCAAAATGACAAATTGAAGCCAAGCTGTCTGCCAATTGAACTCCAGGCTCCCCCCTTTGAAAGGGTTGAGCCCACCAACATGGCTTCAGGCACAGCCAATAGTGGCTCCTCATAGGTTTTGTATACTGAAAAATGAGATGCCTATTCCTAGCCCTATGGACAGCCAGACTCATTCTGGTCTTAATATTTCCCTTGCATCATCAATTGACCCTCATATGGACACAAATGAGCACCCCAGTATTGTAGACCTGGGTGCAATTAATGTTGAATTGGTGCCCGACCATGTTGATGGTCCTGACCCCAACAAAGGAGGATCTGTGGATGAAGTCCCTAAAGAGGGTGTCTATACTGGATCCCTTGCCATTGTTCCCTATATACCCTTGAATATTCCTAAAGATAGAAATTAGAAACCATGAGGCTTTGGAGAAGACGGTGAAACCAAAAATTGGCTCCAAAAGAAAGAAGAGGGCTAGGAGAGACAACACCTCCTCAACCGGGTCTGGTCTTGTAGTAATTATGATAAAGAAAAGAGGAAGGCCTCCTGGATCGATCTCCACAAAAATATCCAGTAGAGGTTCCAAAGGACAGTTCCCAAATGCTACAAGTCCTTTCAAACGCCTATGGACACTGAATCATAATGTTTCCAATGGATTTCAAATGTATATCCTAGAACATTAGGGGATTGGAATCCCCAGATCGAAAATATGTTATCAAAAGATGTTTGAGAAACCATGGCAATACTGACTTCCTAATGCTACAAGACCTAAAAGCAGTTAGCTTCAATCTTGATGTTTGCTTTAAATATATCTAGAAAGAGGCTACTCCTTTTAAAACCAATCACTATAGGGGGAAGGGTGGAGCAGCCATATTGGTTAATAATAAATGGAATAAGCATATCACTAACTAGGGATGCTCTCCATGCAAACGCCTGGTATGGATCATTTTTGAGACCTATGAAGGAAAAATAGGCCCGGCACCAACATATGCTTCTAATGATTATAAGGAGAGATTAGAGTTGTGGAGATGGATGACCCACTTGGAAGATGTACATGGATCCTTGGAGGAGACTTCAATATGGTTGAAGCACCCTCTGATAAATCAGGAGGGACTTGGTGCAGGAGCACCTAGCACAAGGGCACAGCAGGAGGTTCCAGAGGATTAAAATTCACAACATGAGTACTTTCAATTACATTTGAGTCCTTATGATCATTTCAATGTGTTTTGAGTCCTTTTGAATGTATTTGTAAGGCTATGCAAGCCAATTGTGATGAATTGTCAAAGTTGCCCAATATAGTCCTAATTGGGTCAAGAAGGTCCAAATTGTGTAACAAGCCTATGAAGGGGTAAAAAGGTTGTAATTGGTCATGTATGGTCCATATTAAGATGTTAGAAGAGTCTATGCAAATATTAAGGGTCATTTGTGTCAAAAGTTGTAAACTTTGCAAAAGGTTGCAAAACAATGTAAAAGGGAAGTTGTATGGTCTGGAGGAGTTGGAACAGTTGTAACTGTCATGGGGATGTGAAAGGTCTTTAAATATGTTTGTTTGGTTGAAACCAAGAGGACAGGCAGGTTGGAGGAAGATTCAAGGTGTTAAAAACTCTTACACCTCTGACTGTCATGTTAATACTGCAGTATGGTAACAGTCCTAGAAGTTTAGAGTAAGGATACAATCAAGTATTCTTCTTGATGACTGTGATTGAGCAAAGAAGGTGACAAATATGTCACAGACCAAATTGCAATGTATTTTATAGTGGAACAATAAAGAGTTTTGTGGTTTTGAAACTTGTAAGTTGACAGTTTCCTGTAGCTGTCACATTTTTCTGTTGTTCTAAGGTTTACTTCATTTGGCATTCGGATTGGATAGGCTCAAAAACCTATTGTAAGTTGTAGTATGATGAGTTAACTATGTTATTAATTTAATTTGAGTAGTGGTCGTGGATTATAGGATGAGAATGACTGAGTTTTCTGAAAACTGTTTTAAAACCCTCACTGACAGGGGTTTGATGAAAGATGGATTGTGATGAAGGGTGCTCCCCTTAATACCACAAACACATAACAGAAACAGAGAAACAACAACAATATGCAAGAACAGAAAATTGGCTTCTTATTATCTCCACAAATGTGGAATTACAAACTTTCAGAATTACAATATGCAAAGCCACATGGGCATTCCCTTACAATATTCTGTAGGACAAGCCTTGAATCATTACCCAAATCTACCCCGAACTGCCCTAGACAACACTATGGGCCTTCTTTATATAGGCAATTTCCACCGCCCGAGAAGGTTCCAAAAATTTAGCCCTAAGGACCAACCAAACTTGGAATTATTTTATTTTTCAATTTATTACATCAAAGTCGGCTCAAAATAACTTTTGAAACCCGAACAAAAATTTTGAAAGAAAATTATTTTCCGCCATTTCAGGTGGCCTGACTTCCGGAGACCATAAGTCATCACCAGTTGACCTGATTGACTATTATAACCCCATTTCAGAAACACCACGAAGCGCTCTACAGGCTTGACCCGCGCAAGCGCCCCTCACCCAAATTTTCGACCTCATCCGGGGCCTCTAAAGCCTTCAAAACTGAGTTCAAAGTTTCTGTACCCTGCTGCCAATACCGAAAATCTTCAATATCTTCAAAACTAGACCTGATCTAGCCATGAAACTTTACCGGTAGGCTGATACAACTGAGATGAACCTCCACATGTGAAATCAGAACATTCCGAGATCGTAAGACCAACTTACTAAAAATAGCAAGTTTCCATAAATAGCAGCTCTGCACAAGATAGCCCTTGTTGAATACAAAAACATAAATATTTTTGGGTGATGCAAGATTGCTCTTACACCCAGGATGCTCCTGCATCAGATTGATATCTTCTATTTGGCACCATCGAAAAATTCTCTAACTAGGAAATCTAATAGCACTTTGAGTCACCTTTCTAATGCAAAAGGTTTGAGAGTAAAAGACCACGTGGTTGATGAGAAACTTAATGCCCTAGCGGGCTCTCTCTGTAAAATTTCTATGTTTTAACAGTCTATTGAATTGTTCTGATTGTTACAGATGTCTAAAAAGGTTCTGAATTGCATAAGAGGATTGGAACAAGTTGAAATAAGATAAATATTCACTGCAACATGTATGGCAAGTGGATCCATAGAGGTTTGAGCACTGATTTTAATGATTCAGTCTGACTCTCATGATAATGACAGTCACAGTGAAAGGAAGTCTAGTCTGATTGATTTGGTTCTTGATCCAACGGAGTTTATCGTGGATCTTCACTGATCCAACACTTTGCTGACTAATGGCAAGTACTTCTCAATGCCTTGATGAGGAATGATCACCTAGTTTCTTTGTTGATTGGTCACTTACTTTCTTGTTCAATTGTTTGACAGGGACAGCAAGTTTGTGAAGTGTACTTGTCAACAGGAGTTGTTTATTGCTTAAAATTTGTGATCATAATATTGAGGCACATTTCCACCTTGCATATGAGTATGCTAGTAGATGAAACATGGATGAAATGTTCTGATGTTGTTTTCCTTGGGATGTGATTAGAGTTTATGCTCTGTTTGTAGACAGTGGGCTTTCTACTATGTCGACAGCATGTAAAGGCAGTTTGAAAGGTATGATGAAGTGACTCAAAAGTACTTTTCCCTGTTTGAAGGAAAGTGTAGAGGTAGTTTGTTATGATGGATTGCTAACTGAGATTTTGGGATGCTTGGAACCAAAGAGTATTGATGATCCTAATTGTCAATATGGTTTATCATGAAATGCTTTGAGAGTATTGCTTCCTAATGCATTGATTGGGTCAGATTATGGTGTGAAGACAGTCATTAGGATCCTATGTGCACTAAAGAGGTCCTATGGATTGATTGATGTGATGTGTTGTGAGTTAATGTGAATATGCCTCTAGATTGTTGGATTTGGTCAGGAATATGTCAAGAATGATGGTTGGATCAGCATGATGCTAGAAGATTGGTTGGGTTCCTTGATGCTCTGCATCAAATATGGATAATTCATCTTTTGGAACCGCTTTATCCTTGGTGGAGATCGCAAGACTTTTGGAACCCTTGTATATAAGGATAGTTGACTGTTGGCTTACCCGATCTACCTTGTCTCCTCATCAAGACTAGATTGGAGTTGAAGGGGGAAGAAAACAATTTTTGGTTGAGAATGGTCTATAAACTAAGACTCTTTGACACCATGCAAGGAAAAAAGAATGAATACAAAGGTTTGTAGCATAGTTACCAATGCGAGCTTCTTGGCCATGGATCCGGATCTGGATGCCTGCGGAAGAGGATCCGGAGGTGGGTGCCTTGTGGGTGCCTGCCAAATGCCCATTCCAGGCACCTGGATGCACGGGGATGCCTCCCAGAGGCATCTATGCACATTCGGATGCCTGGGATGGCTTCCAGCAAGCACCCACAGGGCATCCAGACGCATCCGCGGACCCAGGCCCGAAAAAATAAGTTTTTAATGACTTTTTCCTACTTGATTTTTATTTTAACAAGTGCAAATAAGAACAACTTTTTATTCTATTTTTTTGCAAATCCATATGATTCTGATTCTGATTCTGATTTATGAACATTGAATCATGAACTATATTTTGATTTTGTAATTGTGATGATTTTCTGATTTGCATTGGAATAATGAACATAGACATATATGATATGGTTTATAATCTTATTGAATATTCAGTTATTTATGATTAGTTATAACTTATTTGAATTTCAATTTGAATATGTATTGGTGAAGTATCATACTATCAAATGTTTTAATTTTGTATATTTCTTTCATTTCTTTGCATATACATAATATATATATATATATATATATATAGTTTTAAAATATATATATATATAAACGCATCTGCATCCGGATCCATACCCGAATCCATAACTTAGGTTTGTGGTGCACTTGGTGTACTTTCAACTAGGCAGTTAAAGAATCTATTCTACGCTGGACAGATTCTGTGCAAACAAGGATATGTTCCAGATCAAGAAAGATGAGTTGGGTGGTGGAGTGCAAGTTACTTCCTATACTCTTTCAGACCATCACCCAATCATCTCCACTTGCACTATGGGAGATCCTAATAGGCAGATGAGGGAGAAAGGAAAAGCCTTTGCCCTTAACATTAGACTTTTGCTTGATGAAGATGTTATACAAGCTGTAAAAATAATCAGATTCATTAATGTGTCCAACCCTACTCTCCATAATGCAAAAGATAGATGGAATCAAAACATCCAAACCTGGAAAGGCCTCTTTCAAACAATAGGAAGAAAAAAGAAAAGGACATGAGAAGGTGTGAAACAGAATTGCACTCTGCCCTTGTAATAGCTGAGGAGGTCCTACAAAACAACCCTGCTAATCTTGAAGCTAATTCAGTGCTGGCCCAAACCAGGAATGACTTAAGGAAAATTCAAACGGTGAAAATAATGGGTATGAAAACTAGAGCTAGACTCAATTGGCTTGAGTATGGAGATAAGGGATCTAAATATTTTTTCCAGATGCTTAAAACTAAGGAGGCCAAGGAACATATAGGCAACATCTGGAACAATGATAAGCATATTACAGATCCAAAAGAAACTTTAAATGCTTTCAAAACTTTCTATAGCAACTTGTTTACTACATAAGACAATGGTTTTGGAAAGGCACAGGCTAGAGACAGAATGAAGAGCTTGATCCCAAATAAGGCAGACAATGAGGATTTAAGCAAAGATATCTCCCTTGAAGAAATTAATAGAGCCATCAAGGCCCTGAGCAATGACAAAGTGCCAGGACCTAATGGTCGACCTATAGAGTTCTACAAAAGGAACCTAGATTGGATTGGGGATGATCTACTAGAACTATATAAAGAAGCATTGGGCATAGGAACCTTGGGTCATGAGATCAATACAGGGCTGATCAAGCTAATACCTAACTCTACTCAAAAACTGGAGGCCTATCACCCTTTTAAATGTCTCTTATAAGATCCTGGCCAAAATCATTGCCAAAATGTTGGAGAATATCTTGCCAAAGGTGGTTAGTCCTACCCAAATAGGATTTGTTAAAGGCAGGTATATATTGGAAAATCTGTTAACTTGTTGGGAAGCTTTAAATTGGGCTAAGGAATCAAACCAGAATACCTCCATGCTCCTTACAGACTTTGAAAAAGCCTATGGCAGGGTGGAGTGGAGCTTCATCTTTATGATGCTTGAAGGCTTAGGATTTCCAATGAGCTTCTGTAATATGGTGAGATATTAATGATAGATGCACAAGCCATAGTAGAGGTAAATGGGGATAGATCAGAGATTCAGAACCATTCGCACTTACCAGGTCCATCAGATAAGGCTTCCCATTAGCACCTGCAATTTTTGTCCTTGCAGTAGATGCCATGTATTACTTATTAAGAGATGCACAATTATCCCCTAAAGTCAATGAGATTCTCCTCTCAAACGAAGAGGAACTCTCCAATATTCAATTTGCAGATGATACTGCAATTTTAATTCAGTTATCTGAGAGCAACTTTGAGGCATTAATCACTAAATTGAACTTAATTTGTGAAGCATCTGGAAGTTGAATCTCTTTGCCCAAATCTGTCATGTTGGGTTGGGAGAAAGTGCACCTGATTGGTTTAGCAAATATGAAATAGTTTGGGGAGGACCCACACACCAGATAAGATATTTGGGTATCCCCTTTGCTATCAACCCCAATCTCAGAAATATGTGGAACTCAATCAAAGAGAAGATTGATAAAAATTTGAAAAGATGGAACAATCAATACCTCACTATGGCAGACAAAGTGCAGGTCTGTCAAAAAAAACTATCTTCCTACAATATCTACTACTCCTCAACATGGTTGTTCAACCAATACCAATTTAACCTCATTCAGAAGATGATAAGGGACTTCTTGTGGTCAGATGGGAAAGGCAAAAGGAAAAAGCATGCAGTTAAGTGGGTTTGGTGTACGATGAGCAAACACAAGGGAGGCTTAGGTGTGAAAGACCTCAAACTGCAAGGTATATCACTAGCTGCTAAGTGGATCTTCAAGGCATTACAAGGGAACCTTGGAAAGTAATGATAAGACAATGTTTCCAAATCTGTACCCAGCCAAGGTCATTCATGGACAGATGTACCTTTGAGAGATATCATAGCTGGTCAGTTTCCAGTTAAACCTACAGGCTCAGCTATTTTCAAATCCATACAGAAGGCCTGGGACATAGTGAACAAACATATCGCAAACAATGAGATCATTGGACCCAACAATAAAGTATGTGGTGAAAGGTCATTTATGATAGATAAGTGCATGCATGTGGTTGAAATATATCCACCAAGGAAAAATAATACATTATGTTTCTATCAATAGAAATACAAAATAAATAGACTTCTCAAATGACTTAGCTCAAGACAATTCAATAACCTTTTTTATGCTTTGATTTACAAATTCAATACTCTAAATTGATATGATTTTCTAATCCAATAGTAAATTTTCAGAAAGTTAGACAATCATTGCACTCTTAACTTGTTTCTATGACAAGGTTTTGTTGTCTTACATGGATCACTACATACTTGTTTAGAAGAAAGAGGCTAAATCAAATGGATTTAGTGTGCTTAGCATTTTGGAACCTGATATTGGACTCTACATGATTTAAGGTCCTAATGAATCATCATTTGTGGGTCATTGATTGGGGTCCCTAATCTTGGTTCCTACCAAATGATCCACAGGGACTTGTGAGATTTAAGTATCCAACCCTAAATAGCCTTTCCTAAGAAACAAGATAAAAATAGGCAGCTGCACAAATGACACAAATATATGTACAAAATGAAGATACAAGGAAGAAAATGCATTGAGTATTGAAAGAAAACACATATAGAATGTAGTGGGCACTGATAATATTTAACTTCCATGCATACGTTTAATCATATGTATACCTTTAGGATTTTTCTTTAAAAGTTTGAATGGAAAGAATTTGTCAAACACCAAAGCATTCACCAAGTGAAATTTCATCCAAAAAAACAGAAATTATATCATCTAATGCACTGCCAAGTTGCCAAATAAGTTTAAGAAAGCAAAGGCAATACATAAACAGATAATAAAGTCAACCTAGATTAATCTTTCTTTTCTAATTCTGACAACATTGGATTGGGTTTTCACCACAAAGAGAGAAACGTTGCACAACTTAATCTACAATGTCCCCAATGTTGAGGTTCTCTTGAGCATCTATCCCGTATCACAAAATCTAGTAATCTTAGATGTCCCTCAAACTTTAACAGCTATAATCACTACTAATGCCATTCTGACCTTACAATCAAAGTAATTTAAATGTTAAATGTGATAATTTCACTATTCTGACATTATGATCGAAGTAGATATAAATGGCAAATGTGATCATTTCACAAATTCTAATTTATAAGATGAAACTCAAGTTAGGAGCATTTCTTAGCATTCATTAATTTGAAATTGATTGTTCAAAAAAAAGGCTCATTAGAATGATTATATGTATTGATCCATTGGAATAAATTAGCATTAAATTTGAATGAATTCATTGTACTCTTTAGTGTTCTTTCCAATGGATCTACAAACTCCAATCCATCTAGATGCATCTATACTTTGAAAATGACGCCTAAATTTAACTAGAACTTAGCATTCAGTTCTCTACTGTAAAGCTTCTGAATTACTTCACAACAATTAATCTTGTGTATCTTAATTGTGCAAAATGTATTCTATTTGAGGATACTCAAAGTATTGGCCCATGCAAACTAACCCATATTATTTACCTTTATGAAAAAACAAAAAACAAAAGCATTGAAAAAACTACACCCTATTTTTGCCAAAAATAATAATAATAATAATAATAATAATATAAAAACAACTACATCAATTTATTTTAATTCATTGGAACTTGCTCTCATCATCTACATACAAAGTTTTGGGATAATATTTTTCATGTGCAGATGAAATCGGAAATTTCTAATGAATGAGAACTTCTTGAAACAAGATAACCTAAATAATTCAATTTATCTTGCTTTCACTACAAAATATTTCAAAAAATAATCAGTTAAGCCTCCAAGTGTAATGTCCCCATTTTGAGCGAGCATCTGTGTTTATAGATTTAGCCTATCACTGGGTCCTTGTAGGTTAATAGTGGTGATTAGAGGGCCCTGATTTGGGTTTTGGCTCATTTTGAGGGACTTACTATTTATAGTAAGTCAACAATTGGTTCCGATGAGCTCAGATGAATTAGAGGAATTAAATGATGCTCTCAAATTTTATTTTCGGCTTCCGGTTTGGGCTTCAAGATTCTTGGAGGGAGAATCTATTTTTAGAAAGTCACTCCGTCTAATTCATTCATCGTCTTTCGTCATCAAGATCATGCCTGTGCTGTCAGATTTCGATTTTGATGCTTCTTCAGTCATTTTCACAAGATGGGTGAATTATGTTTATTATTTAATTAAATTGGCTAAGGTTGCTATTTTTATTGGAATTGTATTTTGGGCACCTTGGTGTTATTGCTCGTTAGAACCGGGTTGAGAAGTTTTAAATCTTGAGCACATAAAACAGGGACCCTATGTGTCAGAATAGCATTATTTTAATGAAAGGGTCATTTTCATCATTACAGTGGAGGGAAATATAATAGTTTATTATATTTCAAATATGTAACCATAAAGCAAGTTGCTCTTAAGTGGAGGTGTGAAGGTGAAGTTATTTGTTGGTGTAATTGGGAAGCTTTTACATCAAATGTAATGTCCCCACTTACGGACAATGGAACATATCTGTTAATTTGCAAATTGTCCTAGCCGGATCATTATAATTATGCAGCTCTGTTATGAAGCTTTCCCTTATTCAAATGTTTGGAACATATACTTCCCTATTATAGATTTTGTTGCTTGACTGAATCCTTCAGATTTAGATTATAGTGTCTTCCCTATTATCTATTTTATATACTCTTTCCAAATCTCTTGTTTGATGAACTTGCAGGGCTTCTTGTTACTTAGTAGTAATTCTGTGATGTTTGGCCAGTAGCATAATTCATTTCTTCCTCTTCTCTTCCATTTGAAGAGTACCAAATATCACTTCACAATTTACAAATCTTCTCTTATCCTCTTAAATGTATTTTTGCTTATGTTGTTTGAGATATACTCTACTTATAATAATATCTCATTGCGTCTCACTGGGTAGTGCATTCCGAATCTTATTCTTCCTTCCCAATGTAGTGTATGTATATACCTAATCACCCTTAATCGTGCCCCTTTTGTATAATGTAATTATTATCACCCTTTAAGCTTTGACGTTAACCGATTTATATGTGCTTATCTGCTGCAAATCATATCTACGGCACTATAATTTGTCTCTTTCATAGATTCCTTGATATTGTACTTGCTGCTCCTTATGCAAGTCGATAACACTCCTTAAGGGCTATCGCTGTGGACCTGCAAGAATCACAGAGGCATTCTCTATCCTGAATAAGATATCCTTGATTTTGGAAGATATCGGTTTCTCCTCTAAATAATACATTTGATGAGAATAGGAACCTCTTTGGTCACTGATACTTATTTAATAATTTTTGTCGATGCCTATGTCTATGGATCACCCAGACTGATGTTTGAATCCAATTACTAGCCTTCATATGATCATCGACAACAAATACTTATGGCAACAGTGAGTGATAACTTTCCTTTATTAATCGATGGACTTCCCCAAAATATCCCCATATGGATGATTGAGAGATAAATATTTCTATTTGTGTATTTGCACGCTGGTCGTTATTGGTATTCCTGAGTGTATATGCCATGTTTGACCTTCGTATAATATATCAAGTCTAATCACCGTGTATTTAATCGCAAATAAGCCTCCACTCATATTGTGTTCACTTAGTCTTGAATATATATTTCGCTGTCAATTCCTTCATTGCTTGCCTATGGCTATTGCTGCCATGGACGTTGATTCTTCCCATCTGTCCAAAATCCCGAAAGAATGGATTTGATATCTATTATATAAATTGGCATGTTGAAGGGTTGCGACCTTGACATGTTAGAGATATGCCTCTATAAAAAATTTATTATTAATTATTATTTATTTATAATTTATTTGAATTACCATTTACAATGATTATTAATATCATTGTTTATATTATAATTACATTTTATTGTTATTTATTTATTTTATTATTTCATAATTATAGTTATTATTTATTTAATAGTTTATATTATATTATTTATTTATTTATCTATTTTAATATTATTATTTATTTATTATATAATATTTATATAGTAATATATTATTATATTAATGTGTTGATGTTTTGTAGCTTCAGTCGGATAAACACTATGAATCAATACTAGTGAAGATATGTATATATATATATATATATATTTAGTATATATGAGATATATATATATATATATATATTTAAATATATATATATATATATATATATAATTATTATTATTATGTAAATATTAGAGAAATTAATATAATACTCAAGAGATATTATATATATATATGTATATATATATAATCATAATTGTCATTATATTAATTACATAATAATGAATGGACATGTACCATGAAGGGACATGTCTCTTATTGGCTCATTCTCAATATAAATGCAAGAGATTGTTGTATTTGGAAAACATATACAATCAGATAGTTCTATTACATTTGCAACAATCCTAAAAACCTTAACATGGTATCAGAGTATATCTCTGATATCATATAGAGGTGATATCAAAAATATTTTTTGAGTTATGGTGAATTTCATGAGACTTAATATTCTTGGTCAAACCATATCTCTGATATCATATTGAGGTGATATCTAAAATATTTTTTGAGTTATGGTGAATATCATGAGACTTGATATTCTTGGTCAGACCATATCTCTGATATCTTATTGAGGTGATATCTAAAATATTTGTTGAGTACCTGGTGGACATCATGAGACTTGAGGTTGGTAAGCCAATACTATCTTATTGGGGTGATATCTAAAATATTTGTTGAGTACCTGGTGGACATCATGAGACTTGAGGTTGGTAAGCCAGTACTATCTTATTGAGGTGATATCTAAAATATTTGTTGAATACCTGGTGGACATCATGAGACTTGAGATTGGTAAGCCAGTACTCTGAGTACATGGTGAATATCATGTGACTTGATATTCAATGAGTATTACTCCTAATATCACGAGATGATATTCTTATGAATCTATGAGTTATGGTGAATATCATGCAACTTGATATTCCTAGTCAGACCATATCTCTGATATCACGGTAAATGATATCTTTTGATCCTAATCATGTGTTTAATCTTCCCTGGCTAAGAGGGAGTGTTGATGTTTTGTAGCTTCAGTCGGATAAACACTATGAGATATGTATATATATCTATATATATATATTTAGTATATATGATGTATATATATTTAAAATATATATATATATATATATATAATTATGTAAATATTAGAGAAATTAATATAATACTCAAGAGATATTATATATATATATGTATGTATGTAGGTATATATATATATAATCATAATTGTCATTATATTAATTACATAATAATGAATAGACATGTCCCATGAAGGGACATGCCTCTTATTGGCTCATTCTCAATATAAAATGCAAGAGATTGTTGCATTTGGAAAACATATACAATCAAATAGTGCTATTACATTTGCAACTATCCTAAGAACCTTAACATAATGATATATTAGTTTATTGGTTTATTTTAATTTTATTATTATATTTTATCATTCACTTCTAGTCTTGATAGGGGACATCACAATCCACCCTTCCCAAATTGCTTGTCCTCAAGCAATGTTAACCTTCAGTGTAACTCCGATATTCAATCAAGCAATCATGAAATGATAATTTCAATTTGAGATTAGGAATGCAATACATACAAAAATACAAAATTATCAACTTGAAAGTATTACATCATATTATTCAATTTAAAACACTTATCTTGATTTGTTGTAGCATTTCCCTTCCCTTCTATTAGATGTTTCTCAACTCCAAGAATGTCCTTTATCAAATCTTCACACTACCAAGAATGCCATTGATCAATCCTCATTGAGAATTTAAACTTGTCTTCCTAATTCTATCAAATCTTTAGAGGACGTCTACCAGATCAGGTTCCCTAACCTTTGTTGGCATTATGCTTAGTTGTCATCATTGGCTAACATCAAACACACCAGTCTTTAAGTTAAAGCTACAATGGTGAACCGGTAGTTGTCCTAGGTAACCAGTGTACCTACACTGGTCACAATAATACCAGTCTTGTCCAACCGGTCTAGAGAAAACCATAGGAGGCAAATGACTCAACCGGTAGCACACCGATTTTCCTTCAAAGTAGTAGATCTGCCGGTCCGTGCTTCTATATTTCGATCTAGTTTTTGCGCAGCGTTTTTGGGATAAACTAGAGTTTTTCTGCGAGCGTTTCGGGATGAACTAAAGTTTTGTATCCGAGCGTTTTGGCTTGATCAAGAGTTCTACATGCGAGACTTTCAAATCGCTTTCCAGAATAGTGGCGGTTTGGAAGAGTTACCACTTGGCGCCACAATTCGGTGTGGTAATGTGAAGATCGTTATATATACGGGTCATCGTGCATTAGAAGAGTTGTTGAAAATCAAGTGCACAGAAAGAGAGCAAATCAGAAGAGCCGAGTCTTCTACGAAGGGTTACAGTCACCACGAGTGAAAGACAAAGCTTGGACAACCAAGCAAAGCGAGAAAAGAACAGGTATGATCTGATCGACAGATTGAGTGTCTAAAGAAGATCATTTCTTTTATTGTGTGAAGCTCAAAAAATCCCTTTATCAGGGTGAACCCTAACAGATTCCATTGTATAAATCCCTTCACCAGGTGACATCTTGATTGATGTTCTTCAGTCCTCTGGCGAGGCGACTCCTAAAAAGGTCAAGATCTTAACCGATCTATATCAAATCCCTTGAGAAGGTAGCATTCTAACAAGTGCTTCTGTAAGCCTTTAATAGGGCAGCTTTATTACTGTAGTAGTGAAGTTCGTAGGTTCTGTCCCACTGTGGTTTTCTCCCTCTAATTGAGGGTTTCCACGTATATATCCTGTGTTAGCTTGTGTATGTGATTTATGTTCAAGTTACTTCAGCATGCATTATATTTTCAGTATCACACAATAGTTGTATTCAGTTTAACAGGGTAAAAACTTAAAGTTGAATTGACTGATTCACCCCCCCCCCTCTCAGTCACCGGTTAGGACTAACAATTGGTATCAGAGCCAAGCTCTCAGGTAAAGAAGCTTAACCAGTTGAGTAAATATCATGGAAGGTTACCGGTATCAGAAGCAGTTAGAGGAAGCAAATGAAAGGATTGCTTCTCTTGAAAACATATTGAGAAGATCTCTTGCCAAGAGAAAAGAACTGGCTTTGCAACTAAGTGAAAGTCAGGACACAATAGATGAACTATCTGGACAGAGTAGTTCAGATGAAGCAGAAGAAGCAGTCTCTGAACTCATGGAGAGAAACCAGAACCTGACCGATCAAATCTCTAATCTGAAAAGAGAACGGGAAGGTCATGCACTGAGAATGACTGAACTCATCGAAGCAAGCAGAAAACTTGAGGATGAGAAAAATAGTGCTAAAGAAGCACTACAGACTATTGAGAGAGCAAGGAACTTAGTTGAAGATGCTCTAAGAGAGAGCGATGCTCTCATACTGCAACTACATGCAAACATGCAGGGCATAACTCAGGAAAATACCATCATGAATGAACACTTGCATGATAACAATGAAGCAAGTAAAGAAATGGTTGCTTAAGTTGAAAAACTTAAAACACAGTTGAAAACTTTTGAGAGAAATGAAAAGCTCAAAAAATACAATGAGAGTTCTGAGAAGCTGGATGAGCAACTAAAAGCTCAAAGAAGGCACAAGAACCCCACAGGACTTGGGTACAACGGCCAAGGCACCAAGGAAACTAGTGAGTCCTCAAAACTCAAAGGAATCAAGGAGGACAAGAAGAAACCAACCAGAGAAAAAGGTAAGAGAATCTCCAAACCTTCTTGCAAAAAATGTGGCAAACCGGGCCATAATAAGTCTAATGATTGCAAGAATGCACCGGTGAAACCCTTCACCGCCAACAGTTACTGCAATAACTGTTATAAGTATGGACATAGGACTTTTGAATGCAGGTCACGATCAAACAGTGTGTCCAGTGGAAGCAGAGGAAGCTTTAAAGGCTATTGCTATGCCTACAATAAATTTGGACATAAGGCTGAAGAAAGCAGGTCTACAACCATGGCATTCAAATCTCCACCGAGACCGGTATTCCATAACAAGAACGCAAACTGGGGCACATCTATGTGTGCTACGTGTGGACCATGTAATGTCCCCTTACTTGACCAGAAATTAATAATAAATTAATAGACAAACAAAAATAATAAATATAATTATCATTAAATTAATTATAATATAATGTTGCAAATGAATATAATAATTAAAACTTATTATTAATTAATAAATAATATTATATATATTGCTATTATTATTAATAAAAGTAATTTAATAAGATATATTTATTATAAAAATCAAACATTATAATATATTAATAATAATCATTTTAATAAAATATATATTATAATCATTTAATGACATAATATAATAATATATATTATATTATATTAAAATATAAATAAGAAATTAATCATTTAATATAATATATATTATAATATATATATTATATATATTATAATATATAATATAATATATATATCATATAACATCGGTGGTTGGCTGATGCAGGAGGCAAGGGAGGGTCCAGCCACACCTTAGAGGTGCGACTGGATCGCAACCTTGGCTGCAACCAGTCGCACCTTAGATCGCAGCAAAACAGACAAAACAGTATTCAGTAAGGATATCGCAAGGAATAAAATGAAATTCGAAGGAAAGAACATTGCAGCCGATTACTGGTAATATTATTAACTTCAATATTTATAATTATTATTATTAAATATATATATATATATATATATATAATCTTTTGAATAGATTTTATATATATATATATATATATATATTCAAAAGATTATTTCTGCTAGATATAAAATGTCTATTTATATATAATAAATTCATCTTTTTACATGTGCAATGGAGACCTATAAGATTATGTTATAGGTATTAATGTTTTTTGGATTTCTTCTCAGAATACATGATTGTAAATTTACATCTTATGATACATTTATATGTGCACCCCAATTTGATGATATGGGACCATAGAGAGAATGAGATTTATATTCATTAAGAGATGGATCCCATATCTGGAGGGGACTAGAGGGAATTGTTATAGTTTCCCTAATCTCGAGATTGTTATAATCTTACCAAAAATGATGATATGGATTCCATATAAAATGAATCTTATATTCATTAGAGATGGATCCCCATATCTGGAGGGGGCTAGAGGAAATTGTTATAGTTTCCCTAATCTTGAGATTATTATAATCTCACGTAGGTAGTATATATATTGATTGCCAGTCATATGCATATGCGTAGGCTTGGAATGCATTAGCGCTTCCAAGAGATTCTTATGGGCAGTGCTCTATGGGATGACATGTCGATAGCCCGGTTGCTTAGAGCGGATCTTATATCTCTCAAGCCGACAATCAGGAATTCTGTGAAGCCCGACCTAGAGGCAGCCTTAAGGATCAAATCCCCCACCCCCTACTAACTTAAAAGTAGAGTATGAGTCATATAAATATAATATTTTGTACTAACGTCGGTTTTGCAGGAAATTACATGAAGGAGAATAAGAAGGGACATTACAATATTCTTCATCAAGGTTATATATTAATTGGTTGTTTAATATCATATAAAATATTGAAGATAAATAATAATCAAAATATAATATATCATTAAATGATATCTTATAAATATAAATATGATATATCAAGATATAAATTAACAAGAAAATTAATTATAAATAATAAACAAATCTATTATAGATGAAATATAAGTATTTCATTTATGATTAAGGAAAAAAGGTAGAGAAATTTACTTTGCACAAAGCTTAAATGAGAAATTTACGTAAGGTCCCGACTAGGGACATTACAAACCATCAGGGCATAGAGCTACTAAATGCCATTCACCCATGGACAAAGGAAAAAGAGTAAATCCATGGAAAGGAACTAGGATGACTTGTTACAATTGTAACAAGATTGGGCATTTGGCCAAAGATTGCAGGAACCAGCCAATGAACAAAGGAAAAGGCCAAGTTAAACCAGTCAAGAGGAACGAGACTCCCAATCATAAGGGAAACATAACTGAAGAGACCAAAAAGGAAGTGAAGAAGATATGGTCCAGAAAGGGGACAAAGAGCTATGGAGAGAAATAAAAGACAAAGTCATCATCTACCGATGATGATATCTCTTCATCAAATTAAGCCAGCAGGGCTTAAGGGGGAACAGGTAGAAATGCTACTATCCTCGGAGTAACTAGTGAGATTTACTCTCGCTAAGTGGAAGCTGATAATAAGAAGCACTCACCGGTCTAAGACCAAAGAACCGATCAAAGGAGTAAGTTGTGTGGTCTGGTTAATTACCTTCTCAATGATAGGCTGATGTTACATGGTTGATATTTCAACCGAGGATGTTGTGGTAAACAAGTAAAGCATTGATAAATTGGTCGATAAAGGTGACGTTAGGTAAAAACCAGTATGGCTCATAAATATAGTAACCGTGAACAAATGTTACCATTTTCTAATTACTGTTGGGGCTCGAGGATATAAAAGGGAAAGTGTATTACTCATTTCACTTTAATTTACTTTTTGTGCTAGTTCTCTTTAAGCTTGAGTAATCTTTCTAAATATGTTCGCGATCTTTGCTTTTCAAATTCCGCAAATTTTACAGAGCTTTGTGTGTATTCTCTTACCAATGAAATGGCATCATCATCATCTGTTGCAACCCTTTTCGACATCAATCAACAAGAGCGACCTGAATATGATATAATACCAGTTCAGAACAGGTCTAATGATATGGCTGGAGCCCTATCATCAATTCCAAATGGCGTGTTGTTGATTCAAAACGTAACTGCCTTCATTCACTACAAACAAGAGGAGTTGGGAGAAACTTTCATACAAAGCGAATTTCTAGAGCTTTGCAAGGACGGAAAGCTTAAGGCGAAATATGCTCAACTAGAAGCGGCTGGATTAACCAATGGGGTCAAATACCCTATTGTATTTCATCCCGACTAGATTCGATTGGTACTTAGTCGAGTACACGATCCAGGAATGTGGTTGGAAAAAGGTGTTGTTACTCCTATTACAAAGGAAGACCTGAGGAGAGTAACAGGGTTCAATGCCACAAGGGAAACCCTTACCCTAAGAATGATTGCCAACAGTGAAGTCACCCGACTCACTAAGTCGAGGTATGACAGTCGCATGATGACTGTTACAAACTTTGAAGATGAAGGTGTTCAGTTCGCCATTGTGGTGATCGGTTACAAAGTTTATCAATCAAGTTGTCTCAACAACATACCTGGTGTAGCTATTCATGTAGCTCACAGAATCATGCACGACAGCGCCCAACACAACAAATGCGCTATGTTGAGAAGTCAAATCTTTGAAAACCTGAAGAAGATCGGAATGGTAAAGAAGAAATTCCTAAAGTATGGAACGCTGATGGTATGTCTTTTCTTCTATTATCAAAAATTCTTTCCAAGGGTGGGAAATATTACATAGGTAACAAATAGACCAGTTATGGTCCAAATAGGAGAAATGATCAATAGTCTGGAAAATCCCTTTAATAAGGTTATGTCTGATTATTTCCAAGATTTTCAAACTAGAATGCATGAAAAGAAAAGGATCCAATCTTTTATTGTAAACGAATACAAGGATGATGTTTGTTTCCTTGTTAGCACTGATCACTATATAATCTAGGCTGTTGAGCCAAGAACTGAATTTGCACCGGAACTAGGCTATGAAATTTCATCAAAGACTGCCAAAGCATATACAGAGGCACTTCAGGAGAGCAACCTAGATCTTTCAACCAACCGGTTTGGCACTCATGAAGAGATAAATGCAAATTTGAAGAGTGGACCTTCAAGAAAAGCAAATAAGGTAACTGCTAAACGATCTCCTACACCGAAGAAAAGAAAGGTAATTGTGCCAGTAACCGTGCCAGAACCCAAAGTTCAAAAGAAGGTGCAGTAGGTTACAAGCGAGCAATCACAAGAAGCAGACTCAGAAGAAACTGAGACAGAGCATACCGCCACTTATATAAGAAGAAAGAAGACTTGTGATGCAGGAGCATCTTGGGTTCTTGGCAATCCTGTATTACCAAAAACATGTTAGAGTTGTTAGATGTGCTCGGTAGCTTCTTTTGGCCTCTCGGTGAAGTATTCTTGCATTCCACCGACGGGGCTCGGTTGCTGCTTGGTTCAGTTGTTCACCGAGTTGGTTTCGGTTGCTCGGTAGTCTTGCTCACCCAGTGGTTTATTTTGGATTTATGTTGAGGCCGACTTGTGTATTCAATTTTGGCCGCGAAATTAATGATTGCATTGATCATTGGGAAGCCTGTGGACCTAATTATGGGTCGTCCACTTTCTCCAATGTTGGATCTAAGGATCTTTAGAAGCCGGCCTATTTGGTAGCCTCTTGTATAAATAAAATAGTATGTTGTAGATCTTGGGGCATCAGTTTTTTGAAGAGAGGTAAGAGATAGAATCTGGAGGTTGGATCCTCGCATGTATGAGGACCGTTTGTAATTGAATTCTATTGTATTTGGCCATAATCGGGAAGGTCTTACAGCCCGGCATGTATGAATAACTGAGAAGGCCTTATAGCTCGGCATGTATGAAGTTTTTATCATGAATAATAAATGAGTTTTCTGCATTCTCTCTCCCTATTTTGTGTTGTTGCTTCCGAGTGTTGTATTTCCGCAAGCGGGTTGGTGGTTGGGTGTTCCCTAGGCCCCGTCCTCTTCCCTTCCTTGAGTCAAGTGGTATCAGAGCCAAGTTAGATCTGGTTCCTTCTTGTAATCCCTAGTTGATATCTTGTTGTGGGGTGGCAGATTGCGATCTAACCTGCAATTGCAGAGGGTTTCAAGATGGTTCATGGGAGGCGAGATACAGATCCAGGCTTGGCAGATATGCTAAGACAGATTACTGCTAGATTGGAAGCTGTTGAGATAGCCCAGCGAAGAGGAAGACATCTTGATGATGTTAGTGATGAAGAAGCCGAAGATGAACAAGGCGAAGTAGAACCTGCACCTGTGATGGATCAAGGTGAAGAAAGACTTCTGAAGGCATTAACAAATTCAAAGTCTACACCACATTTCAATCCTCCTGAATACAGTGGAAGGCTGGATTCAGATGAGTTGATGGATTGGATAACCGAGATGGAAAAGTATTTTGAATATGAAAATGTTTCAAAGGAAAAGAAGGTGAAAATTGTAAGTACTAAATTGAAAAGTCATGCATCCTTATGGTGGGAGCATCTACAATTGGACAGAAAGAGGAAAGGCAAAGGCAAAATCAAGGTATGGAATAAGATGGTGAATAAGTTGAAAGGCAAGTTTTTACCTTATGATTATCAAAATAGCCTAGTTAGGAGAATGCAAAGTTTGAGGCAGAAAGATAGCTCGGTAAAAGATTATATTGAGGAATTCTATAGATTAGATATCAGATCTGGACATATTGAGGATGAGGTAAAAAGAATTGCTAGATACCTAAATGGGTTAAGGGTTTCTATTCAAGAGGAAATCAATTTGGTTAAGTTGGAAAGTATTGAAGAAGCTTATCAGTTTGCCCTCAAAGCTGAGGAGAAATTGAACAAAAGACATGAGAAAAGACAAAGAGGAAGAGGTAGATCTTATGGTGAAAACAATAGATTTAATCAACACAAGACAAATCAGGATAAAGGCAAGACCGAGTGGAAAGGTGAAAATTCTTCTAGAGGAAGAGGCAGTAACTATCGAGGTGGCTATGGCAAAGGTGGATTCCGAGGAACTTGTTACAGTTGTGGAGGAGGAGATAGGTCATTTGAGTGTACACATGCAAGCAAAAAAGTTTGTAGCAGTAGAAATGCCTTGGTGCAAGAAGATTCATCGAATGAACCAGAGAAGGAAAATAACTTGATGGTCAAAAAAGCATTATGGAATGAAAGTAATAAAGAGATCCGGTAAGGAAAAGTTTGTTCAAGACCAGATGCAGAGTTGCTGATAAAGTATAGAAGGTAATCATTAATAGTGGAAGCTCGGAGAATCTGGCATTTGAGGAAATGGTTGCAAAATTGCAGTTGGAAAGGTTGAAACACCCTAAACTCTATCAAATTCCATGGATCAAGGATGAGCATACACTATTGGTAAGTGAACAATGTTATGTGAATATGAAAATTGGCAAGTACTATGATAAGGTGTTGTGTGACATTATGCCTATGGATTGTTGTCATTTTGTTGGGTAGACCTTAGCAATATGATAGACATGCTATATATGATGGAAGATTGTATAAATATACTATCTGGGTTGATGGGAGAAGACAAATCTTGTTACCTTTGATTGAAGAATTTGTTGGTAATGTTTGTACATCTGTGAAAGTTTGTTTGGTGGAAGGAAGAAAGTTTGTTAAGGATTTGAAAAAGAATGATGTATGTTTTGTTGTGATTCCTAACAAACTGAGTGAGAAAACAACGGATAGTGTCCCTGAAGAGGTTGATAAATTACTCACCGAGTACAAAGAAATCATTTCTGATAATGTACCTGATGGTTTACCACCAAAGAGAAACATTGATCATTGTATGGATCTGATTCCTGGAGCTAGTTTGCCGAATAAAGCACCACATTGGTTAACACCTACCGAGAATGAGGAACTTAACCAACAAATCTAAGAGCTATTGCAGAAAGATTTGATCCGAGAAAGTTTGAGTCCATGTACAGTACTAGTTGTATTAGCAGCTAAGAAAAATGGAGAGTGGCAAATGTGTACTGATTCCAGAGCAATCAACAAGATAACAGTGAAATATCGGTTTCCTATACTAAGAATGGATGACATGATAGTTTGAGTGGAGCAAAATATTTTACCAAAATTGATTTGAAGAGCAGATATCATCAAATCAGGATCAGAGAAGTTGATGAATAGTAGACTGCTTTCAAGACAAGAGAAGGTTTGTATGAGTGGTTGGTTATGCCTTTTGGGTTAACTAATGCACCGAGTACTTTTATGAGATTGATGAATGAAGTTTTGAAGAAATTCTTGGGTAAATTGTGATTGTATATCTAGATGACATTTTGATATTCAATAAGACCAAAGAAGAACATTTGTCGTACATTAAATAGGTATTGCAAAAATTGAAAGAAGAAAAGTTGTTGATTAATTTGAAAAAGTGTTCCTTCATGAAAGAGGAGATTGTATATTTGGGATTTGTGATCTCAGTTGATGGTTTGAAGATGGATCCTAAGAAGGTTGAAGCTATTTTGAATTGGCTTACACCTGAAAATGCTAGTGAGGTAAGATCATTTCATGGTTTAGCAAGTTTTTACCAAAAGTTCATTAGGAATTTCAGTGCAATTTGTAATGCTATGACCGAGACTATGAGAGGAGATAAAAGAGAACTCAAGTGGACACATGGAGCTTATAAAAGTTTTGAGACTTTGAAGCAAAAGGTTGTTGAATTGCCTGTGCTAGCTTTACCTGATTTCAATAAGGTATTTCAAGTTGAATGTGATGCAAGTGGTAGTGCTATAGGAGCTGTTTTGAGTCAAGAAGGTAAACTTGTTGCTTTCTTTAGTGAGAAATTGAATGATGCTAGAAGGAATATTCTGTGTATGATCAAGAGTTTTATGCTATTGTTCAAGCCCTAAAGAAATGGAGACATTATTTGATACCGAGTGAATTTGTGTTGTACACTGCTCATAAGGCTTTACAGTATTTGGGTAGTCAAAATAAGTTGAATCAGAGACATATGAAATGGGTTGAGTATTTGTAGAGTTATACATTTGTGATAAAACATAAGAGTGGAGTCACTAACCGAGTTGTTGATGCATTGAGTAGAAGAAGATCTTTGATGACTAAAATGAAAATTGAAGTTCTTGGTTTTGATGACATGAAGGATTTGTATGAAACTGACCCTAATTTTTCTGAGCCATGGAGAAAGTGCAGAGCACCTATTCTAGATCAATCAAGTACTACATGGGAAGACTATTTCATTCAAGAAGGTATGTTGTTTAAAGGTATTCAATTGTGTATACCGAGAGGATCAATGAGAACCAATTTGATAAAGGAGAAACATAGTAGTGGTTTGGTTGGACATTTTGGCATTGATAAAACATTGAATTTGCTTAGGGAGAGATATTTTTGGCCACAATTGTATAAGGGTGTTCAGAAATTTGTGAGAAGTTGTGGAATTTGTCAAGTTGCAAAGGGAGTAAGTCAAAATACTGGATTGTATACACCGATTTCTGTTCCTGAGAAACCTTGAATTGACATCAGTATGGATTTTTTCCTTGGCTTACCGAAGACATCAAGAGGTAATGATTCTATATTTGTGGTTGTGGATAGATTTTCAAAAATGGCACATTTCATACCTTATAGGAAAATATCAGATGCAGTACATATAGCAGATATTTTCTTTAAGGAGATTGTCAAATTGCATGGATTACCACAGAGTATCAGCTTTGTCCAAGACAGTAAGTTTGTTGGTTATTTCTGGGAGACTATAGAAAAAGTTGGGTACCGAGTTGAAGTATAGTTCTACATTTAAGACATAAACTAATGGATAGAGAGAGGTTGTAAATAGAAGTTTGGGTAATTTGTTGAGATGCTTAGTTGGAGACAAATCGAGTAATTGGTATTCTATGTTGGCACAAGCAGAATTTGCATACAATAATTCAATGAATAGGAGTACTGGAAAAACACCTTATGAGATTGTTAATGGTACACAACTGAGAGGTATATCAGAGGCACTTCAGGAGAGCAACCTAGATCTTTCAACCAACCGGTTTGGCACTCATGAAGAGATAAATGCAAATTTGAAGAGTGAACCTTCAAGAAAAGCAAATAAGGTAACTGCTAAACGATCTCCTACACCGAAGAAAAGAAAGGTAATTGTGCCGGTAATCGTGCCAGAACCCAAAGTTCAAAAGAAGGTGCAGTCGGTTACAAGCGAGCAATCACAAGAAGCAGACTCAGAAGAAACTGAGACAGAGCATACCGCCACTTATATAAGAAGAAAGAAGACTTGTGATGCAGGAGACTCTTGGGTTCTTGGCAATCTTGTATCACCAAAAACATGTTAGAGTTGTTAGATGTGCTCGATAGCTTCTTTTGGGCTCTCGGTGAAGTATTCTTGCATTCCACCGATGGGGCTCGGTTGCTGCTCAGTTTGGTTGTTCACCGAGTTGGTTTTGGTTGCTCAGTAGCCTTGCTCGCCGAGTGGTTTATTTTGGATTTTTGTTGAGGCCACTTGTGTATTCAATTTTGGTCGCGGAATTAATGATTGCATCGATCATTGGGAAGCATGTGGAACTGAATCTGGGTCGTCCCCTTTCTCCAATGTTGGATCTAAGGATCTTTAGAAGCTGGCCTGTTCGGTAGCCTCTTGTATAAATAAAATAGTATGTTGTAGATCTTGGAGCATCAGTTTTTTGAAGAAGAGAGGTAAGAGATAGAATCTGGAGGTTGGATCCTCGCATGTATGAGGATTGTTTATAATTGAATTCTATTGTATTTGGCCATAACTGGGAAGACCTTACAGCCCAGCATGTATGAAGTTTTTATCAAGAATAATAAAAGAGTTTTTTGCATTTTCTCTCTCCTTATTTTGTGTTGCTTCCGAGTGTTGTATTTCCGCAAGCGAGTTGGTGGTTGGGTGTGCCCTAGGCCCCATCCTCTTCCCTTCCTTGTGTCAATTGGGAAACCGGTAAAGGAGGAACCAAAAGCAAGAAAACCAACCATTGATGAAATGGTCGAAGGCATAAAGACTAAAGGTGGGATGGCATCGATCGAAAGAAGATATAACTTGTCTAATGATGAAGAAAGAAGGAAAGTTGAAGACGTTGTGTATAGTCTATACAAATTCAAGAGAACGCCTACTGAGATTCATGGCTCAATTCATGCAAAATTACAAGAGCTTATTGAAGGAAGGTGAAAATCCTCAATAGAAAAAGAGAAAGAGCTCAGAATCAAGGCACTACTGGAAGTGCAAAGCCACTTGAGCCTACAAGAGGCAACTAATCAAGGAGAGGCGCATAAACAAAGTTTTCAGATCAGAAAAAGGATTGGTCAAGTGTTAATTGGAGAAGTTGAAGCGGTTCATGACGAAGGCATTGCCATCTGCACAACCATACTAGAATAGCAACACAAGGCTGAAGCTGAATGTCAGAAGCCCTCGCTAAAACCAAAAAAGGACACCGGAAGAGGCAAAGGCATTCTGGGCATTGATACACCGATCCACCAAAAGCCAACAACAGAACCGGTTATTGTAGACATCACTGAAGATACCGGTGGGGATCTAACTCCACCAACTATTCTAGCATCTCTAGTAAAAGGTAAGGCTAAAACCCTTATTGTTGATGATATAGTTGATGAAATCAAAGATTTTGGTAAAGTAGGCAATGTTGCAAAATGGTACAATGCCTTAGGCACTGACGATAAAGATAAAATAGAGCTAAACTAGTTAGCTCACGACTGTACTCTGTTGCTGAAGAGGTCTTAGGATGTGAACCAGATTACAAAACAATTGAGGACATGGAGAACCTCATTGTCTTTCTACAAGCAATGAAGTATAACCTTGACCAAGTCATAGCTACATGGAAACCATTCCTCGTTTCCGCCAAAAAAATCTACAAGGACATCTTCAACTGGCTCCAATTATGAGTTTTTCACACCCTTTATCCCTAGGAGGCAAAAAGGGGAAGAGTGGAAGAGATATGGAAGAGACTAGTCAGTATTGTCAGTAGAGAAGAGACTAGTCAGTAGAGCCAAATACAAGGGAAATAATGGTAGTATATACACCAATTGACAGGCGAAGTATCAGTTGACAGGATGATACCTGATAGGGGAAGTATTCTATTGAGAGCTTCAATTGTATATACTCCTTTGCAAGTTATGATGTGTTAAGATATGTTTTACCACCAATGCCAAAGGGGAAGATTGTTGGCATTATGCTTAGTTGTCATCATTAGCAAACATCAAACACACCGGTCTTCAAGTTAGAGCTACAGTGGTGAACCGGTGGTTGTCCCAACTTACTAGGTAACCAGTGTACCTAGACCGGTCACAATAATACAGGTCTTGTCCAACCGGTTCAGAGAAAACCACAGGAAGCAGATGACTCAATCGGTAGCACACCGGTTTTCCTCCAAAGTAGCAGATCTACCAGTTCGTGCTTCTATAATCCAATCCAGTTTTGCGGAGCATTTTTGGGATGAACTGGAGTTTTTCTGCGAGCATTTCGGGATGAACTAAAGTTTTGTATGCGAGTGTTTTGGCTTGATCAAGAGTTCTGCATGCGAGACTTCTAAATCGCTTTCCAGAACAACGACGTTTTGGAAGAGTTACTTGTGGTAATGTGAAGATCATTATATATACGGGTCATTGTGCATTAGAAGAGTTGTTGTTGAAAATCAAGTGCGCAGAAAGAGAGCAGAGCAAAAGAGCCGAGTCTTCTGAGAAGGGTTACAATCACCATGAGTGAAAGACAAAGCTTGAACAGCCAAGTGGAGCGAGAAAAGAACAGGTATGATCTAATCGACAGATTGAGTATCTAAAGAAGATCGTTTCTTTTATTGCGTGAAGCTCATAAAATCCCTTTATCAGGGTGAACCCTCACAGGTTCCATTGTATAAATCCCTTCACCAGGTGACATCTTGATTGATGTTCGTAAGTCCTCTAGCGAGGCGACTCCTTACAAGGTCAAGATTTAACCGATCTATATCAAATCCCTTGACAGGGTAGCATTCTAACAAGTGCTTTTGTAAGCCTTTCACACGGCATCTTTATTACTACAGTACTGAA
Organism: Chamaecyparis obtusa; assembly: GCA_027943335.1. NCBI lineage: Eukaryota > Viridiplantae > Streptophyta > Pinopsida > Cupressales > Cupressaceae > Chamaecyparis > Chamaecyparis obtusa. The sequence continues at coordinate 341,768 of BSBK01006053.1, forward strand.
GTTCGTGGGTTCTGTCCCACCGTGGTTTTCTCCCTCTAATTGAGGGTTTCCACGTATATATCCTGCGTAAGCTTGTCTATGTGATTTATGTTCAAGTTACTTAAGCATGCATTATATTTTCAATATCACACAATAGTTGTATTCAGTTTAACAGGATAAAAACTTAAATAAGTTGAATTGACTGATTCACTCCCCCCTCTTAGTCATCAGTTAGGACTAACAACCCTCTTGAGGATCTTCAGGGTTCTGAATGATATAAGATCGATTCTAGAACCATCCTCGGTTATTTCACCATCTTCTCTAGAGCACATACCCCAAGGTTTCATCTTGGAAGAGATATCCTCTATCCAAGGCTTCTCATCTTGGGAGAGATATCCTCTATCCAAGGCCTTTCATCTTGGAAGAGATATCCTACATCCACGGCTTCTCATCTTGGGAGAGATATCCTCTATCCAAGGCCTTTTATCTTGGAAGAGATATCCTCCATCTAAGGCTTCTCATCTTGGGAAAGATATCCTCTACCCAAGGCTGTTCGTATCTGCATAAGTTGACTCATCAGAATATTCTAGTATTATAGTGATTATACCAATCTCAGTCAAGTCATTCTTATGGAGATTATATCAATCTCTCATACTATGGAGATTATATCAATCTCAATCACCACCAAGCATAGCTTGGATCTCACCATTTATGAAGATACAATTCATATTTCCATAGTACTATCCATATTGCAGATCAATACCAAATTGTATGGCTGTGCAATTATAATTGTACCTTCTTACTTTTATGCTGCAAGATGGCAGGATCATGCTCTGATACCACTGTAATGTCCCCACTTAGGGACAATGGAAAATATCTGCTAATTTGCAAATTGTCCTAGCCGGATCATTATATTTATGCAGCTTTCTTATGAAGCTTTCCCTTATTCAAATGTTTGGGACATATACTTCCCTATTATAGATTTTGTTGCTTCACTGAATCCTTCAAATTTAGATTATAATGTCTTCACTATTATCTATTTTATATACTCTTTCCAAATCTCCTATTTGATGAGCTTACAAGGCTTCTTGTTACTTAGTAGTAATTATGTGATGTTTGGCCAGCAGCATAATTCATTTCTTCCTCTTCTCTTCCATTTGAAGAGTACCAAATATCACTTCACAATTTACAAATCTTCTCTTATCCTCTTAAATGTATTTCTACTTATGTTGTTTGACATATACTCTACTTATAATAATATCTCATTGCATCTCACTGGGTAGTGCATTCTGCATCTTATTCTTCCTTCCCAATTTGGTGTATGTATATACCTAATCACCCTTAATCATGCCCCTTTTGTATAATGTAATTATTATCACACTTTAAGCTTTGACGTTAACCAATTTATATGTGCTTATTTTCTGTGAATCATACCTACGGCACTATAATTTTTCTCTTTCATTGATTCCTTGATATTGTACATGTTGCTCCTTATGCAAGTCGTTAACACTCCTCGAGGGCTATCGTTGTGGACCTGCAAGAATCGCAGAGGCATTCCCTATCCTGAATATGTTATCCTTGATTTTGGAAGATATAGATTTCTCCTCTAAATAATACATTTGATGAGAATAGGAACCTCTTCAGTCATTGATACTTATTTAATAAATTATGTTGATGCCTATGTCTATGGATCACCCAGACTGATGTTTGAATCCGATTACTAGCCTACATATGATCATCGACAACAAATACTTATGGCAACAGTGAGTGATAACTTTCCTTTATTAATCGACGGACTTCCCCAAAATATCCCCGTATGGATGATTGAGAGATAAATATTTCTATTTGTGTATTTCCACGCTGGTCATTATTGGTATTCTTGAGTGTATATGTCGTGATTGACCTTCGTATAATATATCAAAGTCTAATCACCGTGTATTTAATCGCAAATAAGCCTCCTCTCATATTGTGTTCGCTTAGTCTTGAATATATACTTCGTTGTCAATTCCTTCATTGCCTACCTATGGCTATTATTGCCATAGACGTTGACTCTTCCCATCTGTCCAAAATCCTGAAAGAATGGATTTGATATCCATTATATACATTGGCATGTTAAAGGGTTGCGAACTTTAGATGTTCGAGATATGCCTCTATAAACTTTTTATTTATAATAATTATTATTTATTTATTTTATTATTTCATAATTATACTTATTATTTATTTAATAGTTTCTATTATATTAATTATTTATTTATTTATCTATTTTAATATTGTTATAGTAATATATTATTATATTAATGATATATTAGTTTATTGGTTTATTGGTTTATTTTAATTTTATTATTATATTTTATCATTCAATTCTAGTCTCGATAGGGGACATCACATCAAATTATCTATGAAAGCAATGGCTTGTTGCAAATGAATTCATTCTTGGATATGGATATGTGCTTTTGTTGATGAAAACTGTGAGGGTTTGAAATTCTCCAAGCTGGGAGAGAATTGTCTTTGTCCTTGCACTTTGAGCCATTTTCTTTAATGGTGAATTGTGTCTCTCATTCTGGACTAAGTACCTAAGTTGGACACCACTGCTAGTGGGCAGCGTATTTCCCCCTGAAGGTTGTGTATTGTTTTGAAGGGGCTAAGACTTGACTAAAACTGTTATATTATTCTAAGCTGGGACAGCATTATAAAGGGAGCAGCGATCTTTGTAAAAGCTGCAATCACATGTTTAATGGTATGCAATTAGTGTTTGAGGAGCTGTGATTTCTTATATGGTGCAGCAATTGTCTTTCTTGGTGGCTGTGTACACTTATATAGGGCTGTGATTCCCTTCTCCAGGCAGCTACTCAATCTCCAAGGGTTGTGTTTTGTTTCCTCAGCAACAGCGATTTATATGTATTGGGAAAAGGTGCACAAATTTAGTTGGTGTTGAAATTGAATTTGCATTTCCTATCAGCATTGTATATATTTGCAAATAAGATTTTAGTATTGAGTTGTGTATTTTCAGTTTATGCATTTATTTTTGTTAATTCCATATATCATTGAAAACAAAACAAAAAAATTGCAAAACTTTTCAAAAAAATAAATAAATAAATCAATTCTTCAACATAGAGCCAGCAGGGCTTTTTACAGTGATATCAGAGCGATTTCTTGCCAGCTTGCAGGGAATTGGGGTTCAGCATGGCACAAAGATTCAGACCTGGTATGCACTACGCCCACAGAGGTCGTAATTCTCCACCTGGTAATGGAGAGGCTGAGATACAGTTTCGCAACCTTGGTGACAGGGGTGCTGGTGGTTCAGAAGGATCAGGTGGTACAAGTTATAGAGATGTTGGCACTAGTTTTAATATTGAAAGAGAGGCCAGGGAGACTTTTAGAGACCTTGCAGAGGGTCAACACCATGTTGCTGATGTGTTGCAGCAACTGTCTAATACATTGCAGTGCATTGCACTCCCTAGAGGTCGAAGTAGGGAGAGAGGTTCTAGGAGTGATTCTGTCAGTTCACACAGGTCCAAAGAAGATGACAGGTCTAGAGCTGGTGACAGGATTAGAGATGAGGACCGGATCAAAATTGATGACAGGATTGTCACGACTGGACATACAAGTGTTTATGATAGGCTGCAATGGCCTACTTTTTTGTGACTTGAGGTTGATGCGGTCAGTATTGAGACTAAGGCCACGCCATTTGTAGATGATGTTGTTGCTCACTACGCAGAGTGAGATGCTCTACCACAGGCCATCAAGCAGAATATGAGCTTTGACAGATTCCTTACATAGAAGCGCAAGCACACTAGAGGTAGGCATGTACCTGAGAGATAGAGGCCTAGACAGACAGATTTGCGAGAGGCAACCAGCAAGATGACCTTGGCCCACTTTGATGGTAGTGGCAAGTTACAGCACGAGCTTGGGTTCATAAGCTCAATACTTACTTAGCATTGCATCCCATGACTGAGGAAAATGCTATCTGGTTTGTTGTGTTGCATTTGGATGGTATAGCCCATGATTGGTGGTACCATGGTTTGGTTACTCTACACCATGACCAAATTACTTCATATCAAGTGTTTGTGGATAGATTGGTGGAGAGATTTGATCAGAAGGATCAAGAAACTTACTTATGGGATCTTGTTTAGCTCAAATAGACAGGTGGTCTAGAGTCTTTCATCACTGAGTTTCTGAGACTCTCTGTCATGGTTCCTAATGTGACAGAGAAGCACCTAGTTATGTTGTTTACAGAGGGGTTACAGGAGCCACTCTGAGGGTGGTTTAAGGCATTTGATCTGCCTTTCCTACAAGGGGCCACCAAGAAGGCCAGGAGTATGGAGCTTTTAGCTCCTAAGAGGCAATCACTGGCTAAACCTATTACTACTCCTGCAGATGAAGTACACCCCAGTTGATGACAATAGGAAATCAGCAGTTAAGCATGATGAGGCTACTCGAGAGGATTTGAGGAGGTAGCTTTGCTACTGGTGCAAAGAGCCTTATGATAGGGAGCATTCTTTCCCTATGAGGCCTAAGGGAAGGGAAAATCGTTCTATGTGGGTGTACTCTAGTGAGAGTGAGGTTGAATCTTCACATCAGCTAGCTGGTTCAGATTTGGATTAGGCTCAAAGAGTCTCTACAGAGTTTGGTCCTAATGCCAAACTATCTCCTATAGTGTTGTCTATTGCTGTACCACTTTCCACTACTTTCAGGATGAGGGGATTAGTGGAAGGGCAACACTGCATTGCTATGTTGGATACTGGAGCTACACACAATTTCATACACGAGAGTTTTGTCAGCCAATGTGGTCTTCAGATAGAGAAGTTTGTTGGGTTCAGAGTCGGGGTGGCAGATGGCTACACCCTTACTTGTACCAAGCGCATTCCTCATCTCTCTTTATTCCTTGGTGATTATGAGATTTATGTGATCAATTTGGGAGAGATGGATGTGGTGTTAGGGATCCAGTGGTTACAGGTGATTGAGGAGTTTTACCTTAGCCTACGCTCGATGGAGATGAGGTTTGAGTATCAAGGCAAGGAGTATGTGTTACAGGGTCTCACTGAGGGGAGTCTACACACTATGTTCTTCGGTGCAGTAGATAGGAGGGATTTGCAAAGGTATGATTTAGTTCTGATAGAGCAAGTTACCCGTCATGTCTCCCACAGTTCACAGTTACCTAGCTCAGATTAGCAGTCGAGCGTAGTTCACTTTGTGAACAATCCCTTGTTTGATATGGATGTCACTTTGTCTTATGACAATCCATTGTTTGAGCTTGATGATGATCCCCCTCAGATGATGAGTGTTGTTGATGTCTAGGATCCTACCAGTACACCGGGATGTCAGTCAGTTCTTACAGAATGTCAAATAGGTCTTGTTAAGGAGTTTACAGAGGTATATACAGTGAGTGACAGTCCCAACCGGTGCTGAGAGAGGAGGGGTGAATCAGCACTTGTAAAAACCTTTTTTCTTCGCTAAATCCAGTGAAGTAAACTTACAACACAAAAGGCAAACAAATTTAAGCAAATAATAACAGTAAGTAAACAATCACAAAGTGACACCAGATTTATCACGTGGAAACCCAGTTAGGGTAAAAACCACGGTGTGAAAAGACCTCACAAATTTTGTACTCTCCTAGCGTACACCCTGTTAAGAGTTTTCCCATTTAAAGGATAAAAACGCACTTGCTAGATGCGACCCGGTCAAGGGATTTGTTACAATAAGGTCTGCTAGGACTTGCCTAGTTAAAGGACTTCTAAACACCTTGAGAGATGTCACCCGGTTAAGGGATTTCGATACAAGGGACCTGTTAGAGTCCACCCAAATATTGGGTTGCCTATTGACATTTGCTAGAAAACAATAGAAGTGTGATCTTTACAAATGGCTTTGCTTAGCCTGATAAGATCTCTATTTGCGCTCAACTGAGAATCAACACCGGTCACCGCAGGTGTATTCTCATCTACTGTTGTGCTGTTTTGCACAATCTATTATCTCTCTTTCTTTACTTTCTTTTACCCCTGCTTCTGTAGCATATGGGTTCACTCTTTTTCTTGGCAGAATGAAGGCAACTTTTCTTCACAACAGGCAAAAGATTATATATGGATTTGTTTCCCTAACTGCTCCTCAAATGCATGACCTAATCCTGAGTTCTTACGAATACATCACTCAGTGGAGTAATGGTTCACTGAGAAAACATCTGATGCATGCTCTAGCTTTATCCGCTTCATGAAGAAAATAGCAGTTGCGTGTCAGGCAACCTTCCTTTATAAGAGATAACACTTTGATTTAAAGTCACTGAATCCAGCTTTAAATCCTTCAGTCACGCCTCAAGAAACCATTGATTCCGGCTTCAAATCCTTTACCTACGCCTCAAACCGATCACCAAGACAACTCAAGATCACCCGGATTTACTGCAATAAATCCCGGTAGAAAGAGTTAGTTGGAACAAACAGTTGACTATGACTTCCTCAGTTCATACCGGAGTCTTATAAAATATCGGTTGAGTTCTTCATGTTATAAACAGATAAGAGTCTTTGCCCTGCTACTATCTCTTTCTTGGCTTTACCGGTTGCACGTCCTCGGTGTGCTTTCTTTTGCGCGGATTACCGGTTGCATTGTCTCGGTTGTGTTATAGACACTAGTTGGCAATTATCTATACCGGTTGCAGTTCGGTCCTTGGGTGATACTGGAATACTCTCTTCCCTAATTGAGTGCATTGCCCGGTTACTGATGCTTAGTGTAGTGACCAGTTACAATGGATTATAGTTGTTCTTTTCTTACCAAACCAGCCTCTTGATGTAGATTTTCTTAGAGCTTTAGCCTGTATAGAGATGACAAATCTCTATCTCTTTTGCCAATCAATGACAATACTTGGACTGGTAGAGAGTTTACCGGTTACCATCATTTGATGCTAACAATCTCCCCCTATGGCATTGATGGAAAAACTGTGAAGGGTATTTGGAGTCTTGCATTACTTCCCTGGTTTATCAATCGGTTTGATTGCCGATAGCCAAATGCCACAATCTCTCCCCCTTTTTGACAATAATGCCAAAAGGCTAATCAGAAATATTTGCGTTCTCTACTCTGCTCCCCCTGCGAGCAGCAGTCCTTTTCATTAGTTCATGACAGATAAGGTTACAGGTGTAACCTTCTGTTGAATCATAATGAATTGATGATTCCCGGTTGAGGATTACTAATGATCTGAGAGGGGTACAACCCCTAGTCTACCTCTGAGATACTCAAAAGTACTCTTTGGTAATGGCTTTGTAAATATATCAGCAATCTGTTCTTTGGTGGGAACATACTCCAATCTTACTTCTTTATCCTGTACTAGTTCCCTCAAGTAGTGATACTTGATGGCAATGTGCTTGGTCTTGGAGTGCATAACAGGATTTTTGGATATGTTGATGGCACTTGTACTGTCACAGTGAATTGCGATCGGTTCAGGTAACTGTTCCTGAATACCTTCCAGCAGTTGTTTGATCCAAATCACTTGTGTGCAGTTGATTGCAGCAGCAACATATTTAGCTTCAGCAGTGGACTATGATATGCAGTTCTACTTCTTACTTGTCCACGATACAATCCTCCCACCTAGAAAGAAGGCACCACCGCTTGTGCTCTTTCTGTCATCAATATTGCCAGCCCAATCTGCATCAGTGTAGACTTGTATTTGGAATCCTCCCTGGTGAGGAAACCACAAGCCATATTCTTCGGTTCCTTTTAAATATCTGAAGATTCTCTTTACTGCCACCAAATGTGTTTCTTTGGGATTAGCTGAGAATCTTGCCACTATGCCAACTACATGAGCAATGTCCGGTCTACTGTGAACAGCATACAGCAATTTTCCTATCATGGACCGATACATTGTTTCATTTACATCTTTGGCATCATCCTCTTTTGATAACTTGAGGTTAGTTATCATTGGAGTTCCAACCGGTTTGGATTCTTCTAGTCCAAAAGTCTTAAGAATTTCTTTTATGTACTTGGACTGAGAGATGAAGATACCTTCTTCCAGCTAATGGACCTGTAGTCCAATAAAGAATTTTATGGGCCCAATCATAGACATCTCAAATTCTTTCTTCATTTCTTCAACAAAGGCTTTACTTATCCTATCATCTCCTCCAAAAATGATGTCATCAACAAAGATTTCAGCAATTAGATTTTCATCTTTTCCAGTTTTGAGATACATATTACTGTTGTCACCAGTTCTTGTGAATCCAATGGTCAGAAGGTATGAATGCAACCTTTCATACCAAGCCCTTGGAGCTTGCTTAAGCCCATAGAGAGCCTTTTTTAGTTTGCAGACCATATCAGTCTTTTGAGCAGATATAAACGCTTCCGGTTGCTCAATGTAGACTTCATCTTCCAATATTTCATTGAGGAACGCAAACTTCACATCCATCTAATAGACTTTAAACCTTTTGTGAGCTGCATAAACAAGAAGAATTCTTACCCCTTCTAATCTAGCCACTGGTGCAAAAGTTTCTCCATAGTCTAGTCCAGCTTCTTGAGCATATCCTTTGCAAACCAATCTTGCTTTATTCCTGATGACTTTGTCATCCTCATTCAATTTGTTCCTGTAGACCCATTTTGTCCCAATGACATTTTTGTCCTAAGGTCTAGGCACAAGTTCCCATGTGTCATTCTTCTCTATTTGTTCAATTTCTTCATCCATGGCCTTGACCCAATACTCATCTTCCAGGGCTTCTCTGGTGGATTTGGGCTCAATACATGAGAGCAGATAGATGTTCTCTTTGGCTTTCTTCCTAGTCAAGACGTTCCCATGTTTGTCACCAATTATATTGTCAGTAGAATGATATGTGACATACCTTGGAAGAACAGGTCTCTGTTCTCTGTATGGTTCTTCCGATTGAGCATTATCTTCATCATGGTTCGGGACATCAACTTGTTCGCCTTCCTGTATCAACCTATTGGGTTCAGGTACATTTTCTTGCTCCAGATGTCTGTCCATGTGTATTTCTCCGTCATCTTCATTCATATCTTGGTTGAATTCAAAGGCATTCCCTTTGTTTAGGCCTTGAAGACTATTGTGATCATCATGATCGGTCTTCATTCCTGGTTTTGAAGATTCATCAACTTTTACATTGATGCTTTCAACTATCTTCCTTGTTCTTTTGTTCAGACACCGATAGGCCTTACTTTTGGTAGAGTAACCCAAGAATGTTCCCTCATCACTCTTGGGATCAAACTTCCCAGAGTACATATCTCTTTTGACATAGCACTTACTACAGAAGATTTTGAAGTATCCTACACTGGGAGTATGTTTGAACCAAAGTTCATAAGGAGTCTTACGGTTCCCTTTTTGACTTGAACTCAGTTGAGTGTGTAGACTGCAGTACTGACAGCTTCCCTCCAGAAGTGATGAGGCAGATCTTTTTGAATCAGCAATGTTCTAGCACAATCAATCAGCATTCTATTTCTTCTTTCTGCTACTACATTTTGCTGAGAAGTCCTTGGTGCAAATAGCTGTCTTTTTATTCCATGTTCCTCACAGTAGTGAGTGAACTCTTGAGAGGTAAATTCACCTCCTCTGTCTGATCTCAGACACTTCAAGCTTTTACCGGTTTCTTTTTCCACTCTAGCTTTGTAGATTTTGAACATGTGGAAAGCTTCTGATTTCTCCTTAAGAAAGAGTGTCCACATCATTCTTGCGAAGTCATCCACAAAAAGCATAAAGTATCGGTCTCCATGGTAGCTCTTTGTTCTCATTGGTCCACACAGGTCAGTGTGCACCAGATCTAGAACATTTTCAGCAGAGGAGGACTTACTGCTGAAGGATGTTCCGGTCAGCTTTCCCAACTAACAATCTTTACAAACGCCCTTGATGGGCTTTGTAATTTCAGGAAGTCCTCTTACCATTTTCTTTTTGCTTACTTTGACAATACTGTCAAAGTTTATGTGGCAGAGCCTCCTGTGCCATAACCAGTTGTTGTCCTCTTTGGTCATAAGACAGATTTTGCTAGATTCTCCTTTGACCGAGGCTATGAGATAGGCTCCTTCCATTGAGTCAAGATAAAAAAGGTTGCCTTTGCTCTGTCTATCGGTTGCGACATGAGTTCCGAATTGATTCTTTACTATACAGGAACCTTGTCCGAATTCCAACAGGAATCCTTTGTTGTTCAGTTGTGCAACGCTCATCAAGTTGTACTTGAGTCCTTCAACCCAGTACACATCTTCACAGACGGCTTTGTTGCAGAGAGTGATAGAACCTTTACCTTTGATGCCACAGGGAGCATTGTTCCCAAAGGTAACTGATCCATTGTCACTGAGCTCAAGGTTGATAAACTTGCTCTTATCACTGGTCATGTGGTGACTGCATCCACTGTCAATGATCCAATCATCATACTGATGAGATCTTGATATGAGTGCAACTTCTTCTATTACTAGGCTTTCCTCCTTTATTGCAACAAATGCAATTTTTGGATCCTCCGAGTCTTCAGATTCGTTATCTGTGATTCCTTCTTCTGCAAGATAGCACTCCTTTTTTGCTTTATTCTTGAACCAGTCTCTTTTATCTTTATATTCATTATCAGGACATCTTGCAGCAATATGCCATGTTTTATTACAAGAGAAGCATTTCAAAGGGAGCTTTCCCTTGTACTTTATTTTCCCTCTGGGGAATCTTCTTGCAATGAGTGCTTCAAACTCTTCTTGCTCCATCTCTTTTGAGAGCAGATTCTCAGCAAGGTTGCCAATCTTTCCGGTTGAGCAATTACCGGTTTCTCTTCCCTTTTTAGTGGAAGAGATATTGGCAAAGGACTTGAAAGTTGCTTCCTGAATTGATAAGCTATTATCAAAGTTACTTAATTCAAAGGCAGCCAGCTTACCGATAAGGGAGTCTAGAGTGACTTGATCTTTGGTCACCGATCTGAGCTCTTGAATGGCAGAGATTTTGATAGCATACTAAGGTCTAAGAGTTCTCAGTATTTTGCTGATTACTTCCTCTTCACTGAGCTTTCCTCCGGCACATCTGATGGTGTTGATCACTTCTTTGATCCGATTGCTGTACTGTCCTATGTCTTCTCCTTCATTCATCCTCATATCATCATACTTTCCTCTGACGCTTTCGACCTTGGCTCTTTGAACATTAGGATCCCCTCCATAGATTGTTTGCAACTTGCCCCACATCTTGAAGGCAGAATCAAGGTGTTCAATCTCAGCATAGACATAATCAGGTAGCGTGCTGGCTATCATATCCATAGCAGTCGTGTGCTCAATCTTGATCTTTTCCTGATCAGGTGTCAGGGTGCCATTGGGCTCACTGTAATCAGTGGTAACGTGATTCCAATATTGGTCACCGATGGTCTTCATATACAGCTTCATTCTGCTGCACCATAAGGTGAAGTTTTCTTTTGAAAACTATGGTCCTTCCTTCCTCATCATCTTGACTTTTTCCTTGTGCAGTTAAGCAGCAAAGAAAACAAGACTTAGCTCTAATACCAATTGACAGTCCCAACCGGTGCTGAGAGGGGAGGGGTGAATCAACACTTGTAAAAACCTTTTTTTTTCGCTAAATCCAGTGAAGTAAACTTACAGCACAAAAGGCAAACAAATTTAAGCAAATAATAATAGTAAGTAAACAATCACAAAGTGACACCAGATTTATCACGTGGAAACCCAGTTAGGGTAAAAACCACGGTGTGAGGAGACCTCACAAATTTTGTACTCTCCTGGAGTACACCCTGTTAAGAGCTTTCCCGTTTAAAGGATAAAAACGCACTTGCTAGATGCGACCTAGTCAAGGGATTTGTTACAATAAGGTCTACTAGGACCTGCTTGGTTAAAGGACTTCTAAACACCTTGAGAGATGTCACCCAGTTAAGGGATTTTGATACAAGGGACCTGTTAGAGTCCACCCAAATACTGGGATTTGTCTATTGAAGTTTGCTAGAAAACAATAGAAGTGTGATCTTTACAGATGGCTTTGCTTAGCCTGATAAGATCTCTATTTGCGCTCAACTGAGAATCAACACCGGTCACCGCAGGTGTATTCTCATCTACTGTTGTGCTGTTTTGCACAATCTATTATCTCTCTTTCTTTTCTTTCTTTTACCCCTGCTTCTGTAGCATATAGGTTCACTCTTTTTCTTGGCAGAATGAAGCAACTTTTCTTCACAACAAGCATAAGATTATATACGGATTTGTTGCCCTAACTGCTCCTCAAATGCATGACCTAATCCTGAGTTCTTATGAATACATCACTCAGTAGAGTAATGGTTCATTGAGCAAGCATCCGATGCATGCTCTAGCTTTATTCGCTTCATGAAGAAAACAACAATTGCGTGTCAAGCAACCTTCCTTTATAGGAGATAACACTTTGATTTAAAGTCACTGAATCCGGCTTTAGATCCTTTAGTCGCGCCTCAAGAAACCATTGATTTCGGCTTCAAATCCTTTACCTGCGCCTCAAACCGGTCACCAAGTCAACTCAAGATCACCCAGATTTACTGCAATAAATCCCGGTAGAAAGAGTTGGTTGGAACAGACAGTTGACTATGACTTCCTCAATTCATACCAAAGTCTTATAAAATATCAGTTGAGTTCTTCATGTTATAAACAGATAAGAGTCTTTGCCCTGCTGCTGTCTCTTTCTTGGCTTTACCGGTTACACGTCCTCGGTGTGCTTCCTTTTGCGCGGATTACCGGTTGCACTGTCTCGGTTGTGTTATAGACACTAGTTAGCAATTGTCTATACCGGTTGCAGTTTGGTCCTTGGGTGATACTGGAATACTCTCTTCCCTAATTGAGTGCATTGCCCGATTACTGATGCTTAGTGTAGTGACCGGTTACAATGGATTACAGTTGTTCTTTTCTTGCCAAACCAGCTTCTCTTGATGTAGATTTTCTTAGAGCTTCAGCCTATATAGAGATGACAAATCTCTATCTCTTTTGCCAATCAATGACAATACTTGGACCGGTAGAGAGTTTACCAGTTACCATCATTTGATGCTAACAGTGAGGAGCGCATACAGCTTCATATTTGATCGTCACGTAGATGATATTCATCGTAGCCAAAGCTCATCAGTACATGAGTTGGTAGATTTATTTGATTGCTTGGTTGGTATGAAGACAGGGGGCAAGTCTAGTTTGCCGGTTGAGTTACTTTTGTGTGATATTCCTGTTGTTGCATCTTCGGTTCGAGCGTTGAGTTCAGTTTCACAGACTCTGTTGTTTGTACAGATGGTGGTCTTGTCTTTACAGGAGTTTGGTGATGATTGGGACATTACACATGTCTATCCGTGGGATCCAGGTGAACTGTTGTGTTGCATTGGTTTCTGGTGATTGCTTGGGGACAAGCAATCTTGGGGAGGGAGGATTGTAATGTCCCCATTTTGAGCAAGCATCTGAGTTAATAGATTTAGCCTATCACTGGGTCCTTGTAGGATAATATTGGTGATTAGAGGGCCCTAATGTGGGTTTTGGCCTGTTTTGAGGACTTAATATTTATAGTAAGTCAACAGTTGGTTCTGATGAGCTCAGATGAATTAGAGGAATTAAATGATGCTCTTAGTTTTTATTTTCGGCTTCCGGTTTGGCCTCCAAGATTCTTGAAGGGAGCATCTATTTTTAGAAAGTCACTCCTTTTGGTTCATCCATTGTCTTTCGTCATCAGGATCATGCCTGTGCTGTCAGATTTTGATTTTGAGGCTTCTTCAGTCATTTTCGCAAGATGGGTGAATTATGTTTATTATTTAATTAAATTGGCTAAGGTTGCAATTTTTATTGGAATTGTATTTTGGGCGCCTTGGTGTTATAGCTCGTTGGAACCGGGTTGAGAAGTTTAAAATATTGAGCACATAAAACAGGGACCCTATGTGTCAGAATAGCATTATTTTAATGAAAGGGTCATTTTCATCATTAAAGAGGATGGAAATATAATAATTTATTATATTTCAAATTATGCAACCATAAAGCAAGTTGTTTTGAAGTGGAGGTGTGAAGGTGAAGTTAGTTGTTGGTGTAATTGGGAAGCTTTTACATCAAATTATCTATAAAAGCAATGGCTTGTTGCAAATGAATTCATTCTTGGATATGGATATTTGCTTTTGTTGATGAAAACTGTGAGGGTTTGAAATTCTCCAAGCTGGGAGAGAATTGTCTTTGTCCTTGCACTTTGAACCATTTTCTTTAATGGTGAATTGTGTCTCTCATTCTGGACTAAGTACCTAAGTTGGACACCATTGCTAGTGGGCAGCGTATTTGTTCCTGACGGCTGCGTTCTGTTTTGAAGGGGCTGAGACTTGACTCAAGCTGCGATATTATTCTAAGCTGGGCCAACATCATAAAGGGAGCAGCGATCTCTGTGGAAGCTGCAATCACAGGTTTAATGATATGCGATTAGTGTTTGAGGAGCTGTGATTTCTTATATGGTGCAGCAATTGTCTTTCTTGGTGGCTGTGTACACTTATATAGGGTTGTGATTCCCTTCTCCAGGCAGCGACTCAATCTCCGAGGGCTGCATTTTTTTTCCTCAGGAGCAGCGACTTATATGTATTGGGAAAAGGTGCACAAATTTAGTTGGTGTTGAAATTGAATTTGCATTTCCTATCAGCATCGTATATATTTGCGAAATTGAATAAATTTGCAAAAAAGATTTTAGTATTGAGTTGTGTATTTTCAGTTTATGTATTTATTTTTGTTAATTCCATATATCATTAAAAACAAAAAAGAAATCTTCAGCATAGAGCCAGCAGGGCTCTTTACACCAAGAATTTAAACTAAATATGACTAAAAATTACAATGCCAGATTAACCCATTAAACTATCTCACAATCTATTCTAGGCAACTCCATTAAAAACCTAAAAACTCTGCAAAAAAAGGTACTTTAATTTTAACTTTCTTTAGAAAGCACAAAATGGTCTTAAAACAAACTAGCAGTGAGAAGTCATTTACAAAACTGGAACAGAAAATAAGGTCTCAAAATAATTTTGATAACACAATTTATAACAACCATTAAGAGCAGAAAATGAATTAGTATTTTACCATCTTTTTCCATGTTGCAGGGAGCAAATCTTCAAATGCTTCTTCCACGCGCTTGGCTGATTGTTTACTCTTGGCCTTCCGAGTTTCAAGTTGGACAATTGCATCACACTCAAACTTTAGTGATTGGAATCACTCAAAAAGAACCAGCATCATCTAACAGAGAAATGCATGCATGCAATAACTAAACACATAAGACATGTTGATATATTGAAAATTTCAACTTTAGGAAGGCAAACACAAATCAATATTTAGAGCTAATCAAAGTAAAACGATTAAAGAATTTCCTTCCTACCATAGTCATCAAGAGACTAGTACCAGTAGGTGATGGGGACAGGAAGTGGAGATGGGTTCCAATATGCTATTTTGAAAATCAATTGCAGATGGGTACTTGGAAATATGTGTGTGCGCGTCAAATTTAAAATGCATATGAGATGTTAGAGAATGTAAAACACTTAATAATATGATGGAATACGAATTGAGCCAAGGTCCAATCACACAACAAATTTGAGAGCACATATTAATCCATTTCATTAAAAAATCAAACTCATCTTGTAATGTCCCCAAATTTTGGCAAAATAAATTTATGAAATTAATTATTCTAAAGTTGTCCAAATAAATTAAATATTTAAAGGATGACTTTATTTTAATTAATTTAACTAATAGGTGAGTAAAATAAAATTATATTATAAAGTCACTTTAATTAATAGAGCTCTTCAACTTGCCTTAGAAGCAACTTCGTTAAAATTCTTCAACATGTTATTTTGCATTGATAAAATTTTCTGATGCTTTGGCATTAGCTGGAATTTCTGGAGACGAAAACCTTTAGGAGTTTGATAGAAAAGCTTGAAAGAAGAGCTAGATGGAAACCTTGTTCTTCAAAGAGGTGGATTCGCAATAGAGTCTACATTTGTACACATTTGTGAGTCTCTCTTGGAGACAAATTTGTAAGAGTTGTTTTTGAAATAAATATTTCCTCTTATTTCCTATTTGAGAAAAAGGGAGATTAAATTTTGAATATTTTATATCCGATGGTGAGAAATTCATGTTGCCTATACTCCACTTCATATATTTGTCTGGAAATCTTCAGTGGCATAATTAAGTCCATATGCATATTCGGTCTAAGGCATTTAAATTAGATTTGGGGAAATATAAAATATTTTCATTTCGAACCAAAATAATCTTGTCTCCTCTATGCCGTGAGTGTTCAATAATCTTGTTGGTTGAATCTTCTTTGTGATTTTTATCGGCATCAATACTTGTCGAAGATATTCATATTAAGGTTGCGGGAGTTAATTATATGGAACACAAAAGTATTTGAGTCTCATACTTTATGAAATAGCAGTGAATAAAGTGGAGGGGTTTGTAATGACCCTTACTATAAAGGCCACTAAAACCCCCAAAACTGAAACTGTGACAATTCGTCAAACACTTGGCAAGCAACTGAATTGTTTGTTTGAGATGTAGTGTTTCAAGGTTATAGTGGTTGAGCAACAAATCCACAATGTTCAAATGATATAACAATGCCAAAGTGTAATGAAATGCAATCAATACAAGTGCTGACTTCTATGACAATTTTCAGAATATCAATGATTTGGCATCAAAACAATACAATGAGCTATGGCCAAACAAGATAATGCAATGACCAACATATCTATTGGATTATGAACCTTCAAATCCGATTACAATATGCAGAGTGTGACAGTGACTGAATTCTGAGAATATAAAGGACTGTTTCAGATTGTAATACAATAATATTCAGATTACAATGCAATGGAGTCAATGCCAAATGGATTAAGAGATCCCCAAGGTCTGAGTACAAGTTCCAAATTGATAATGACTGATACAAGAGACTGATTCAAATGACTGAATATCTATGACTGTATGGACACTAAAACAAGACACAATGATCTCTTACAAGACCTTGCAATGCACCTTCACTCACTATGGCAATCCAATGAATAACAGTGACTGTTTTTATGACATATAATGGACTGTTACAGCAGTGATAGAAAATGCAACTCCTATTATAATTTTGACATCAAATATCAAACTTCAAATTATGCAAAGGAACCTGGATAGTGCTGCAACTTTATTGTATCAAATGCTGATGAAGAAGACCTGACGCTGCACCCCCAAACTGGTCCAAAATCTGTATTGTACCCTGCTGCTGTACTGGGCCATACAGTACGGACATGTACGGCTGCAGTATTAATTTATATGCAAAGTTGTGACTGCTGAAAATGATGCAAACAGAATCGCCTAGGGTTGTATTATCACTTCCCAAATGCATAAAATTAATCTCCAAGTAGATTAGGAGATATGAACAAAAATCTGATTCCAGGCCCTAGTATTGCAAGTTTGGAAATGTGCCAATTTGTCTTCAATCCTTTGCCAAATTAATTCACCAATGCAAGAGGTGAATTCAAACCCTTATTCCAACTAGTTACAAACCCTCAATATCAATTTTTCAGGTCTGCTTTTTCGAACTGCTTTTTTGGGTCTGCTTTTTTTCGGACTGCTTTTTCGGATTTGCTTTTTCGGACTGCTTTTTCAGACCTGCTAAAAACGGCCGCTTATAATTTTGGCCCTACTAAAAATGCCTCCTGAAATGCTGTTTTAATCACAAACAAACCCTTACATCAAATTCTCAATGAAGTACCAATGAGATGGCTAAGTACCAACTCCAAATTTGCAACCCTTCAGTAGATATTTCACTACCTCAGTTATGCCAATCCAAGGGAGTGATTTGTTCCCAAAGATCGAATAGAATTTGCAAACCAAAGACTACAAATTGCTTCACAATGAAGAAGTAGAAGAAAATCCAAATCCAAGCATGTCAAAATGAATGCCCAAGCCCTCTATTTATTCTTTTCCTTGAGAAGTTGCTAGAACTTCTAGAAACATCCAATTATAATGTACTTTATAATAAAATAACATTATAATAATAAAGTACATTTCTCAACTCAAAATTATAACAATGTAGGCTCATAACTGAATGTAGGCCCAACTACAACCGAATGTAGGCTCAAGACTGAACGTAGGCTCTACTACAACTGGATGTAGGCTCAAACTGGATGTAGGCTCCACTACAACTGCATGTAGGCCCAAATTGGATGTAGGCTCTACCGAATGTAGGCTCTGTCAGCAATAAGCAATCAAATGATCAACATAATGACCCTCTCTCCAAACCATTTGCCTACGAGAGTCGATGATAGGCAAATCCGTCATGCCAAACGATGTCAGCCAAAATGGGGACATGACAGGGTTTATTAATAATCAATGTTTCTATACTATCGAAGCAAATATTTGTAATTCGTGCATTCTTATTGGTTGATTCTTCACTGTTAAAAATCTTATAGCCATGTATGGAGAAGTTGCACGAGGGGTTGTCTCGTATTCAAATGTACTTCTAAGCCAACACGTCAATTCTCTATTCTATTTGGTATGTCCCCACGTGAACCTGGGCAACCTAAATAGTAGGAATCATTCATGGGAGTTTGAGGATAAAGGCTTCATCTTACTGCAGACAATGAAACCGCAAACAAGGAAGGACTATCAACATCAAGACATTAGTGCTCTGATATTGAAATCGAGTTTGTTATTGTTAGCAGTTGCATGTGGAAGTTGGATTCGCTATTGCCAATCATTCCAACCAAAAAGGTCAGATTTATGTATTTGCATGTTGTGTAATCCGCTAGAAAGAATAGATATAGCCAGAGTTGTATTTATTAAGCCTATTATTCAATGCTAAACATGTTGAGTATTTGAATGCAATTGATCATCAAACTGAGGACAAAAAGAAATGATTTGCTCCTTGCATTAAACTTCTAAATATTATGGAAGCCAAACTGTAAACTGAATTTGTTCTCAAGAACTAGTTTGCTTCTTAGAATTTTTAAATACATGTTACTTGCAAAGTAAGACTCAACACAATTCAATATTGTAAGCAAATCTATAATCGGGCATTCAATTCAACCGTTTGACGAAATGCATAAGGAACAATAAAATTCAAGTGAAGTAGCAACAGGGATCTTACAGAGCAGTGGGGATCTTGCAGTGGTATCAGAGCCAAGATCCTCCCTGCCTTTGGGATTATTTCAGTTTGCTCATGCAATCGAGTGATAGGGAAAGAAAGTACTACCAGAGGGAAGGAAAACTTGGCAACCCCCTCAAGTGCCTAAAGGGGAAAAGTGTCTAGGTTGATTGGTGTTCATCAAGATTCATCTAACAGTACAGGACAAGTTGCAAGTATGGGTGACGAAAGGAATAATAGTCCACCACAAGATAATGTCAGGGAAGTAAGAGATACTTTGAGAGGAATTCAAACAGGAAAGAAACAAGTAGCTAATGTATTACAACAGCTTATAGTTGGCATCCAACAATTGAGTGTTGCACCAAAGAGACCACAGTGTAGCCAAGTAGATGGTGGCAGCGTGGTTGGCTCTCCACAAGGTGAAAGAGCTCCTACACGCTCTACGAACATACCTTTGATGCCTACTTTCCTAGCTGGAAATGAAGAGGAAGAGGTCAACAATGTTGATGCAAATGTAGCATTTCCAAATAATGTGATGACCATGCACGGTGAGTGAAGTTTTCTTCTGGAATATGTCTGGGCAGATTTATCCTTCATCCAATACATAGGGCAGCGAAGGTGTATTGTCCCCTTTTCTAGCCCATTAATTCCTGATGCATCGTTAGCCCCTTTTGCCTTGGCCCCGTGGGCTAACCAAGACTTTACAGGGATCAACAAGAGATTTGGCCTAGGCAATTCCAGTTTCAGGCCAATCGGAGTTGATTCAATAGGGTTTCTAGATGCTTACTATTTATAGTAAGTCAACAGGGTTTAGTATTTTTGACGTTTCAGTATTGCACTTGGAGCGTCTCCCCGAGACCTTTCCAACGAGCTATCACACATGGTTTTCCTAGTTCAATTGGTTGTTTATTTTAAAGCCTGAAGATTAAATAGTTTATTAATAAAGCGACTATTAAAATTAAGTACATATTAATATGTCACTTTATTATTAAGAGGACATTTTAATTTAAAGTGGGTTCATAAAAGACTCAAAAAGAAAGATGAAGAGACGAGTTGGGGGAAAATGAAGAGTCACAAGGGTGTGTTATAAAAGAACATTTAAAGGCTCATTTTCTTCATGCTTGGTTTATGATTTGATTATTGTTGTCTTGGAGAATTTGGAAGCTTCAGCTTTCAGTAGGTTTGAGGGCGGAAATCCTCGAGTTTGGAGGTAGTGGACGGAAACCCATTGTCGGATAGAGATATCATGCAAGTGTCTCACTTAGTGTTTCAAATTCATATTTCTAGTATCTAATCTTGCTATAAGTTCTATAACTACGATTGGATCTTTGCTATTTCTTAGTGAAGATTTAATTGCAATATTCATTTCTGAAACTCTATTTCAACTGGGTATTTTGTAAGTTTGTTGGATAAATTGAAATCAACTCCATACAAAAATATTTGTTTGAATTTATGTGTTAAAATTTGGGGATAATATCTTACAGGGATATTACAATGGTATTAGAGCAGTGTATCCTGCCAACTTGAAGGGTAAAAATTTACTAAATAAAATATTTACAAGTCAGCGAGTTTCAAAAAATATTAGACAAACTATTGAAAATCGGACAAGCAATTATTGTAAAGGTGCATTGTTATTGCCCTAAACACCAAGGATAGACATATTGGTTGAGGATATCTAGAGTTTGATAAATCAAATATTTCAGTAGAGCCAGACTATTATGGAGGAATAAATATTGTCGGCAAACATTGGAAGCTGGTTTAATATTTTCGCAGGAGACTATTGCTGTCAGAAGAATTGATTTATTTTATTAAAGCATGGGTCAGATTATTTAATAACTTTTGGTTGTGCGTTTAATTATTCCCATCAATGGTTTAATGGAATAATAAATCAATTTTTTTTTGTCATGGTTATTATACATATTGACTTCTTAATTTATGAAAGCGATATAGTTTATTGCAATGTTAATTGGCTGTTTCATTCTATAATTATCGGGCTATGAGAAGGTGTGAAGTTTGGCATTAATAATATCATAAGGAAATATTTGATGGTCAAAGATTTTAATGCTTTCTCATTTTAAGTTCTTGGACATATTTTATGGTGGGCCTGAATTCAATATCTTAATAGTCGCCTTCTTCCTGAGTCTTGCTTGTGCACCTGCGAAGAAGCTTATGTTAGACATTGAATGGTCGAAGACAGAGAAGAGAGCATTCGTCGGCAAAGTTAGAATCTATGGGAGGCTGCGTGACATTTGGATTCATTTCATGAAATTAACATATTCTTCTTCAAACACTTGTTGTTCCCGAAAAAAATCAATTTCCAGATTTGATCGAACTCATGTTGATGCCTGAACTGGTAGGAAAAGAAATCTGCTAATGATAAGTGAGGTTGATTTTACAAGGGAATCTGATTTTTGGTGCGATCCATAGTGTTTGGTGAACGAGCATTGCCTGAGAATATATTTTGTCGTAAACTGAAGACTCTTCTTCTAGGTGATACAAAATTTGTTGTAGAGTCTTGTCTTAGTTTTTCCTATCTTCGGCACTGGAAGATGTTCCCAGGACTGGTGCAAAGAAAATATTGGTTCATCGCAAGGAAGCATAACAAAAGACTTTCCTAGCTTAGGAGTGCTTCATTGGAAATGACTGGAACTATCGTAGCTAAGAATGATTCATTTGGAAGAATAAGGAATCAATAGTCAGGTGCTAATGAGAATTGAGGTGTCGTGTTCCCATTGAGAAGTTTCCACAGTAATATCTTTCGGGTCTGAGAATATCAAACAATAGGAGTTATAGTCTAAGAATACTAAGGGAGTTGAATACGACATTACATTTGTTTCTTGGATAGTACAATGGTGATTCAATGCAATACGGAGTACATGCCATGAAGAATAGAGGATGTTGATGTTATTCCTAAGCGGCTACTGAGAGGGGGGGTGAATTAGTAAATTCTATTTCTATTTCTCTTTTAACCAAACAGATATTCTTGTTAATACAGAAATTAAAAGAATACAATAACAATCATAAACAGAAATTAAATGCACAGGTCAACACAGCATTTATACGTGGAAACCCTCGGTTAGAAGGAAAAAACCACGGTGGGACAGAACCCACAAACTCCATTACTGCAGTAATAAAGCTGCCCTGTTAGAGGCTTACAAAGCACTGGTAAGAGTGCTACCTGGTTAAGGGATTTGATAGAAGACCTGTTAGGATCTTGACCCTGTTAGGAGTCGCCTTGTCAGAGGACTTCAAACACCAATAAAGATGTTACCCGCTAAAGGGATTTATACAAAGAACCTGTAAGGGTTCACCCTGATTGAGGGATTTAAATATGCTTCAAACATAAAGCAATGATCTTATGATGACACTCTATCTGTCTAATCAGATCATACTTGTTTACCCTCTCCTCTGCGTGGCTATTGAATCTTTCTCTCCCTCTCACCTTTTGTGACTGTATTCCTCTTAGAAGATTTTGCTCTCCTACTCTCCTTCGCTCTCTGCTCTTGATATTCAACAACACAACTTTCATGTCTTTCGACCTGTATTTATAAGAAATTATCTTATTAAAAATACATCTCATAGTTCCGCCAAACTGTAAACGGTCTCATAAATCATGCATGCAAAACTCGTAAAAAGCTTGCAAACTGATCCTTAGTTTACCTCGAAACGCTCGCTGGAAAAACAAAACTAACTCCAATTCCACTGAAAAAGCTAACTCTAGTTTAACAGAAAAACACTCCACATAATCCGGTTTGGATTATCATGCACTTAACCGGTGTAGAATTATTATCCAGTTAGTCATTTGTTCCCTATGTGTGTGCCAAGACCGGTTGGTCAAAACCTAGACCGGTATAAGCGTGACCGGTTAAAGTACACTGCTTTCTTGCTTAGTCTACCGGTTCACAATTATGAGTACCAATGTTCCGGTGGGATTGATGTTTGCCAATGACTTTACCAATGACAACTAAGTTTATGTCAACAATCTTCCCCTTTGGCATTGGTGGCAAAACATATCAATACATCACCTGTAGAGACTTCCCCTATCGATCTGCTTGTCTACATATGCAATAACACCCAAAAAGTCCGCCCAAATACATATCAGGACTTTGAAAGCATTTCGCAATTTAAAATATTACATGTCATAAAACATGTAATACTTAATAAAAATTCCGATGACATTTTGCATATCGGGACTTTGGAAGTATCTCGCACTTTAAAATGCATGTGTTATGACATATGTAATGCCATTTAAATTCTCTGATTTTATCAATTTCGGGAGTTTCTCTTAGTCTTGCAAATAAACTTTTATTAACTTTTTCATGCAATGAAAATAAAAAATGTTTGATTTGGGATGTGAGTCGGAAATTTTATTTGAGTTTACATACACATTGACATATTAAAATATATGCAATGCTATATATAAAATCTCTACCTTTATAAATCTCGTGAAAAATTAAAATTCATTCTAAGATATTCGAGACTTTAAAATAACATTACATGTATTTTAATTATGTATGAAAACCGACTAAAAATGACTTAGAAATTTTAATAATATATTATCAATATAATATATTATTAAAAACAAAACAACAACAAAAATAAACCTTAAAAATAAACGACTTAAAACCTTTAAATAAATAAATAAAATTTATTTAATTAAAATACTTAAGAGTTTAAAAACCAAATTTAATTAAATCGAAATCATGATTAAATTTTTGCATAGTTGACATTAATTTTATTAAAACGAAATTTACGACAACAGTTGGCTTTGACTGGGGAACATCTCTTGTTCATCCTTGGAAAAGACAAGAGAGGTAGAATCTAGTTCTCCAAGTGCCTTCTTCCATTCCATTGGGCTATAGAGTCAAGCGACCAAAACGACAAAAGACACCAAAAAGACACAAAAGACTCAAAAACAAAAAGACTCAAAGACTTGGACTTTGTATGTACAATGGTACTTATCTGGAGTTTATTCAAAATAATGCTTCAGATGTTGTCCACTATAGGGTAGCGCAAATGGTGTTCCATCTCAGTAAGCCAACGGGAAACTGTTCTCGCCAGAGATTTGATGGATTGTGAAAGGACCACACTAAAGAGTATCGAACTTCCCATGCATGCCTTTGGGTTCTCTTCGTTTATCCCAAAGTAGTACATGATCACCAACTTGAAACTCTCCTTGCTTTGCTTTCTTATCAAAGAGGAACTTCACCTTCTTTTGATGTTCCGCAATGCAATCCACCACTTGGGTACGTAGTTCCTCTAATGCTGACAAGAACATGATTCTTTTGTCCAAGGCGCCTTCAAAAGTATCATCTTCAATGGCCTTGGCTAACTTCAGAGCAAGGAGCTCTAGAGTGATGGGAATTTCTGCATTCACACCATACAACAATTGGAAAGGCGACATACCAATTTCTCGTTTGGGTGTAATTCGATCAGCCCACAATGCATCATACAATGCCTTGTGCCATGATCTTTGATTTTCATCTACCAGCTTCTTGATAATAGCAACCAAGTTCTTGTTACTGGATTCTGCTTGACCATTACCTTGAGGATAATAGTTGGACGAGTGCGCCAAAGTGATCCCAAAATCATAACAAAACCTTGTTATGTCATGTGATGAAAATGTCGCTACATTATCTGTGACAATCTTATGAGGAACACCAAAATGTGAGATGATGTTCTCCTTCAAGAAATCACATACCACTTCAGATGTAGCGTTCTTTGTTGGTATTGCCTCCACCCATTTGGTGAAGTAGTCTGTTGCAGTAAGAACATATGTATGTCCCTTGCTTGAGGACAGATTGATTACGCCGATGAAATCAAGCCCCCATTGCTGAAATGGTTCCTCAATTACTACCGGCTTTAATGGTAGAGCAGAAATCTTTTGCTTTCCTACGAATTGTTGACACAACTCGCATTTTCACACCCAATGGTACGCATCTTGAAACATAGTGGGCCAATAATACTTTTCCCTCGGGATTTTATGCGTTCTGACTGGTGCAGAGAAATGACCACCACACGCAAGGTTGTGAAAAGATTCAAGCAATCGCACCTGTTGCACTTTATCTACACAAAGAAGAAATGTCCCATCTATGCCTCGCTTATACAAACCATTATTCCAAAGAATAAAATTTGCAGCCTTCAATTTAATACTTCTTCTTTCTTTATATGACAAATGTGGAGGACACTCATCGTATGTGAGAAAATGAGCGATATTAGAATACCACTCATCCGTTGTGCTAATAAACAAAACAATTGGAAGAGATTGAGGAATTTCTTATTTCACTTCAGTTGGTTTATTTTCAGCCATAAGCTGACATAAACCTTTGCCATGAATAAGTTTTGTGGGCTTAATTTCCATGTCATATTCTTGGATCTTAGCTATCTAATTTCCTCTTTTGGTACCAAAATCCTGTTGTGTTAAAATTGTCTTGACTGTCGTATCTGGCACCAAAGCAATGACATGTGAATTTAGAATATAGAACCTAAAATGTTTTACCGCCTTGACAACAGCAAATGCATGCTTTTCCATTTGGGTGTACTTTAGCTCATGAGCTTTCAATGGACAACTCATAAATGAGATAGGAGACTCAATTCCTTCATCATTCCTTTACATCAAAATTGCAGACAAAGTATACTCGGAAGCATAACTATACATGATGAAATTCTTTGTATAATCTGGGCAAACTAACATTGGAGCTTGCGTGATTGCTTCTTTGATCTCTACAAACGCCGCTTTTCCTTCTGGACTCCATCAAAAGACATTTTTACCTTTCATCATATCCACGATATGACGAGTTTTCTCAGAAAAGTCAGGAAGAAATCTTCACAAGAAATTTACCTCTCCGAAAAAAGAATGAACTGCTGTTTTACTTGAGGGTAGCATAAGACTTTGGATTGAGTTAACCCTTTCAGGATCAATTTTTATACCTTCCTTTGACACAATGTGTCTAGAAGCTTTCCTTTAGTCACACCAAAAACTGATTTCTTGGTATTAAGAGAAACACCATGTCGCCTACATCTTTCGAGAACTTGCTGAAGGTGATAAAAATGATCTTGCCGTTTTTTGGAAAATACAGTCAAATCATCTAAATATACAACAATAAATTTATCAATAATTTCTCAAAAGGCAAGGTTCATTGCTCCCTGAAAAGTAGCTCCCACATTGATGAGACCAAAAGGCATCCTACGATAAGCAAAAGTACCCCATGGCGTGGTAAATGCGGTCCTGAACTTTACATAAATGTTTTTATAAAAAAAAAATTTGTTCGATGATATCCTGAACTTTAGCAAAACTTGTGAAGAATATATGAGGCATCTTAAGGAGGTTCTAAGCATATTGGTGAGTGAGTAGACTCTTTAGCATGACTGAGCTATTCTATTTGGGTCACATTATTAGTTCAAAGGGAATTAGAGTTGATCTAGAAAAGATCAAGGCTGTAGTTGATTGGCGTACACCTATGAATCTCTCAGTTTAAGGGAATATTTGGTCGGTGTGGATTTTACATAAGGTTTGTTAAAGGTTTCCCATAGATTGCAGTTATTCTTGCATAGTTGACAAAGAAGGGTCTGATGCATCATAGAAACATTTTAATCACCTCAAACACATGATGTCTACATGCCCAATGTTAGTAATTCCAGATTTCAACCTTTTGAGTTGGAGTGTGATGCTTCAGGAGAGGGGATTGGTGATATATTGATGTAGGAGAAGCATAGTATAGCTTTTAAGAGCAATAAATTGAGAGATGTGCAGAAGAGTTACTCTACATCATGCATTGGCCAAGTTTAGACCATATTTGGTAGGATGCGAATTCATCATTGAAACAAATCGCAACATTATCAAGTATCTTATGAACCAATACAATCTCAACAATAGGCAATAGAAGTGGGTGAGTGGATTACAAGTCTGTGATATTGATAATGTATATTTTAAGGGAAAGAAGAATGTAGTTGCTGATGCACTTTCCAAGAGGCCTCATTTATGCTCATTGGCTGAGATCACTGCTGATCGGAGAGATATGATTTCAATGGAAAATGCTAGAAGGATCGTTCGGTAGCATCAATAATTGAGGGCACTATTCATGCTGACAGGTACACAGTGCTCAATGAGCTGATTATTTACAAGAAGAGTATTTATTTGGTGCCTAATTCACAGCTTAAGTTGAAGACACTGAAGATTTTTCATGATGTGCCAATGAGGATTACTTTAGCCTCAAGTTCATATTCAAGTTTTATGACTCTAAATTTCTCTGCAAGATAAACTTGGTGGTACTTTGGCTCACATGGTTAACTTCTGAAACATAGCAAGTTATGGCTCCAACCTGCTGGTTCCTAGTGTCTTTTAGGTGGAAAGAATAATTGTTTCACAAATCAGTTCTTCAAGTTTCAGGTATACTCACCTCTCAATTTGTCAAGCTACCTTGTTGTTAAAAGAAATGCTCCAATAAAGTGAAGAAAAACATTTATTATTTTGTGAGGAACTATCCAAAAACAGAACATCCCTTCAAAGAAAAATGCTATTAGAGTGAGCTATCGATGAGAACTACCTCAGAATAGGAAGAAAGGCCATACAGTGATTAAGTGAGAAAAACATGATGAGAATGAATTCAATTTCATTCAAAAAGTGGAATAAAATATATCATGGCTGTCAAATGTGAAAAGGTTCTTTAAGTAGAATTCTACCACAATGACAGCAATGAAAAACTTGCATCAATGGTGCTCAAAGCTGAGAAGAAAAGCCACCAGGAAAGATTGTAAAAAACAAAATTCATTTTGTGCCAGCACATTTGGCAAATCTTCTTACTTCTAAGAATATGAAAAATAAGTGTTAGAGGCTATTACTTGAGGAAAAATATGGAAATTACTAGTAATGTGTCTACATTTTGGTGAATCTAATAATAACATTGTAACAGGTTTACGTAGAATTTATTTAAAAACTTAAAGTTATGAATCATGATTTTTTTTTGAAATTTTACTAATTGGTTGGCCTGATTCTTGGAAATTTTGTAGGAAAACTAGCTATTTGTCAAAAAAGCACCCCATACATTCCGATGATATTCATATAATGTTACCACACATGCATAATGTTGGGAAAGGATGCAAGAAGTAGATTTCTACTATTATGCAATCAGAACACAAACAATTGCAATATAAATTTGGGGGCCCAGGTGTGGATGGATTTGCAAGTTTGACTTTACTGTGGATAAGTGACGCTGGAAAAGCATTTTTTGGAGAGTTTTTTAATTAGTTTTATTGTTTTTATGGAAATAAGGAATGTGCAAAGATTTGCATATTTATATTTAGAATTTAGTTTTTCTTTGTTTTTTTAGTTTTATTCCTTGCAAATAAAACTGTCTAGATACATGTGTATCTAGTTTTCTTTCCTGTTTTTTCTATGGCTATGAATTTTATATATTCAGCCATTTGTAATATTTTTTCCATAGAGAACTACAATAAAAATTGTTTTCAGAATTTATTCTTTTGTAAAATCTTCATTTGGTATAAGAGCTTTATGATTGTGAAGCTTTCAGCATAGCAAATAATTTGCAAATTCCAGAATTTAATGGAGTTGATTATCAATATTGGTCAATCAAGATGAAGACTTTTTTGATAGGAAAAGATTTTTGGGAGCCATTGAATCAGGATATGAAGAACCTGAGAATTGGGAAGATCTCATAGCTAATGAGAGGAGATTGAAGAAGGAAGCTGAAAAGAAGAATGCAATGGCTCTATTTCACATTCAAATGGCTCTTGAGAAGAGCTTGTTTTCCAGAATTGTTGATGCACAGACAGCAAAGGAGGCCTGGAAGACTGTAAAAGATGCTTACCATGGCAATGACCAGATCAAGGTTGTGAAACTACAAACCTTGAAGAGAGAATATGAGAATTTGAAGATGACGAAAAGTGAGAATGTGGGAGATTTTTGTGTAAGAGTCAAGGATGTGGTTCATAAAATGGCCACTTTGGGTGAACCTATGAGCCAAGAGCATGTGATACAGAAGGTATTGAGATCTCTAACCCCAAAATGGAATACTGTAGCAATTATTATTGAAGAAAGTAAAAATTTAGCCACCTTGGAGTTTGATGAGCTAGTTGGATCTCTCATATCACATGAGGATAGAATAAGGGACACTTCTACCAGCATTAGTGAGAAGGCTTTTGCTTACCAATTGCAAATTTCAAAGAATGATGGTGCTAGCAGCAACAATAACAACCACAGAGGTTCAGGAAGGGGTCAAAATCAGAACTATTCAAGAGGAACTAGAGGAAAAAGAGGTGCTCAAGGAGGAAGAGGCCGAGGTAGATTTGATAAAAGAAACATTCAATGTTACTATTGCAATCGGTATGGACACTATGAAAAAGAGTGTAGGCTGAAATCAGGTAACAATAATGCAAATTATGCTCAATAAGATGAGGATCCTTCCTCAGGTAATTTATTCTTGTGTTATGGCAAAGCTGAAAATAATATGAGTGATGTCTGGTATTTGGATTCTGGGTGCTCTAACCATATGTTTGGTAACAAGGATATTTTTTCAAAGCTTGATGATGGGTATAAATCCCATATTACTCTTGGTAATAATAATACGGTGGAGGTTGCAGCCAAAGGAGCCATGGAAGTTCAAACAAAAGAAGCTATGAAAAGTGTTCAAGATATCTATTATACTCCAAAATTGAAGCATAATTTATTGAGTGTTGGGCAGCTATGTGAGAAGAATTATAGAGTTGTATTTGAAAATATGAAATGTACTATCTATGATAAGAATCAGGGCAATAAAGTGATTACAGTTGTTCCTATGACAAAGAATAGGATGTTTCCCTTGAAGTTTGGTGAAAATGACAATCAGCTTGTGAATATGGCTTATGAGGATAAAAGTTGGTTGTGGCATCTTAGGTATGGTCATTTGAATTTTCATAGTTTGAAGATTCTAAATGCATTGGTTCTTGGATTGCCTAAGGTTGAAGAGCACAACAAAATTTGTGAAGGATGTGCAAAAGGGAAGCATGCAAGAGAATCATTTCCAAAAGGAAATGCATGGAGGGCTCATCACCCACTCCAGCTTATTCATTCTAATATTTGTGGTCCTATGCAAACAAAAAGTTTGGGTAAGTCATCATATTTATCACTTTTATTGATGATTACTCACGCATGTGTTGGGTTTATTTTTTGAAGACTAAGGATGAAGCCCTTGATGCATTCAAGAAGTTTAAAGCCCGTGTAGAGAATGAGAAAGGAAATACAATCAAATGTTTGAGAACAGATCGTGGAGGAGAGTATTGCTCCAAAGATTTTCAGAATTTTTGTGAAATGAATGGGATCAAGAGACAACTCACAACTGCTTACACACCTCAACAAAATGGAGTGGCTGAAAGAAAGAACCATACTGTGGTAGAAATGGCAAGGAGCATGTTACAAACCAAGGGTTTGAACAATACTTATTGGGCTGATTCAGTTGCTACAGCAGTCTATATTCTCAATAGGAGTCCTACAAGTGCCCTAGACAAGATGACTCCCTATGAAGCATGGTATGAGAAAAGGCCTAATGTAAATCATTTTAAAGTTTTTGGTTGCTTGGCTTATGTTTGTATACCTGATCAAAATAGACAAAAGTCAGATGCTAAAAGTGAACCATGCATTTTTGTGGGTTATAGTGAGGAGAGCAAAGCTTATAGATTGTATAATCCCATTACTAATAAGATTCTTGTCTCAAGAGATGTGATTTTTGATGAAGGGGGAGTTTATGGTCATCAAAAAGGCCATGTTGAAAAGCCAAAATCAGTTTTGGATGATGTTATTATTGCTGATAATAACAATAAGCAGCCAGCTAATGAATCTATTATAGGATCTCCAAGTCCACCAAGTAGCCCCTCATCAATTCCAAGTGGAAGTCCATCCTCAAGTCCAAGTTCTACAAGAAAGGTAAGAAGATTAAGTGATATTTATCAGAGAAGTCAAAATCAAGAACATGAAGAAGATCCAACAGGTGAGACAATAAATTTTGCATTACTTGCTAAAGCTAATTTTGAGCCATCATGTTTTGAAGATGCATGTACTAATGAGGTTTGGATGCAAGCAATGAATGAAGAAATGGATTCCATTGATAGGAATGAGACATGGGAGCTTGTAGAGCTTCCGCATAAGAAAAAGAAGATTGACATGAAATGGGTATACAAGATCAAATATAACAGTGATGGGAGTGTGGAAAGATACAAGGCAAGATTGGTTACAAAAGATCAGTTTTTGACACTCAGAGATCAAATTGTTAACCCTCTCAGCATCAAGGGGGAGTATGTGGATAAGTGATGCTGGAAAAGCGTTTTTTGGAGAGTTTTTTAATTAATTTTATTGTTTTTATGGAAATAAGGAATGTGCAAAGATTTGCATATTTATATTTAGAATTTAGTTTTTCTTTGTTTTTTTAGTTTTATTCCTTGCAAATAAAACTGTCTAGATACATGTGTATCTAGTTTTCTTTCTTGTTTTTTCTATGGCTATGAATTTTATATATTCAGCCATTTGTAATATTTTTTTCATAGAGAGCTGCAATAAAAATTGTTTTCAGAATTTATTCTTTTGTAAAATCTTCATTTACTCTAAGCGTGTTTATAAGATCAAAACCTAAGACGTAGAATGCTTGAATTATAAATGGCTGGTAAAAAAACTATTTAATTGTGAGTTGGTGGGTGAGTCTCATACAAATCAGTGTGTTGCTTAAGGTTCAGTAGGAAGAATGCAAAATGTAGAGAGGTTGTGGTGTAACGATTACAAGGCATTTTCCAAGCCTGATACGGGGCTTAAAAGGAGCATTTCAGCCTAACGAGAGCTTTAAAATATTCAAAAGGAGGCAAAGCTTAAGGTTTAACCGCCACTAGCAAGAATGCAACACTGGTTCTTACTCCCTCGTTGCAATAAGACAGACATTAATTCCAACATAAATGTAGAAAAGTTATGGTGCAACAATTGCAAGGCATATCTAAGCCTGACACGGGACAAAATGGGATGCATTCAAACCTAGCTTCCCCTTATAAATATTATGAATGGGGCAAAGATTAACTGCACCGCATTAAAGACAGCTTAACCTCACAATCAATTAATATTATGAAACACATTTCAGCTGCTATTTACTTCGCAATCATCACCTAGCACATTATATCTTAAACCTAAAACGACGACATCAAAATATCTACAGCTAATTAATCACAGAAAAATCTTCTAAACGAGCAAACACGCTTTGATACATTATACTAGAGGATTTTACACCAATTCTTCTATGAGGAGTAATCACATTTTCATTACATGAACGTTCACTGTAATGTGAAAAATAAAGAGCTCAACGTCAATCTGGATTAAAACTTTACAAAAGCAAATCGATTGACGATGATGAAATGAAATCCAGAATAAATTACGCTCTACAGAATTATTACATACCAGCGGAACCTTCAGCAGAGCATAAATTTAAATTTCAGTTATCCTTCGACAATAGACTTCCGATCCGCTCGACAGTTTCCTTTTACTGCACGTCAAGCAAAATGCTACCGTAAATAGGTAATCCTGAGCCTTCGCAATGTCAACAAATAAGGAGAAAAAGAGGTCACGCCGAAGCCAGCATTGTAAGAACAGTAACGATTTAAAACAAAAAAAAACCAAACAAATAATTTACTACAACAAATAAAAATATCTACCAGATATTTTGCGCCTGCTAATTTCAACCAAAAGATTTTGCCAACCAAAAGATTTTGCCTTTTGACAGCTTGAATGCAATGGAATATCTAGGATAAACGAACGAAGCAGAGGGTATTTTCACAGTGGTATATGCTTCCAAGAAGAATCAGGCAGAAGTCAGCTTGCCTTTATAATTTTGAAGGTTCATAATTATTTAGAAAAATGACCAATATTTTTTTACACATATTTAACAAAACACTTTTTATGTTGTGTCTTTTAGTCTAGACTTAAAATAATCAGATCGAAATAATAATGAATTTAACATGTTTATATATATAAGAGGTTTGATAATTGAAGTGGCTGGAGAGTGGTTAAGTGTTAATAATTTTGTTATATAAGATTGAATTTTTATGTAATTGATTGGTATGTTGTGTTAAATGATATAAAATGAAATTTTATATATGGATATTTGATCATAGAGAAAAGATGATTTGAAGAAAATAAATATGAAGTTATATACTAGATTATTTTATGTAAATCATTCAAGTGGTGTGCAATTTTAATCTTTAGTGATGTGACTTTCAAGAATTTGTGTATTTTTATGTAGGTATGTTTCTTAACTTGGTTGTATTTAAAAAACCAACAAAGAAGATCCTATGAAAATAAATATGAAAGTAGATGATAATTCATTTTGTGTAAATCAGTGGTGTATAACCTCATCTTGTTCGTTGTCTTTTTTTAAGATCATGCTTTTAGATTAGATACTATCTTCATGTCTGTTTTTTTTTCCACTTTTATTTCTATTTTTTTGTCATTATCCCTTTCTTGATTTATTTTGCCATATTTAAAATTTATTTTATTTATAATTTTTATATTTTTTTAATTAATACAAAAGATGATTTTTTATTTATTATTTTAAAAAATTGAAAGATGATGTTTTGGGAAATTTAGATTCCATTTTAGAATGGGTTGTTAGGATTAACAAGATAGAAATAACAATTATGTGCAAATATAACCAATATCAGAAAATAATAAACCACACAGAAGAGAACACAAGACACAAAGATTTAATGTGGTTTACCCAATCCCTGGACTACGTCCACCAACAGCGAGTCCAATATTTTATTATCTAGTGATTACAACCTGATTACAATCTGTAATCTCTTACAGCTCAATTTCACTGCAAGTACTAAAATCATACATAATGAAATCCCTAACTATAAGCCATATTATACAATATTTTTGCCACTTTAGAGTTAGAATGAGTTACAACATGTCGGCCCAAAAATTACTGAAAATATGTCAGCCTCAAAAAAAATTCGCGGCGAGGTCGGGAGGAAAAGTGTACAGTACTTTCCTGGATAGTACTTTCCTGATCAGTCACCACAAGCTAACAATCTCCCACTTGGTGACTAATCAGTATCCACACTAAAAAAAACCTCCCACTTGGAGACTAATCCTGTAGCAATATAGCTACCATATGAGGCTCCCACTGGATCGAACCACCCTAGACTCAACTGTTCCTTTATTATGTTCAGTCTAGAAGACCAACTAAAGCTGAACATGAGTTCAACTTCTCCCTTGTTACTACCTTTGTAAACATATCTGCTGGATTATCATCTGTATGAATCTTTTCCAGCTTTAACTTCCCATCATCCAAAACTGACCGAATGAAATGGTACCACAACTATGTGTGTTTTGTCTTTGAGTGCAAAGCAGAATTCTTCACAAGATGAATGGCACTTTGGCTATATGTATGTAGAAAATTATCCTTCTATGAATGTCCCAATTCTTCCATGAAGAATTGAAGCCATATCATCTCCTTGGCTGCCTCTGTAGCAGCAACATACTTTGCCTTTGTAGTGGATAAAGCAACCACCTTTTGTAGTCAAGAAATCTAACTCACTGTTGTCCCACCAACAGTAAATACATAACCTGTAGTACTCCTCCTGTTATCTATATCTCCTGCCAAATTTGAGTCAACATAGCCTTGTATAGTAGTAGTAGAACTCCCAAAGTGTAAACATTTACTGGATGTACCTCTCAAATATCTGAGAATCCATTTGACTACATTCCAATGCTCAATACTAGGGTTACTCATATATCAGCTAACAACTCCCACTACATGTGCAATATATGGCCTAGTACATACCATAGCATATATTAAGCTCCCTACAGCTAAAGCATAAGGTACCTTAGACATTTTAGTCTCTTCTTCTGGTGTCTTGGGACACATCTTCTTAGTCAATTTCAAATGACCAGGCAAAGGTGTAGTGACAGCTTTGACATCCTTCATGTAGAATATCTGCAACACCTTTTTAACGTAATCAGCTTGAGATAGAGTTAATTTTCTGTTCTTCCTATCTCTACAAATTTTCATGCCAAGGATTTGTTTTGCTGCCCCCAAATCCTTCATAGCAAAAGATTTTGCTAACTGTTGTTTCAACCCCTTAATATGATCCATGTTAGATCCAGCTACAAGCATATCATCAACATATAAACATAAAATAATGTAGCTATCATCATCCAACCTTTTTAAAATAAACACAATGGTCAGAATTACATCAAGTGTATCCATTCTCATTCATAAAAGTATCAAATTTAATATACCATTGCTGAGGTGCTTGCTTCAAGCCATATAAACTTTTATGCAATTTGCACACTAAACTCTCCTTACCCTTGACCCCAAATCTATGTGGTTGTACCATATATATGTCTTCATTCAAATCACCATGAAGAAAGGTTGTTTTAACATCAAGCTGCTCTAAATGCAAATCTTTAGTAGCCACAATACTTAAAACAATACGAATAGAAGTCATTTTAACAATTGGAAAAAAAATTTCATCAAAATCAATACCATTTTTTTGTGCAAATTTTTTTACGACTAATATGGCTTTAAATATTTTCTTACCTCCATCCTCTTCTTTTATCCTGTAAACCCATTTATTCTGTAAAGCCCTTTTACCTGCAGATAACTTGCATAAATCCCAAGTCTAATTTTTCAGCAAGGAGTCCATTTCATCTGTCATTGCAGACTCCCACTGAAGCTTTGTATCCACCTGCACAGCTTCATTATAATGTTCAAGTTCACCAGCATCTGTTAATAAAATAGAATACAAAGAGGGGGAGAATCTCTCTAGAGGTCTACTTAGCCTTGTTGATCGTCTAACATTCACTGGGGTGTGGTATTTTTTGTTGTTGTTGCGGAGTATAAGGAACTACTGGAACATCAACTTTTGGAGTATCATCAAGTACTACATAGTCATTTTCTTTCTTCTCATGCTGCTGCAACAGATCTTTGTACAATACTTTCTCATTGAATATGACATCCCTGCTTCTTACAATTTTATGATTTTCAAAATCCCAAAGCCTATAACCAAATTCATCAATGTCATATCCAACAAATACACATTTCTTTGACTTAGCTTCCAGCTTGGTTCTATTTTCAAAATCTATAAGTGCAAAAGCTTCACAACCAAAGCTTTTGAGAAAAGAATAACTCACCTTCTTACCACTCCATGCTTCCTTTGGAATACCACAGTTCAAAGGAGTAGAGGGCCCTCTATTAATTAAATAAATAGTAGTGTTTACAGCCTCTGCCCACATATTTTTGGGCAGCCTAGCATGCAACCTCATACTTCTTGCACGCTCCATTATTGTCTTGTTCATGCATTCAGCCACTCCATTTTCTTGTAGAGTCCTTGGTATAGTTTTCTACCTACAAATACCATTTGAGGAATAATAATCTTCAAATTCTGTCCTGCAATACTCACTACCATTATCAAATCTGACACATTTTAACCTTTTACCAGTCTCATTCTCAACCAAGCATTTTCATTTCTTAAAAGTTTGAAATACATCAGATTTTTGTCTAAGGAAATAAATCCATACTTTTCTTGTTGCATCATCTATAAATGTAACATAATACAGAGAGCCACCAAGGGAAGATATCTGAGCTGGTCCCCATACATCTGTATGCACAAGCTCTAATCTCTCATTTTTCTTTTCCTTCCCACTCTTCACAAAACTAACTCTCTTTTGTTTTCCATAAACACAACTTTCACAGAAATCCATATTGATACATTTCAGACCAGGTAAAATTTTCTTTGAATGAAGTAATTTCATACATTTTTCACTCATGTGCCCAAGTCTATTGTTCCATAGTGTTGTGTCAGAATCTACAGCAACGGTTTAATGTTCTTCCTTCTCAACTATAGCCACTGTTCCTGAACATTCATTATCTTCTGAAATAATTAAAGTAGAGGGAACAATATGACCTGTACAAAGATATAAGGTGCCTATTTTCGCACCTTTTGCTACTACTAAGGAAACTTTTGAAACCTTTCAATTTTTATCATTAAAAGTAACTGTGCAACCCTCATCAGCGAGTTGCCCTGCTGAAATTAAATTTCTACTCAACCTTGGAACATGTCTTACCTCTTGTAGTAGCCAATGATTCCCATTGTGCAACTTAATCTTGATTTTCCCTTTTCCAAAAATTTGACAGGGTTCATTATCTCCCAAATAAACTAGCCTAAAATCCCCTTGGACATAATCAACAAAATAATCTCTATGGGGTGTAGCATGAAATGAAGCCCCCAAATCTAACACCCATGAATCATCAACATTTTCTAAAGACAAGAGCAAAGCATCCTCTTCAGATTTGTTACTTACCACATTTGCCTCCTTGTTTCCATCATGTTTGTCTCCTTGATCTTTCTTTCGAGACCAACAATCTTTCTTCTTATGACCTAGTTTTCCATAGTACCATCAATCATTTGGCCCTTTGGATTCAAACCTCTTTCCCTTTTATTTTTCTCTTGATTTTCCATGATTTTTAGAGTTATTTCTTCTATCTCTTGTTTTGCCTCTGCTTTCTGCGTTCAATACACTACCCGATGTGGATGCCCCTGAGCTTTTTCTATGAATTTCCTCACTCAATCTAACACCAATAACATCATCAAACTTTAGGGTATTAGAACCAAAAATAGAATTACTAACAGCCATTACCAAGCCATTCCAACTTTCTGGCAAAGAACACAAAATCAAGAGAGCCCTAACCTCTTCATCAAAAGTAATTTTAACTGAAGCTAACTAACTTGTAACTATATTAAACTCATTCAAATGATCAGCGACTGGTCCACCTTCTACCATTTTCATATTAAATAAACGCTTCATAAGAAATACTTTGTTTGAAGCTGAAGGCTTTTCATACAACTTCGCTAGGGTATCCATCAGATCTTTAGCTTTCGTTGCTCTAGTAATATTGAATGCCACTGATTGTGCTAGGCATAAACAAATACTCTCCAGTGCCTTCCTGTCTAAAATATCTCAATCTTCCTGAGACATTGTTGCCTCTTTCTTGGCTATTCCCTCTAATGGCCACCATAGATCCTTGATGCAGGAGCATCCTAGGTGTAAGAGCAATCTTTCATCACCCAAAAATATGTATGGTTTTGTTTTCAATAAGGGCTATCTTGTGCAAAGCTGCTATTCATGGAAACTTGCTATTTTTAGTAAGTTGGTCATCCGATCTCGGAATGTTTTAATTTCTTCCCTGGAGGTTCATTTTGGTCATATCAGCTTGCTTGTAAAGTTTCATTACTAGATCAAGTCTGGTTTTGAAGATATTGAAACTTTTCTGTATTGGCAGCAGGGTACAAAAACTTGAACTTAGTTTTGAAGGCTTTAGAGGCCCCGGATGAGGTCAAATTTTTGGCTGAATGAAGCTCTTTCCGAATTGGGGTCATAATAGTCAATCGGAGCAACTGGTGATGACTTATGGTCTTCAGAAGTCGAGCCACCTGAAATGGCGAAAAATAATTTTTCTTCAAAATTTATGTTCAAGTTTCAAAAATTATTTTGAGCCGACTATGATGTAATAAATTGTAAAATAAAATAATTCTAAGTTTGGTTGGCCCTAAAAGGCTAAAAATTCTAGAACCTTCTCGGGCAGTGGAAATTGCCTATATAAGAAAGGTCTATAGTGTTGTCTTAGGGAGTTCAGGACAGTTCTAGATAGTAGATTTTGGTATTGATTCGAGGCTTTGTCCTACATAATATTATAAGGGAATGCCCATGTGGCTTTGCATATTATAATTTTGAAAGTTTGTAATTCCACATTTGTGGAGATAATAAGAAGCCAATTTTTTGTTCTTGCATATTATTGTTGTTGTTTCTCTATTTTTGTTATGTGTGGTATTAAGGGGAGCACCCTTCATCAAGTGGTATCAAAGTAGGAGTTCTTGAGTGTGTAAATAGATCGTTGACTATGAGGCAGTTTGCACCAGGATCGTGGTTAGGGTTTTAGTGCGCATCGCGAAAATGCTTCCACAAAAGGAACGTGGCAGAAGAGCTAGTGTTGTAACACCTGAGGTTAGGGAACTGTAGAGACAAGTGCGAGCATTGTAAGAGGAGATTCACAAAAGAATGAATCTTAATGTCAAAGACGAAAGCAAGGATGAAGCCGAAGAAGAAGATCAAGAAAGAGAAGTCAAAGTTGTGAACCAAGAGGAAGAAAGACTTTTTCGAGCTATCTCAAAGATCGGGAAGAGACCTAAGATTGAGGTTCCAACATTCTCTAAAAATCTTAACCCAGAAGAGTTGATTGACTGGATCAATGAATGTGAAGAATACTTTGAGTATGAAGATATCGAGGATCTTGATCGGGTCAAGTTTGTGAAGGCTAGACTAAAGGGTCATGCGAAGATCTGGTGGCAAGAGATTCAGTTGGAGAAAAATCAAAGAGGAAAGGATAAAATCACAAGATGGGGGCAGATGGTGGAAATTGAAGCAACAGTTCATTCTTATTGATTATGAGCTTGACCTACTGAGAAAAATGCAAAGTTTGAAGCAAGCATGAAGATATGTTCAGGAGTATACGGAGGAGTTCTATCGAATCCTCATCAGAATAGGCCATGCGGAAGCTGATAAGGAGAAAATTTCCTGTTACCTTAATGGGTTGAGGCCAAGCATTCAAGAGGAATTGAATCTAGTTCGAATGAACAATATTGAAGAGGCATACCAGTTTGCCCTAAAAGTAGAGGAAAAGTTGAACAAGAAGTTTGAGAGCAGACAAAGCGGAAGAGGTCATGATGGAAGATCTAGTGGATGGTCATATGGAGATCAAAATGAAGATCCGAAAAAGAAGGATGAGGCCACTAGTAACAATCAGAATCAAAGAAGAGATAATTTTAGTCGTTTCCAAGATCAAAACAATAGAGATCAAAGAGGAAGAGGAAGAGGACAAGGTTCGGGAAGGGGAGGCTTTCGTGGAACATATTTTCACTATGGAGAAGAGGGTCATAGGGCATTTGAATGTCCTCAATGCTAAGGAGGGACAGATAGGAGGAACAAAGGCCAGTCTAGAGTTGCATATGTAGATGAAGATGCCAGATCATCACATTCTAAAGATGCTGAAAGAGGAGAAACGTTGATTAATAGAAGAGTCTTGTTGTGTGGTGAAAATGAACCTAAGCAAAGAAGGAGCCTATTTCACACTAGGTGCAAGTGTGAGGGTAAGTGTTGTGATGTGATTATTGATAGTGGTAATACTGATAATTTGGTTTCAAAAGAGATGGTGACCAAGTTGAAGCTCAAGAGGTAGAAACATCCACATCCATATCGGGTTGCCTAGGTGCAAGATGACCACAAGGTCATGGTCAATGAACAATGCCTAGTAAACTTCAAGATTGGTGGGTACCATGATGAGGTACTATGTGATATCATATCTATGGATGCATGCCATATGTTGTTGGGTAGACCTTGGCAGTTTGACAAATGTGTTGTACATGATGGTCATGCGAATACCTACTCCCTAATAAAGGATGGAGTGTGACATAAGCTAAAACCATTGAAGGAAATAGAAGAAAAGGTATGTGGTAATGCAAGAATAACTTTTGTTGGTAGAGGAAATTTCTCAGATGGTAAGCGGCATGAGCATATGTGTTTTACCTTAATTCCAAAGGCTGGGAAAGAGGAAGTAGAAGATGTACCTGTAGAAGTTGTAGAATTATTGAATGAGTTTCAGGATATTGTACCCGATAATGTGCATGATGGATTATCGCCAGTAAGAAAGATCAATGATCAAATGGACTTGATTCCAAGAGCCAGTTTGCCAAATAAGGTAGTACTAGCAAAAAGTGAAGAGTTGAAGACAGATTTGAAGTTTAGTTCATCACATCATCCACATATTGTATATGGAAGTAGTCCCAGAAATGCATCTGAGTTGAGGAAGATAGATAAAGGAGAAATAAGTAGTGCTAAAGCTGAAGATCTTGCAGAACATTTGAAGAACATCCATGAGGAGGTGAGGAAGCATATTACCAAGATGAATGCACAGTATAAGGCTAAGGCAGATGAGAAAAGGAAGCATAAAGAATTTTAGGTTGGAGATGAAGTCATGGTTCATTTACGGAAGGTGCGATTTCCGGTTGGTACATATCACAAGTTGAAAATGAAAAAATTTGAGCCATGTAAGATACTAAAGAAGCATGATTCAGGAAATGCATATGAGGTTGAGTTGCCCATTGAGCTGAATATTTCACCAGTATTTAATATTTCAGAATTGACAGAATATCATGAAGGAGGTGTTGAAGATGAGATCACAACAGCACAGTGGAGTATTCTAGCAACTATTTCAGCTACCAAGGAGATTGAGGACATACTGGATAGTCATGTTGGTAGAACCACAAGGAACGAGACATATGAAGAGTATTTGGTCAAATGGAAAGGATGACTTGTTGAAGATTCATCATGGCTAGCAAAGGAGGAGGTTAACCATCTTGGTTTTCCTCTGCACACTTGAGTCGTGATAGCGTCACTTCTCAAATTACCCTGGGTGTCTGATGCAGGAGCATCCTAGGTGTAAGAGCAATCTTGCATCGCCCAAAAATATTTCTATTTTTGTTTTCAATAAGGGCTATCTTGTGCAAAGCTGTTATTCATGGAAACTTGCTATTTTTAGTAAGTTGTTCATCCGATCTCGAAATATTTTGATTTCTTCCCTGGAGGTTCATTTTAGTCATATCAGCTTGCTTGTAAAGTTTCATTGCTAGATCAAGTCTGGTTTTGAAGATATTGAAACTTTTCTGTATTGGCAGCAGGGTACATAAACTTTGAACTCAGTTTTGAAGGCTTTAGAGGTCTCGGATGAGGTCAAATTTTTGGCTGAATGAAGCTCTTTTTGAATTGGGGTCATAATAGTCAATCAAAGCAACTAGTGATGACTTATGTTTGGGTTTCAAAAATTATTTTGAGCCGACTATGATGTAATAAATTGTAAAATAAAATAATTCTAAGTTTGGTTGGCCCAAAAAGGCTAAAAATTCTGGAACCTTCTCGGGTGGTGGAAATTGCCTATATAAGAAAGGTCTGTAGTGTTGTCTTAGGTAGTTTGGGACAGTTCTGGGTAGTAGATTTGGGTATTGATTCAAGGCTTTGTCCTACAGAATATTGTAAGGGAATGCCCATGTGGCTTTGCATATTGTAATTCTGAAAGTTTGTAATTCCACATTTGTGGAGATAATAAGAAGCCAATTTTCTGTTCTTGCATATTGTTGTTGTTGTTTCTCTATTTCTGTTATGTGTGGTATTAAGGGGAGCACCCTTCATCAATCCTTCTAATAGAGATAGTCCTCCATTTGCATCTTCCATAACTGGAAGTTCTGCCCATTAAACTTTTCAACCTCCAGCCTACCCTCATCTTCCATTTCTCCCACTTAACTGAGAGACTCTCCCACTGACTCGTGAGACCTGCTTCAGAGAATAGATGAAAGAACAAATGAAATAACCTCACTCTGATACCACTTTTTAGGATTAACAAGGCAGAAATAATAATTATGTGCAAATATAACCAATATCAGAAAATAATAAACCACACAGAAGAGAACACAAGACACAAAGATTTAACGTGGTTCACCCAATCCCTAGGCTACATCCACCAACAGTGAATCCAATATTTTATTATCCAGTGATTACAACTTGATTACAATCTGTAATCCCTTACAGCTCAATTCTGTCGCAAGTAGTAAAATCACACATAATGAAATCCCTAACCCTAAGCCATATTATACAATATTTTTGCCACTTTAGGGTTAGAATGAGTTACAACATGTCGGCCCAAAAATTATTGAAAATATGGAAGCCTCAAAAAAAAATTCCTCAAGGGCTGTGCCCCCGAACCCCCACTCAAGGCCCAGCCCAGCTCTGAACCCCGGTGAGGTCAAGAGGAAAAGTGTACAGTACTTTCCTGATCAGTCACCACAAGCTAACATGGGCAGTCCCTAGAATAGGAATATATATAAGAGAGTGCTTTGTTGACGAAGAGGATAGTCGTAGATTTGGCCTCATTTCATGTTTAAGGTGGAGGGCCAATGCAGATAAACCACACATGTTTAGGAGGGCCACTAAGGAATGGAGGAAGGTGAAGGGGGAATTGGCTAAACAAGAATGACAAGTAGAGGATTTGACATGTCTATTCTCATAGCAAGTGCCTCACAGGCAGTGCAATCAAAGAGGACAAGGTCAAGCATCCCGGGAGGAGATGTAAGTTGTGGCAAAGCAAGTTTTTGCAAGATTTTGAAAGGGAGGATTTTAATAGCTAACAAAGCTCTGTTGGTGATTTTTGGTTAATGCAAGGTGTGAAGGCTTTAGCAAAGACAAGTAATGAAGAACAAGCATAGTTTTTTGTTTATGTAAATTTTAT
This sequence comes from Chamaecyparis obtusa, assembly GCA_027943335.1. Taxonomy (NCBI): domain Eukaryota; kingdom Viridiplantae; phylum Streptophyta; class Pinopsida; order Cupressales; family Cupressaceae; genus Chamaecyparis; species Chamaecyparis obtusa. The sequence continues at coordinate 385,127 of BSBK01006053.1, forward strand.
GTCTGTTTTAAAACTCGCGAATGAACAATTATTACAAAATTTGTATTTAAAATTCAAAGATAGTTGGTATTTCTGTATGCCAAATGATGGGTAAATGCCCTAGTATGAAGATGAAGTAGAATTTTGATGATGGACTAAAAAAACTGATGTATATCTTTACTTTATAATTATTAATAAAAATACCTTTTACCGATAAAAAAAATAATATTTATTTTAAAAATATTACATTTTCAAGTTTAAAGCTAATGAAATTGGTTAAAGATTATCTTTTATTTTTTATTTTAAAATAGTTAAAGATATTATCATTGTTAATTTAAATTTTTTGATTGCAAAAATATTTTATATTCTAAGCTCGAGCTGGAGTAGTACTGAGATGGATGACCTATCGGAAAGTCTCAGTGCTTCACCTCTATGAGCATCACCTAGATGCAACAAATGCTAAGTGTTCCATCCATTATCAAGAGAGATGGGTTCTTGCGAACCACTACTCATGAAACATGGGCCATTTAATTTTACTCAAAAAATTACACAATTGAATCCTAATAGCAATATCATAATTTGACTTGCTATGGAAAATATCTCATACTTAGCAATTGTGAGGTCAAGGGGCTTTCTAATGAATTGTTCATAAGGCACAACACTTACTGAAGGTTTTGCAAATGGAGTTGCAAATGGAGTTGCAAGCAGAGTGGTCTTAACCATGGAGGAAACTTTGTAGTTAAGTGCACTCGAGATGGAGTAGAAAATAGGATGGGTGACCTCTTGACAAGTCCCAATGCTTCATCTCTATGATCATCACCAAGATGTAATGAGTGTTAAGTGTTCCATTCATTCTCATGAGAGATGAGTTCTTGCGAAACACTACTCAAGAAACATGGGTCAATGGGTTTGACTCAAAAAACTACATAGTTGAATCTTGATAGAAATATCAAAACTTCCTATTATTACTGAAGAGTTTTTTGTGAATGCAGGTGTTTTAAGAGGAAAGCATGCGTGCAAGTAAAATGGCTCTTTTTGTGCTCTCAATATTTTCATTGAAGATGTTTTATGAGGAAAAATATATGTGCAAGGAAAATGGCTCTTTTTGTGTTCTCGATATTTCTAGCACTTTTTAAGGTAAAATAAAATCTCATATCAGCTCAACGTTGCATGTAGACATATTCACCTCTGAAATAGAAATAGCAGGAGTGAATATGGTGGAGAATAAATCCACATCATTATCTACCATATTAAGAAATGGCTCCTCCTGATTAGATGGATCCTCGCTATTTGGCAACTGAGGAGGATATATGATCATTATTTGTCCTTTTTTTTCATCTGATTCTTCCTCTCTCAGAGGTTTTTGAATAGAGCCTAAGGGTGGATTCAACCCTTTTTCTCCTCTGAGTGTAAACTTGATAGCTTTAACTGGTTGAGAAGAAGAAGACTCATCCTTGCTTCTGATTTCCTATGATTGCAGTCTACCCCAACCTTTGGATGTACTCTCTTGGGGCCTTTGCTTTTCAACCACTTGTTTGTACTCAACAAAATACATTTGAATCTATCAAAGACAGAAATCTTTTCTTTCTATTGCCACTAAATGGGAAAAGGGACAAGCTTTTCAAACTCAGTATTATAATACTCTGGATCAGAGACCAGGCCATCATCGTCAATCTCAAACCCTTGTGGAATTTCTACCATGTTAAGATCAATGATTTTTTGAAAGGTGAGCTTACAGTAATCCATTTTCATGATATCCACCTCAATGCATAAATCAATCCACACGTCTTCCATGCGATGAACATGGGTGAAGGGTCTTTTGATTTTTGAATGCATCCCTCTATAATCAAAGTAAAACCTAGCTTTGAATTTCTTTAATGTGATAAGCTGAAGTTTTTCTTCCATTGCTTTTTCCTTATACACTGAGTTGAGTGTATATCGACCAATTTGGAGCGGTTTAGTGGTGGTGATACCAAAACTTGGACTATGCAGACTGTGTTGATATGATTGCACCTCCATGAGCTACCTCGCCATCTCCATGTGGATGATCCTATCAATAGGATATCTTGGTAAGGTATAGGGTTCCCCTTGGAAATAACCCACTCTTAAGTAGGTAAAAGTTGTAAATTGCAGGAAGATGCAACCAAACTGATTTAACTTTTCTCAAGCTTCATCTGAAAATCTCTTGATTGCTAATTCTTTATTAAAAAGGAACATAAAATGCCCAAGGAAAGCATCTTGCACTCTCTTGTAATGGTATTTTCTCTGTGTAAGCATGATTTGATCATGATATTCCCAAATGGGTACTAGTGATCAATCACCTTTAGTGGAGAGTCCAAAAAATGTTCCTATGGCTGCATCAATGTAGACCAAATAAGAATTCATATAGAAAGCTACTGATGTACCCACATGGCTCAACTATTCACACAATGTTGTGCTTATAAGTTATCCTAGTAGATTGGTTCTTCATTCTCAAGAATTTGAAAAATGAATTTATACATCCATGGTTCAAAATTACAAGAATCCTTGAGACCACATATTCTATTGAGGAGTGTTATCAAATCATTAACTTCTGGAGAAAATTTAGATCTATGTATTGTCTTTGGCCATCTAGAGAAATTTGACCTTTTATTAACCAACCATTGGTCATTCATGCATCTTTGATAATCTGACTTATTTTGGCTCCACAGTTATATGGATATATCCTTAGACAAATCTACAAATTCAGGACTTGGAGGAATCCTAAAAATTTGTTCAATGACATCTGGGTCAAAACTAAAAATCACTTTTCCATCTACATCTTTGACTTTTTTTCCCTTGGGATTGAAATGGCGTGCACACTCAAAGACAAATTTAGGTTCCAAAACATCCATAGGGAAAGTAGAAATCAAATGAATATTACCCCTCTTGATGCATCATAGTTCCCTATTGATAGGATCTTCAAGTCTTTATAAGAAATTGGTCATGTCAACATACCCAATTCTTGTATCTGAGATTTGATCCAAAGATGATAAATGAGTGAGGCTGTAGAATGAGCCAACTCCTTACCATATTGATATTTCATTTTTCCTTTAGCTTTTGTTGGTGTTGACATATCTTGTGCTGCAACATGGAAATTCCAAAGGGTAAATATTGACATCATCTGAAGAGATTGGATCCATGAGAGGATTGGCTTGCAATGAACAATCTATGAAGAACAAGGTATTCGAAGTATTGATTAGATACTCATACAGCACACATGTTGGATTGAAATGAATTGAACGGCACATGCATATGGACAATTAGGAGAAAAATCATACTTGTGAAGGTAGATTGCATGTAGGCTTTGTTTGTATGGCCAAGAATTCAAGTTGGAAATAGATGGAAATGTGTAAATGGTAATTTTGGTATTTAAAAGAGTGATCTTTTGCCAAAATCAGATTCTTGAGAGATGATTACATGTAATGGATAATGACATGTTTTCACATGTAATAGACTTGGGAGATGCAATTATATGTGTTAGAGAATGAAGGATAAATTGGCATGAATGGATGCACTTGCATTCTTGAGGGAATGATTTCAACTTTCTTCAAACATAAGCAACAAACAAGCAAGAAAACAAGAAAGAAAAACACAAAACATACCTCCTTCTATTGACTCAAACATGTCAAAACTTGAAACTAATCTTCACATGCAATTTTATTTTTTGAGTGTAGGGTGATTTTTATGCATTGACAAAGAGAAGATTTTAACTTATTTAAACACAAAAATACAAAATACATGGGCTGCATTTGAACAAATGGATACAAATAAGCCCAAAAAATGCAATATTGTAGGAAAATGGATGAAATACAAAAACAAAATCAAATGCATTCACATACTTGGAGCTCAATGAGCCAAAAATAGAAGAAAAAAAAGTGGAAGTTACTTTGTCTTCTCCAAAATCAGACTCTTGAAGTGTATTTGCATCCAACAACTCAAAAACCTTTGACCATTTCCAAGTTGCAAAGAATGATCTCAAGATGCAACAACAAGCCACGTTTTTACTTGCATTTGATCAAAAACAACTTGAAAAAACCTTCCAAAGCAAAATGATTTACCAAGAACAAGCTTGTTGGGCATTTTTCATGAGAAATGCATTCAAATGATGCCCTCACATGAGTTGTTTTGGGTTGAGAATGCACAAAACTTGCTCTTGGAAGAATGAAAAATGCATATACAGGTAAAAACAGACTCTAGAGATGCATGTGCATGGTTTATTTTGCAAACAAATCCCCTTTGTTAAGACTCCCAACAAAAAGCACAGCCTTCCAATGCTCTTACATGCAATGTTTTGAAAGTTCTTAGCTTTAAAAGAAGACTTCCAACCAAGTAGCACTCTCTTTATGCATATGCATGTGTTATTTTGAAAGTAAATAATTTAAAATAAACACTCCAAGTCAAAATGCAATCTAGAGGTGCATATACATAGTTTATTTTGCATTAAAAAACTTCCAAAAGAGAACCTCAAGCAAAATGTAGGCTTCCAATGCACATACATATCACACTTTGACATGTTGAAGACGTAAAATGCATCCTCCTAGCCAAAACACACTCTTAAGATGTAATGACATGTGACGTTTTGGATTGTAGAAGACTTGTATAAAGTCTCCAAGCCAAAACGGGGTCTTGGAGTGCAACAAAATGCACTATTTTTGGCATGTAAAATATTTAAATGCAAGTTCCAGCCAAAATGCACTCTTAAGAGGCATACGCATGTCATGTCTTGGCATATTTTTGTCTCAAATGTGACCTCCCAGCCAAAACGCACTCTTGGAGTGCATGTACATGTTTTATTTTTTGACATAAAAAGACTCAAATGCAACTCCAAGTCAAAACACACTTGTGGGAGGCATTTACATGTCATGTTTTGCATAAGGAAGACTCCCAAATGCAAATCACACTCTAGGAGGATGATTACATGTGTTGCAAAGACATGAAAAAGACATTTTACATGTAAAGTGCACCCTAGAGGAGGGATTACATATATGCAATGACATATTTTTAAATAAGTCTTAGCTTTTTTACATGTAAAATGGATTCTAAAGATGTAATTGCATAAAAAGTAGGAGTTTTGAAGACATGTTGTTGCTATACACAACTTAAGTGAACAATTTAGCACATGTCTAATTAAATGTTGAGTGTAATATCACTTAAGAGGTCCAAAATAACTATTTACGCTATAAATATGGATATACAATGTGAAAATATTATTTTATAAATTAATATTAACTTATATGTTGATTTAAAACATAAAGTAAATCTCAACATTAAAATAGAACTATAAAGTAATAAAGTCACTTAAGTGAAATATTTAAAAGCAACTCAACATCAAAATATAACATAAAGTGCACTATAATCACTTAAGTGATAAATTTAAGTGATAAAGTAACTTAAAAACATAACATAAATTGAATTTACGTTATATTTTTCAAAAAGTACAACTCAACTATAGAAAATAACATCTATTTTTGAAATATGTAGTTGAGCTTGGACAGTCCACTTTTTGGGCACTTATATGACCATATCTTTTGATTGACAAGTTCGATTAAGCCCTAAGATAGATCAAATCGAAGGGAAAATTGAAAGCAAGAGATTGGACAAAACAAAAATAAATAAAAGCAACTAAAAACACACTCGAAAACACACCAAAGGATGCTGAAGGGTTCAAAAATAAAGTATAGGAAGACAAACTGAAAAAATGAAAAAAGACTTGATGAAAACCTTCAACAAAAGGATTCACTAAACATATTGAGATCAACTAGTCGATCAATATTGGCTGAGAAATAAATAGTGAACTAGCATAGAGAAACACAAAACTAAGTTCAAAAGTTTTGGTACTATTACCTACATTTTGTGGTGACAAAATGCAGGACAATAGTTGGTTCTGTTTGGGGAATGTTACTCGTTTATTCTTAGAAATAAAGAGTGACATAGAATCCAATTCTCTAAGTGCCTTTATCCACTCCATTGGGTAATAGAGTCAGGCGACCTCTAAAAAAACTAAAAACTAAAGAAAAATCTATGACACAAAATAAAACTTATGTACAAAGGGTACTTATCTAATAATAATTGGAAGTAATGTTTCAGTTGTTGCCCACTGTGTGGCAACAACATTGATGTTCCATCTCAATATAAAAGCTAGAAACTATTTTCTCCTGCAAGTTGATGAATTGTGAAAGGACCTCACCATAGAGAGTTGAACTTGCCATGTAATCCTTTTCGTTCTCTCCTTTTATCCCAGAGGAGAACAAGATCACCAATTTGGAATTCTCTATATTTGGCCTTCTTATCAAAGAGGATTTTAACTTGCTGCTAGTGAGCAATGAGTCGATCCACCACTTCTTTTCTTTGTTCTTCCAATTGCTAAAGAAACATAATCTTCTTATCTAGTGAGCCTGAATAAGTTTCATCTTTGATGGCTTGCATCAACTTAAGAGCGGGAAGCTCTAAAGTTATTGGAATCTCAACATTGATCCCGTCTAGCAACTGAAAAGGTGACATTCCAAATGCTCATTTTGGAGTAATCTTGTTAGCCCACAAAGCATCAAACAATGCTTTGTGTCATGTTCTCTGATTTGTTTCCACTAGCTTCTTTATAATAGTTACCAAATTTTTGTTGCTAGATTCAACTTGATAATTACCCTACGGGTAATAATCTAAAGTGTGAGCTAGAGTAATCCCATGAGTGTAACAAAACTTAGTAACTTCCTTGGATGAGAATGCAATTGCATTATCTGTGACAACCTTGTTAGGAACACCAAAAGGAGAGATGATGTTCTATTTCAAGAAGTCACAAATTACTTCTGACATGGAGCTCTTTACAGGGATTGCTTCTACCTACTTGGTGAAGTAGTCTATCACTGCTAGAATGTAATAATGACCCTTGCTTGAGGATGGGTTGATCATACCAATAAAATCAATTCCCCACTGCTGAAATGGTTCTTCAATCACTATTGGCTTCAAAGGCAAAGCAACAAGATTTTGCCTTCCTACGAATTACTGACATGATTCACATTTATTTACCCACTGATAAGCATCCTAAAAAAGTGTGGTCCAATAGTATTGGGCTCTTAGAATTTTATGTGTAGTGATAGGTGTTGAGAAATTTCCTCCACATGCTTGATTGTGGAAAGAATCCAGAATTCATACTTGTTGGCTTTGTCAACACATCAGAGGAAAGTCTCATCCATCCCATGCTTGTAAATTCCATTTTCCCATGGGATGTAACCAAAAGCTTTGAGATTGAGAGTCCTTTGCTCCTTATATGTTAAATGTGAAGGAAATTCTCCATAACTCGAGTAGTGAGCCATATTAGAAAACCAATCATCTGTAGTGCTGACAAAAAGGACAGTAGGAAGAGAATGGGAATTCTCTTTCTCTATTTGTAATGGTACATTTTCAGCCATAAGCTGACAAAGACCCCTACGCTAAGCCAATTTGGTAGGTCTAATCTCCATGTCATATTCTTGAATTTTAGCAATCCATTTGCCTCTCTTGGTACCAAAATCTTGTTGTGTCAGAATGGTCTTGACAGTAGTATCTGGAACCAAGGTTGTGACATGAGAATTCAAAATGTAGAACCTGAAATTCTTTACTTCTTTAACCACAAAAATAAGCACGCTTCTCCATTTGAGTATATTTCAGTTCATGAGCTTTCAAAGGAAAACTCATGAATGAAATGGGTGATTTGATCTCTTCATCATTTTTTCGCATCAGGATGGTAGAGAGAGTATGCTTAGAAGCATAACTATACATGATGAAACTCTTTGTATAATTAGGACAAATAATCACTAGCACATGTGATATCACATCCTTGGTTTTTGCAAATGTTGTCTTTCCTTATTGACTCCAGCAAAAAGCATATTTTCCTTTCATCATATCAACAATATGACAAGTTTTTTTAGCAAAATCGGGCACAAATATTCTTAAGAAATTCACCTTTCCAAAGAAAGAATGAACCGTTATCTTATTTGATGGAAAAGATAGGCCTTGAATAGATTGCACCCTTTTTGGATCAATTTTGAAACCTTCCTTGGACATAATATGTCCCAACAATTTACCTTCCATTAAGCCAAAGACTGACTTTTTGGTATTGAGAGACACACCATGTTGTCTACATCTTTCCAGTTTTTGTTAGAGATGACTGAAATGATCTTGACATGATTTGGAGAAAATAGTCAAACCATCTAGATACATAACGATTCACTCATCGATTAACCCTTTAAAAGCAAAATCCATTGCTCATTGAAAAGTTGCTCCTGCATTGATTAGACCAAAAAGAATCTGACGATATGAAAAAGTACCCCATGGGGTAGTAAATGAAATCTTATACTGATCATCCTCTTGAACTTCAATTTGGTTGTAACTAGAAAAAACCATCAATCATAGATATCATTTCTGAACTAGTGACAACTTGCAACACTTAATCCATAATGGGTAATGGATAATTATATTTGAGGGATAATTGATTCAAATTACAGAAATCCACACATATGTGGATTTATCCATTCTTCTTTTGTAGAGGAACCATATTTTCTACCCATGATGAATGATGAATAGGAAAAATAATACCCGCATCTAGCATCTTTTGTATCTCAACAAAAATAGTTCCTGAAATCTTTGGATTATAATGCCTCAGCTTTTGACAGAAAGGAATTGCACCAAACATTAGAGGAATATCATGCTAGATTTCCTTGGGATAGAAAGACTTCAGATATTTTTAGGAATAAGCTAGAACATCCTTGTACTCATGGAGCAATGTTATAAATTTTTCCTTGTCTTCATCAGAACACTAATTACCAATGTTAACCAGTTTTGGATCTTCTTTAGTCCCAATATTGTATTTCTCAAAATGTCCCAAAGAAGAACTAGCTCTTGTGTTTTTTTGTTTTTTAACATATATATCATGTTGGTCAAAAAAAATTTCCAAATAAATAAGGCCCTTACGAATCTTATTCCCCTTCAGCTGAATAATGTCCTGACTAGTATCAAGATCTTTTTTTGAAACAACATCTCCTGGCAAGTTGTCACTACCTTCAAAATATTGATCATCAAAATTGTCCTTGGACTCAAGTAAATTTATGATTTGATCATCATCATTAAATAGCTGCCAATGTTCACAATTGTCTGGAATACTTGGCCGAAAAACCAATTGTACCTCATACACGCTATTCTCAAAATCACTGTAAGGGATGAGTAGAGTAGCTGACACAACAAGTGAATCAGCTCTATCATTTAGTTCTCTGGGAACAACTAAGATATTGAAAGCATAAAAAATATTGACATAGTCCCAAACTAAGTCTTGATAATGCCTAAGTTTATCATTCCTGGCTTGGTACTGACCTTTGACTTGACAAACCACTAGCTCGGCATCTCCCTTGACATGTAGATTTTTAATTCTATTTGCTCAAGCCATTTCCAATCCTAATATTAGGGCTTCATATTCAGTAGTGTTATTAGTATTGGCAAACTGTAGCTTGAAAGAGTAGGGAAAAATCTTCCCTTCCGATGAAATTATGATGAATCCTACACCAGAACCCATAGAAACACAACTTCCATCAAATTTCATGGTCCAAACCTCATCAGAACTGCTAGAACTTGCTTCTGAATAATCTGTAAGAATAATCTCAAGGGAATCTATAGAGTCATCTTTAGAGACAAAATTTTCTTCAACCTCCATAGGAGATTGATCAGGAACAACCACCACCTCTTGAACTTCAATAGCATCAACAAATCTATCAGAATCTGAGAACAAAGATGAACTCTCAGAAACATATGTCCAATATTTAGCAAATTCTGATACTTCATCAGCATGTATGTAGTAATTACCCATTTTGGCCGACTCATAGAGAATTTGAGCATGAGGATCATTGGATTTGACCACCACATACTTTGTTTCTCTTTTAGGATTTAAATTCTACACAACACCTTTAACAAGTATACATGCTTCAGTCATATCCATGTTGAGTTCACCACCCACATCTTTACAGAAATTGCGGCCAGGAAACATACCATAAGAAGCGGGTACATCAGCAACCAAGATAGTCATTTTGATCTTTTTATCCGAGAAGGATGCAAAGGCAAATTGAGCATCTTTGATTTGTCCTTTCAGTGGTACTTGCTTATTTTTCATGGAATAGCAATTACCGAAAGATTTTGTCACGGTTAATCCTAAAGCGTCTACCACTTTAGCCACCATAACATTATCAGATGCACTAGAATCTCTGACACAATTACTCAATTTGTATCCATTGATCAATAGAGAAAGGTAGAAAGGTTCAATCTTTCCTGGGACTGAGGATGGTATAGTGACTAGATTATTGGGCATGGCTTTAGACTTTGAGACAACAATATGAGTCTGAGTGGGTTGGGATTCTTTGACAAATTTTGTGAGTCTATCTAGTTGATCTGGATAGGCTTGTAAGTATTCTACCTCAGACATTTGAATTTTAGTTTTCCTAGCATGATCTATGATATCAAAAGCTTGGAATGAACTTTCTAAGGAAACATTTTCAGACTGAGGTTTAGTATTTGTATTAGGCATATTAGGCTTCAAAATACTAGATGAAGAATGAGGAGGATCTACACTTACTTGGTTTTTTGTTGGTTTATTAGGTAAGGTCAGCATGGTATGCCTCTTTTTGAAATAGTAATAGGCCTCTAAGGAGCATCCAACTTCTTTTCATCCTCTTCCTTTTGTTGAGCCAGCTTGGTCTGTGAAAGTGTCATGATCACATATGCTTGTGCAAAATCCATTTCAGGATCTTCATCATGGTATTGAATGTACCTGATAGTAGAGTCACCAGCTACTTGATTATCTTCATGATTGTGAGTAGCGTTATCCTTGAAAGGATAATATTCTTGAATGTCACTAACAAGATGAGCTTCATAGTAACCAGTGGTTGAGTTACTTGGTGGTGCTTCAAGTGTAAGCCTCTTCGAGGGAGGAGGAAGCTTGTTCTAATTCTTAGTTGCATAGTTATTTGCAACATTAGGATATGTCATCCTTGGTATATCCTTGTATGGAGCAACAAATAATCCTTTTGAAACTTGCTTCTTAAGGGAAAGAAGCTCATTCACTAATTTCTGAACCAATGAATCATTACAGCCTGATGAAGAAGATTCTGTGTAGGGATTTTTCTTGAACTGGTTTGAATATCTTTGAATCTTTCCTGCGAGTATCAAGTCATCTTCAATCTCTATTGCCAGAGTTTGTGCTTGAGATAAAGTTGTAGGAACAACCCTTCTCAGCAAGAAAGTAACTTCTTGAAGCTGAGTGTTGATGAAGAAATACTTGAGATTTTTGACAGCGGACATAATAACCTAGCCAAAATAACCCTGGACACAATAACCCCGCCATAATAATCCAAGGACACAATAACCTAGGGTCACAATAACCCATGGTCAAAATAACCCATGGAAAAAATAACCCATGGTCATTTTAGATTAAGTTAGTATGCTAAAAAAGGGATTGTGAGGCACTATAGAGGATATTTAGGTCATTTTTAGGCCATATATCCATTATATACCCCTAAAATAGCCTTAAAATGTATCTTTAATATGCTTAAATAACTTATAAAATGGTAAATAATTATAGAAATACATATAAATTTGTGGGAATAAGCTAAATAAGAGTTATTATGAAAAGATATAAGTCAAAAGGCATTATGAAGAGGCATTAAGAGGATATATAAAGTGGTATAATTAAGAGAAGTAAAGGAAGGAAGAAGGGGAGAAGAATTAAGAGTGTGTATAGTTATAAGAAAAAGAGAAATCAAAATTCATAAAAAAATATAATTTTTAATATAATTTTCTAAACATTATATTAAATTTTCCTAGGGGTTTCTATAAAAGTATACAAAAATAAATATACTTTTAGGGAATCAAGAAATTATTCATAATTTTTAATATATACAATGTCTCTTCAATTTTTAACAAGTCAAAAAAAAAAATGGCCAGACACACTACACAACCAAGTAGGGAAAAATACTGTGAACTCAAAGAAAGACTAAAAAGACTAGTTTATGGTTATAAAAATAATAATACTTTAGATTATATAAGAGGCATTGCTCATAATTTGACACTTTAATTAACAATTTGATTAATTTTTTTTTTAGAAATATACTTGTAATTTATAAATTTTGTTTTCCTTTCTCTCTAATATTATGGTGTTATTTTGTCCATGGGTTATTTTGTCCATGAGTTATTTTGACTGCGGGTTATTTTGGATTGGGTTATTATGACCCTGGCTTATTTTGTCCTTGGGTTATTGTGGCTGGGTTATTATGTCTTGTAATCATGAAGAAGTTGGAATATGATTTGCTAGCTTGTTGAATTAAGAAATAAACTCTTGCATACCCTCGTGTGCATCCTTCTTCATTTGAGTGAGTTGGGAAAGCAAAGCATGCTCATCTTCTACAACTTGAAACTGAATAATGGTAAAATAGGGTTCACCACAATGAATAGGATCAAATAGTGGATAGGGGGAAATGTGTGATTTTGAATAGGTGTGTGATGAAATATCTATGATGGAAAATGTTGTGGACATACAAACTAAATAAAACAAAAATACTTATCTCAAAAGAAGGTTGATGCAGAAATCACCATTTTCTGATGTATGTGTTCAGTTTCAAAAGATTCTGCAACCTACTCCAAACTGGAAATGCCAAGACAGAGAAAACCTAGAAAACTTGTCTTTCTGAGGTCAGGTCAATTTTGACCCAGATAGCGGGGCACAATCTTACCCCTCACTAAAGGTTGACCTTGACCTAAAATAGCGCTGACAAAAATTCTGTTCGCAGATCCTGGAAGTTCACCGGAAAGGGTATCCAGATCTGCATGCAATTTGTTGTCATGTACCTGTACCTACAAGAAAAATGGTTTTTTTGTTTGGATGAGGAGTTTGCCTTAGCCAAACCCCGGTTTGGAATCAACCTTAATAATGGAATTGAAATAGAGAATGCTAGCAAGTAGTAGAAGTAGATCTAATAATGAAGCTATGATATTCAATAGATATGTAGTTGTATTTCAGATGTAAACAAGTATGTTGATATGAAAGCTTGAACACAACATTAACATATGTAAATCAAAACCTCCATGATTGTATGCTTGGAATCCACCTTGAGGGAAGAATGAATAGATCTTGAAGATGAACAAAGGATTTTGAAGGAAGATCACACCACCATGATGGCTAGATCTAGGGTTTAAATGATGAATCTTGAATGCTTGAACCAAATCCCTTCAAAGGCTTGAATGCTTCCTTGATCGAGAATGCTTGCTTGATCTTGCTTGATGAAATGCTTTCTTGATCACCAATGTCTCCTTGAGAGTGCTTGATGAATGATGGATGAGATGATGGAGAAAATGAGAGAGGAAGGCTTCCTTTTATAGTGATCTAGGGCACAAAATTTTAGAGAGGCCGACATTGGAGAAATAATTCCCAATTAATCTTAACCCCTAGAAATGGACCTAGATTAAATGCAATTTAAGAGTTTACCATTCTGAGAGCGGGAAAATAAAACTTTCCAAAGCCTAATATCCTGAAACCTCCGGAACTTGAAAACTGGACCCAAGGTCAGGGTCAAGGTTGACTCTGACCTAGGTTAGGGTCAAGGTCGACACTGCCCTAGGTCAGGGTCGACCTCAAACTTGACCCAAGAGGTCGAATTTGACCCTGAGGTCCCAGATCTTAAGTTCTCAGGACCAGGTGCTAGGAAAAGCTAGAAATGGGTGGAGAGAGAAGCAGAACAAGGGGAAAAAGCCAGATCCATGCAAAGACCTCATCAAGGTGCTTGACATGACCCATACCACTTACTTGGAGGGCTAAACACTCTTAACATGGAAGTGCTTCCATTTTAAGATAATACATTAAGCCCCCACTTTAGCAAGAGTATGGACTCGATGCAAACTCTTAGTAAAGGAGAAGAAAGAAGAGAGCTAAGTGGATTCACTATGAGATAGAATAACACAAGTCCCTAGGCTAAAGATTCTAACTCAACATACATGCATGAGGGTGCGAAAACATAAAAAGGGGTTAGTACTAAAACAAACCCAAATCAACTAGTAGAGGAAACCTTGCTAATGAAATATTTCCTATACTAATATCATATTTGGAAAGCTATCATAAAAGCATAAATAATTACATAAGAAAGACAAGAGCAACACTATAAATAACATAGCTTCATGATCCAGTTCTAGTAGCATGAAAGTGAAAAGAGAGAAAAGAGAAAGTGATTACCTCGCCCAATAAGATGCCCACCTTATTGTGAATCACCAAGGAGGGAGAGCCAAATAGATGGCCAAACCTAATAGTTCACCCATAAACTGCACTTTGTAATTGTAATGCATCTTCTGACGGCTTCTGGAATATCCATAGATCCACCTTCTTGTATCACTATGAATATGAAATGTGTGTCTCCTCAGGATTTAGCAACTTATGTGCATTACCTTCGAAAGATTTAGCATATTGAAATTTGAAAAATGCGTGTCTCTTCAGGATTTAGAAACTTATGTGTGTTACCTTCAGAGGATTTAGCATATTGAAAATTGAAAAATGCGTGTCTCTTTAGGATTTAGCAACTTATGTGCGTTACCTTTAGAGGATTTAGCATAATGAAAATTGAAAAATGTGTGTCTCTTCAGGATTGAGCAACTTATGTGCGTTACCTTCAAAAGATTTAGCACATAAATGAAAAACTATAGTACAAGGGAGACCCTATATATGCCCCCCTCCTTATCATGGCTTTCTACTAGACATGATAAGGAAGAGGAAGAGGATATCTACTTCACAATGTAAGGAGATATCCTATTTACAACAATGTATACTACATTCTTAGCGAAGGGTATTGACCCCTACATTCAAGAGTATAGATAATCATGAAAAGGATATATCACTTGTGAAAAAGGATCCTCAAAGAAAGAGATCTTATCAACAAGACCCCCACCATAGAGGAGTGCTTTAGATAAAATATCATCTTTCAAAGATAAACTAGGGTAGAAAAAAGATTCAATCATCAAGCCCCCTGCAATCAAGAGGAAGAGGAATCTTTGAATTGAGGAAAATAACTCTAATCACCAGAGCAAGGGAAAGAGTTTATAATGAACATAATTTGCAAAATAGAGAAGAGGTGATGACCTAGGACAACAACCTCTCATATAAAAAGGCTATCCATAGTCAAAACATCGGTCAGTATAATGAAATAATGTTGCCAAATAAACAAATGCCACTAAGCTAAGGAAAGCAAATCCCTAGACAAAGAGAAAAAAAAAAGAACCTTGCCCCCCAGAGATGAGAGCAAGGGATACCTTAGAAAAGATATCTTGAATATAAAATCTATGGATGATTATAAACATAATACAAAACCATAGAGAGAGAGAATAGAAAGAATGCCAATTAAGCTCAAGACACAATATATGCTAAAAGCCTAATGGATCCTAGGAGACTGGATGAAAATACACCTCTTGCCCCCCAGTCCAGAGACAAGAGGAGAATAAATTTATATTCTATTAGGATGAGGGATATCCCCTATATCAAAATTATGAAGGAATTGTAAAACTGCACGAGAATGAGATATAATTCCTAAAGCAGCTCTTTCCCTAACATATATCTTGAAATGTTTACAATCAACAAGTAAATGTGTATTACTATAATGAAAAGGACATTTGTACTTGGATAAAGCATCTTTCAGCATAGGTTTAAAGATTTCTTTCTTGGAATTCATTAACTGAACATACACCTTCTTAGCTACATCTTGATGAGTATCAGGGTTATCTAAGGTAGGTGTAGGAAGAAGAATATTTAGGGGAGGACGATGATCAACATCACCCACCTTGAATTGATATTGTGAACAACCAACACCATACATATCCTATTTAGGGGTATATGAACTGGATACTTGATACCATGCTCATTAACTCCTAGCCCTACACCTCTATAACCTTATTTAGTCACCATATTGAATCCTATAGTGTATATATCATGTAAAGCTTCTACAAGAGGTGATTGTTTATCATGCTCATGAATAAAGGTTGTATAAGGTGGAATAATAGGTTTTGAAGAAGTTTCTTTACCCTTTCCTTTAATATCTTCATGAATTGGAGGAGAAGGTAAATCAGAGAAGTCTTGCACATCCACATCCTGAACTATAGCTTGAATCCCATCATATGTATGGGAAGAACTAGGATTAACAGATGGAGAATTAGGAATTAGATTAGGAATAGGAAGGTTACGAATCAAATTAGGAATGATAGGATTAGGATTAGGAAGATGAGGAGATGGTGTATCATCTACCAAATTCTTCACATAATCCAAAAGAGTAATAAGGCTACCACATAAATCTATAATGAAAGTTTTGAAAGTAGGAAGGCTAGTATCAGTCAATTTCACAAAAGCATAAGCAAGTGCAAAATGAAGGATCATCAACATAATGAAGTGAATGATACTCTCATAAACATCATAGGTATGGTAAAGAGATGCTAAAAGAAGGGTAATAAAGAACATAATCATACACCAAAGCATCTTAACAATCTTCATAGTAAATGAAATGCAAGAAATATTTTTTAGATTTTGTTAAATATATAGATTTTTTTGTATTTTTGAATTAAAATGCAAGAGCATAAAAGAAACCTAATCTTGATGCAAGAAAAGAAAAGACCTAACACCAAAAAGAAGGAATTGTCTAACACAAAAAGGAAATCTAATCACAGTAGAGAATCTAAATCCATAAAAGATAGAGGGTAAGTTTGTTGGGTTCACCAAAATGAATAATGGTAAAATAGGGTTCACCACAATGAATAGGATTAAACAATGGATAGGGGAAATGTGTAATTTTGAATAGGTGTGTGATGAAATATCTATGATGGAAAATGTTGTGGACATACAAACTAAATAAAACATAAATACTTATCTTGAAAGAAGGCTGATGCATAAATCACTATTTTCTGATGTCTGTGTTCAGTTTCAGGAGATTTTGCAACCTGCTCCAGACTGGAAATGCTAAGATAGAGAAAACCTAGAAAAATTTTGTCTTTCTGAGGTCAGGTTGACTTTGACCCAGATAGCAGGTCACAATCTTACCCCTCGATAAAGGTTGATCTTGACCTGAAATAGCTCCAATGAAAATTTTGTTCGCGGATCCTGAAAGTTCACCAAAAAGGATATCTAGATCTTCACTGTAATTCATTGTCCTGTACCTGTACTTGCAAGAAAAATGGTTTTTTTGTTTGGATGAGGGGTTTGCATTAGTCAAACCCCAGTTTGGAATCAACCTTAATAATGGAATTGAAATAGAGAATGCTAGCAAGTAGTAGAAGTAGATCTAATAATGAAGATATGATATTCAATAGATATGCAATTGTATTTCAAATGTAAACAAGTATATTGATATGAAAGCTTGAACACAACATTAACATATGTAAATCAAAACCTCCATGATTGTATGCTTGGAATCCAACTTGAGGGAAGAATGAATAGATCTTGAAGATGAACAAAGGATCTTGAAGGAAGATCACACCACCATGATGGCTAGATCTACGGTTTGAACGATGAATCTTGAATGCTTGAACAAAATCCCTTCAAAAGCTTGAATGCTTCCTTGATTGAGAATGCTTGCTTGATCTTTCTTGATGAAATGCTTTCTTGATCACCAATGTCTCCTTGAGAGTTCTTGATGAATGATGGATGAGATGATGGAGAAAATGAGAGAGGAAAGCTTCTTTTTATAGTGATCTAGGGCACAAACTTCTAGAGAGGTCGATATTGGAAAATTAAATCCCAATTAATCATAACCCCTAGAAATGGACCTAGATTAAATGCAATTTAAGAGTTTACCATTTCAAAACCCGAAACAGCCGACCTAGAAGTGGGAAAATAAAACTTTCTGAAGCTCAATATCCCAAAACCTTCGGAACTTGAAAAATGGACCCAAGGTCAGGGTCGAGATCAACTCTGACCTAGGTCAGGGTTGAGGTTGACCTTGACCTAGGAGGTTGACTTTGACCTTGAGGTCCCATATCTTAAGTTCTCAGGACCAAGTGCCAAGAAAAGATGGAAATGCCTGGAGAGAGAATCAGAACAAGGGGAAAAAGCTAGATCCATGCAAAGACCTCATCAAGGCACTTGACATGACCCCAGACCACTTACTCAGAGGGCTAAACACTCTTAACATGGAAGTGCTTCCATTTTAAGATGATACAGAAACATTCTTCAAACTTGGTTTTTAAAGAGTCACAATCAATGATTGACCCTATAGCCAAATTGTAGAACCAATCTGCAGTGATACCTTGCAAGGTTTTAATAAAAGTCTCACATAAACATCCCAATATTCCAGACCAATCACTCCACATGCAATGTAAAATGCTTTGATATGTTCATTAGGGTGTTGCTTACCATCTCCCTAGAATTTGGGAAAATTCATACGAGAACCTTGGGGTAATGCATGTAATGGCGTAGCAAGATTCAAAGGACCAAAAGTGGTTCCCCATGGACTAGAAGCCATATTTACAATAGTCAAGATATAAGTAGCAGGAATAAGTTGAGTAGTGGTAATTAGTAGTTTCCAGAAAAACTAAGAATTCTCACTGGGAATAGATGTCTTCTTCCGGGAAGGAGGAAAACTAGTAGTTTGGGAAAGAGAAGGGATTTTAGTAAGCAAGTCAAAATGATCTTGTTGGGCCTATCTTGATCCAGTAGAACTTGATGAATTTTTAGCCTTCTTTTTACGAGCATAAACTTGTGCAAATCTCTCTAGTGTGATAACCCGTGGAATTCAAACACAAATAAAAAAGGATATAAAACTTCAAAAAAAAGTTTGAGGCTTCTAAATGCATTCGTGTCCCCAACAAGGTCTCCGAAAATTATTGGGGGATATTTTGCAATTGATATCTTTGGGGAAAAATCTAGTTACAAAATAGGGATACCAACCAAAACGTATGAGACAATGTCTCTCCTACCTTAAAGGGAAGGCTCCCCCTTCTCACCATTTCTTGGATCAACTCAAGGTAAGCAAGAAGTTAAGAGATTATCAAAATAGGATGTTACAAATATTCCTTCTTCTTATCTTTCAAGAAGAAATCCACTTACCCAAAGAATGAGTAATGGACAAATCTTTTAATCTCTAAACTACTCTTCTATCTAAAAGCTGGAAGCAGTGATACCAATAAACTAACACCAACTTGTAGGTTGATTGAAAAGTGTATTAGCTTGGATCTAATACCTTTTTATCTATTCTATAAGAAATACCTCTACCATTGGGGCACATAGACTTCTAGAAGTAGAGATTTTCTAACTATTCTAACAAAGTGCATGAAAATAAGATGGTAATATAACCTACAGTCATAGCTTCTAGTTTTATATTACCACAATCATTCCCAATCACAACTTCGACTCTGATTGTTTCTAATTTTCAATTTGATCTTAACAAAACATAAGAATCATGTAAATATAAAGACAGTAAAACCAAACTGCAGTCACGACTTCCAATTTGATTCACCACATTTGCACTTAGTCACAAATTTAGCTCCAATTATTTCTTTCTATTTATTTTACTCTAAAATAGTACTACAATCAGAGTTATACTTGCACAAGTTTGGCAGAGCTTTCTTGCATAAAATAAAGATGGTTTTTACAATGAGAGGCTCATTCCTTTTATAGGAAAAGAAATGAGAAAAAGGAGGAAAAAGTGGGAGCAACTCAACCATGTCTTTGACCCAATAAAACTAGGTGAGAATAATTATTGGATTACATGTCATAAGGACATGTAATCGAATTACATGTAATTTCATTGCATGCAATTCATCTTCTCTAATCAACTTATATACAAGTGATCTCATTACACATAAGGTGATGTGGAGTTAGAGTTAGTGTGTGGTCCAAAAAATATGTGCATAGAAACTAGTGTAAGAGGGATAATACAATAGCATGGAGTTGGAACATGTGTGGTCTCCATAAAGCATGTGATAGTCTCTTGATTGCTAATACTTTATCAAAAAGGCACTTGAAATGCCCAAAGAATGCATCTTGCACTCTCTTGTAATGGTATTTGCTCTGTATAAGCATGATTTGATCATGATATTCCCAAATGGGTACCAGTGATCGATCACCTTTAGTGGAGAGTCTAGAAAATGTTCCTATGGCTGCAACAATGTAGACCAAATAAGAATTCATATAGAAAGGTACCGATG
This sequence comes from Chamaecyparis obtusa, assembly GCA_027943335.1. Lineage (NCBI taxonomy): Eukaryota > Viridiplantae > Streptophyta > Pinopsida > Cupressales > Cupressaceae > Chamaecyparis > Chamaecyparis obtusa. Next base: position 405,305 of record BSBK01006053.1, read on the forward strand.
TACCCACGTGGCTCAATTGTTCACACAATATTGTGCTTACAAGTTCTCCCAAGTAGATTGGTTCTTTATTCTCAAGAATTTAAAAATGAATTTATACAACCATGGTTCATAATTACAATAATCCTTGAGACCACGGATTCTACTGAGGAGTGTTATTAGGTCATTAACTTCTGAAGAAAATTCAGATCTTTGTATTGTCTTTGGCCATCTAGAGAAATTTGACATTTTATTAACCAGCCATTGGTCATTCATGTATCTTTGATAATCTGACTTATTTTGGCTCCATTGTTGTATGGATATATCCTTAGACAAATATGCACATTCAGGACTTGGAGGAATCCTGAAAATTTGTTCAATGACATCTAGGTCCAAACTAATAATCACTTTTCTATCTACATCTTTGACTATTTTCCCCTTGGGATTGAAATGGTGCGCACACTCAAAGACAAATTTAGGTTCCAAAGCATCCATAGTGAAAGTAGAAATTAAGTGAATATTACTCCTCTTGATGCATCGTAGTTCCCTATTGGTAGGATCTTCAAGTCTTTGCAAGAAATTGGTCATGTCAACATACCCAATTCTTGTATTTGAGATTTGATCCAAAGATGATGAAACGAGTGAGGTTGTAGAATGAGCTAGCTCCTTATCATAGTGATATTTCATTTTTCCTTTAGCTTTTGTTGGTGTTGACATATCCTGTGCTGCAGCATGGAAATTCCAAAGGGTAAATACGTCATCTAAAGAGATTGGATCAATGAGAGGATTGGCTTGCAATGAACAATCTATGAAGAACAAGGTATTTGAAGTATTGATTAGATACTCACATAACACACATGTTGGCTAGAAATGAATTGAATGGCACATGCATATGGATAATTAGGAGAAAAATAAGACTTGTGAAGGTGGATTGCATGTAGGATTTGTTTGTATGGCCAACAATGCAAGTTGGAAACACATGGAAATTTGTAAATGGTAATTTTGGTATTTAAAAGAGTGACCTTTTACCAAAATTAGATTCTTGAGAGGTGATTACATGTAATGGAGAATGACATGTTTTCACATGTAATAGACTTAGGAGATGCAATTACATGTGTTGGAGAATGAAGGATAAATTGGCATGAATGGATGCACTTGCATTCTTGAGGGAATGATTTCAACTTTCTTCAAAAACAAGAAACAAACAAGCAAGCAAACAAGAAAGAAAAACACAAAACATACCTCTTACTATTGACTCAAACATGTCAAAACTTGAAACTAATCTTCACATGCAATTTCATTTTTTTAGTGTAGGGTGATTTTTATGCATTGACAAAGAGAAGATTTCAACTTATTTAAACACAAAAATGAAAACATGGGTTGCATTAGAACAAATGGATACAAATGAACTAAAAAAATACAATATTGTAGGAAAATATATGAAATACAAAAATAAAAATCAAATACATTCACTTACTTGGAGCTCAATGAGCAAAAAACGGAAGAAAAAGAAGTTGAGATGACTTTGTCTTCTCCAAAATCGGACTCTTGAAGTGTATTTGCATCCAACAACTCAAAAACCTTTGACCATTTCCAAGTTGCAAAGAATGATCTCAAGATGCAACAACAAGCCACATTTTTACTTGCCTTTGATAAAAAACAACTTGCAAAAACCTTCCAAAGCAAAATGATTTACCAAGAACAAGCTTTCTAGGTGTTTTTGATGAGAAATGCATTCAAATGATGCCCTCACATGAGTTGTTTTGGGTTGAGAATGTACAAAACTTGCTCTTGGAAGAATGAAAAATGCATATGGAGGTAAAAATAGACTCTAGATATGCATGTGCATGGTTTATTTTGCAAACAAATCCCCTTTGTTGATACTCCCAACCGAAAATGATTCTCTAATGTATTGCTCTTTTAACTCTTTCCATGATGAGTACCTATGAACTTGTAAACCCACAAGAACAATATTATGAAAATTTACACATACCAAATTGAAAATTAAAATATTGACTAAACATGCACATCCCAAGGGAATTTCTCCATGCCTTTGGTTGGAAGGAGGGAAACTACGTTTTAGTTTTGATCATGTGTAGCATTCTCTAGAATAGCTGGCATCCCTTGTCAATGCATTCACATTTTGCATTCAAGGGCCATTAGGTGGAGGGCTAGTTATGTTCATATATTGATAGTTTTATTCAACACATGTCAACTTACACTGAATCAACTTCTTTCATCTTATCATAATGAACCTGAAACTATTTGACATTAAATTTCTACCTCAAGATAAGTGACGCAAGGTGAAGGGTCAAGAGGGGCCAAACAATGGCACACCCTAACGATCTAGCCTGCTCAACAACATGCGAAAACAATAACACACAACGGTGAGAGAGAGAATGTAGAGTCTTTCAATTATTTTTCATCAAATAGAATCATACATGCTGAGCTGTAAGGCCTTCCCAGTTAGGGCCAGATATTACAATGTATTACAGAAGTTCTCAAACATGTGAGGATCTGTGAACAATCTCTATTCTTACTATCTTCTATCTTCTACCTAAAAATTGCCTCTAAACTACAACCAAACAACTACATTTATACAAGAGTCTACCGAATCGAGTCGGCCTTCAAATCCATAATCAACGGAAGGAACGGTCATATCTGGGACCACACACTTCCCAATGATGGATTCCAACATTAAATCCATGACCCAACATAAATGCACAAGTCGACTCAATAGGAAATCAAAAAGAAACTACTCAGTAAGAAAGGATGACCGAGCAATAGACATGCATCACCGAGCGCTAGTAAAACAACCAACTGCCTAGGAGATAACTGACCAACTACTGACCAACTCGATCAAAGAAGAAACCGAGCAACACAGACAAACTCCAAAATGTTTTTGGTGACACAGGATTGCCAAAGACCTGAGATGCTCCTACATCAGACACTTGGGTTTATTTTGAAATGATTCTCTGAATCATTTGGTAGGTATGATCTAAGTTGCATCCAAAATAGACTGTGAAATCCAAGAACTGCCTTCCATCAGTCTATTCTTCCACTTTACCATATACTCCATATATTGTTTTCCTCTTGTATTTTTGCCAACTCTTTGCTTCAGGATCTACTCAACTTCTTCATTCTGCTTCTTAGGATACTCTGTCGGTACTGTCACTTCTTCATTAGGTTCATGATACTCATACAAATCAACAATGTTGAAAATCGGTGATATGTCCATGTCATCAGGTAACTCAATCTCATATGCATTTCCACCGTCAAATTTCCTCAAAATCTTGCAAGGTCCAAACTTCTTCATCTTCAGCTTCCCATATGTTCCAATAGGAAATCAACCTTTCTTCAAATGAACCATCACTTCATCATCAACATCAAAAGTCTTATGTCTTCTTGATCTATCAGCTCTGTCTTTGTATATCTGATTACTTTCTTCCAACTTCAGCTTCACATCTTCATGCAATGTCTTCATGTACTCAACAAATTTTACTCCTTCAACACTTCTCTTACTTTCATCAGCAATGTCTCTCAAATCAGATATACCTCTTAGTTGTGCACCATTCACAATCTCAAATGGTGTCTTTCCAGTACTCCTATTCACTGAATTATTATATGCAAACTCTACTTGTGCCAATACATAATCCCAATTACTCGGCGTGTCTCCAACTAAACATCTCAAAAGATTTCCCAAACTTCTGTTCACAACTTCAGTTTGTCCATCAGTTTGTGGGTGAAATCTAGAACTATATTTCAACTCAGTGCCAAATTTATTCCAAAGGGTTTTCCAAAAGTATCCAACAAATTTACTATCTCGGTCAAAGATAGTACTCCTCGGTAATCCATGCAATTTGATAATTTAACTTAAAGAAAAGATTTGCTACATGTACTGCATCTGATGTCTTTCTACAAGGTATAAAATGTGCCATCTTTGAAAATCTATCTACCATAACAAATATAGAATCATTACCTCTTACTGTCTTCGGTAAGCCAAGAACAAAATCCATACTGATGTCAATCCAAGGTTTCTTAGGTACAACAATTGGTACATACAATCTAGTATTCTGACTTACTCCTTTTGCAACTTGACAAATTCCACAACTTTTCACAAATTTCTGAACATCTTAATACAACTGCGGTCAATAGTACTTCTCCTTAAGCAAATTCCATGTTTTATCAATACCAAAATGTCCAGCTAAACCACTACTATGTTTCTCCTTTATCAAATTAGTTCTCATTACTCTTCTCGGTATACACAACTAAATACCTTTAAACAACATGCCTTCCTGAATAAAATATTCATCCCATTTAGTATCTTGTTGATCTTGAATAGGTGCTCTGCACTTTCTCCATGGCTCAGAAAAATCAGGGTCAAACTCATAAGAATCTCTCATCTCATCAAAACCAAGAACTTCAATTTTCATCTCAGTCATCAAAGATCTTCTTCTAGTCAATGCATCGGCAACTCAGTTAGTGACTCCACTCTTATGCTTTATCACAAATGTATAACTCTACAAATACTCAACCCATTTCATATGTCTCTGATTCAACTTATTATAACTACCCAAATATTGTAAAGCCTTATGATCAGTATACAACACAAATTCACTCGGTATCAAATAATGTCTCCATTTCTTCAGTGCTTGAACAATAACATAGAATTCTTGATCATACACATAATATTTCCTTCTAGCATCATTCAAATTTTCACTAAAGAAAGCAACAGGTTTACCTTCTTGACTCAACACAACTCCAATTGCACTTCCACTTACATCACATTCTACTTGAAATACTTTACTGAAATCAGGTAATGCCAAAATAGGTAATTCAACAACCTTCTACTTCAGAGTCTCAAAACTTTTGTTAGCTCCATGTGTCCACTTGAATTCCCTTTTGTCTCCTCTCATAGTCTCAGTCATAGCATTACAAATTGAAATAAAATTCCTTATGAACTTTCGATAAAAAATTTCCAAACCATGAAATGATCTTACCTCACTAACATTCACAGGTGTAGGCCAATTCAAAATAGCTTCAACCTTTTCAAGATCCATCTTCAAACCATCAACTGAGATCACAAATCCCAAATACACAATTTCTTCTTTCATGAATGAACACTTTTTTAGATTTATCAGCAACTTTTCTTCTTTCAATCTCTGCAAAACTTGTCTAACATGCAATAAATGTTCTTCTCTGGTCTTACTAAATATTAGAATGTCATCAAGATATACAATCACAAACTTACCCAAGAATTTCTTCAAAACTTCATTCATTAGCCTCATAAAAGTACTCGGTGCATTAGTTAAACCAAAGGGCATAACCAACCACTCATACAAACCTTCTTTTGTCTTGAAAGCAATCTTCCATTCATCACCTTCTCTGATTCTGATATGATGATACCCATTTTTCAAATCAATTTTGGTGAAATACTTCTCTCTAGTCAAACTGTCCATTATGTCATCCATTCTCGGTATAAGAAACCTATACTTCACTGTTATCTTATTGATTGCTCTGGAATCAATACACATTCTCCATTCTCCATTCTTCTTTGGTGCCAATACAATAGGTATTGCACAAGGACTCAAACTTTCTCTGATCAAACCTTTCTCTAGCAACTCTTGAATCTATTGGTTCAATTCTTGATTCTCGGTAGGTGTCAACCAATGACGTGCCTTGTTTGGTAAACTAGCTCTAGGGATTAGATCCATGCAATGATCAATGCTTCTTTTCATTGGCAAACCATCAGGTACATTGTCAGAAATGATATCATTGTATTTAGTGAGTAACTTATCAATCTCGTCAGGAACATTATCCTTTGTTTTCTTACTCGGTTTGTTAGGAATAACAACAAAACATACATCATTCTTCTTCAAAGAGTTAACAAACTTTCTTCCCTCCATCAAATAAACTTTCACATATGTGCAAACATTACTAATAGGTTCTTCCATCAAAGGTAACAAGATTTGTTTCTTTCCATCAGACACAATAGTATACTTATGCAATCTTCCATCATATATAGCATGTCTATCATATTGCCAAGGTCTACCCAACAAAATATGACAACAATCCATAGGCATGATATCACATAACACCTTATCATAGTACTTTCCAATCTTCAAATTCACATAACATTGTTCACTTACCAGGAACATATGCTCATCTTTGATCCATGATATCTTATAGTGCTTCGGATGTGCCAGCCTTTCCAACTGTAATTTTGTGACCATCTCTTCAGATGCCAGATTCTCTGAGCTACCACTATTAATGATTACCTTCCAAACTTTGTCAGAAACTCTACATTTGGTCTTGAACAAACTTTTCCTTACCAGATCTTCCTTTTTGCTTTCATTCCATAGTGCTCTCCTTACCATCAAGTTATTTTCTTTCTCAGGTTCATTCGGTGATTCTTCTTGCACCAAAGCATTTCTACTACTACCAGCCTTCTTACTAGCATGTGTATATTCAAAAGATCTATGTCCTTCTTCTCCACAATTGTAACAAGTTACTCAGAAACTTCTTCTTCTATAACCACCTCGGTAGTTACTGCCTCTGCCTCTAGATGAACTTTCACCTTTCCACTCGGTCTTGCCTTTGTCCAAATTTGTCTTTTTTGGTTCAGATATACCATTTTCACCATTAGATCTACCTCTTCCTCTAGGGAATCTACCACCTCAACCTCTTTGTCTTTGCTCATGTCTCTTGTTCAATTTCTCCTCGGCCTTCAATGCAAATTGATAAGCCTCTTCGATGCTCTCCAACTTGACCAAACTAATTTCCTCTTGGATGGAAACTCTCAAACCATTTAGGTATCTAACAATTCTTTCCACATCATCTTCATCATGTATAGATCTAATATCTAATCTATAGAATTCCTCAATATATTCTTTTACCAAGCTATCTTTCTACTTCAAACTTAGCATTTGTCGAACTAGGTTAATTTGATAGTCACAAGGTAAGAACTTTCATTTTAACTTATTCACTATTTTATTCCATACCTTGATTTTGTCTTTGCCTTTCCTCTTCAGCTGTAGATGTTCCCACCATAAGGATGCTTGACTTTTCAACTTTGTGCTTGCAATCTTCACTTTCTTGTCTTCAGGAATGTTTTCATACCCAAAATACTTTTCCATCTCGGTGATCCAATACACCAATTCATCAGAATCTAGTTTTCCACCATACTTAGGAGGATTGAAATGTGGTGTAGTCTTCAGACTTGTCAAAGCCTTCAAAAATCTTTCTTCACCTTGATCCATAACAGGTGCAGGTTCTGCATTCACCTGTTCTTCCTCAACTTCATCATCACTAACATCTTCAAGATGTCTACCTCTTCTTTGGGCTGTTTCAACAACTTCTAATCTAGTAGCAATCTTCCTTAGCATATCTGCCAATCTTGGATCTGCATCTCGCCTGCCATGAACCATCTTGACAACCCTCTGCAATTGTAGGTCAGATTGCAATCTGCTACCCGATAATAATCAACTAGGGTTTCCCAAGAGGAACCTACAAACCTAGATCTGTAGACCTAGATCAAGATCTCACCTCGCTCTGATACCACCTGACGCAAGGTGAAGGGTCAAGAGGGGCCAAACAATGGCACACCCTAATGATCCAGCCTACTCAACAACATGCGGAAGCAACAACACACAACAGCGAGAGAGAGAATGCAGAGTCTTTCAATTATTTTTCATCAAATAGAATCATACATGCCGGGCTGTAAGGCCTTCCTGGTTAGGGATAGATATTACAATGTATTATAGAAGTTCTCAAACATGCGAGGATCTGCCAACAATCTCTATTCTTACTATCTTCTATCTTCTACCTAAAAAATGCCTCTAAACTACAACCAAACAACTACATTTATACAAGAGTCTACCGAACTAAGTCGGCCTTCAGATCCATAATCAATGGAAGGAACGGTCAGATCTAGGATCACACGCTTCCCAATGATGGATTCCAACATTAAATTCATGACCCAACATAAATGCACAAGTCGGCTCAACATGAACTCAAAAAGAAACTACTCGGTAAGCAAGGATGACTGAGCAACAGACAAGCATCGCTGAGCGCCAATAAAACAACCGACTGCCTAGGTCTGTCAAAGAAGAAACCGAGCAACACAGAAAAAATCCAAAATGTTTTTGGTGACACAGGTTTGCCAAGGACTCGAGATGCTCCTGCATCAATAAGATGTATAGCTTAAAATATATCCATATTTATATATCCAACCTCATCTTTGTAAATGCTATTAGCTAGAGCGTTGGCAACAATAGATAATACTAGCAATTGCACCTTAATATGCAATGGGTACGTTGAAGATATGTGGAAGGGGAACATAAAATGTGAAATTCAAAATGAATTGACAGAAGGTGCAATCCTATCAATTATAGCTTCAAATCAACTTATACATCCATTTATAAGGATCTAAATATGACTAAAACAAAACTCAATCAATATGAATGGTAAATACAATTGATTGTATATCTACCTTTATAATTATATATAATTCTTTTAATCTGAATCTTCATTAAAATTTATTAGATAAAATAATATTTATAGTATTGTATATTTATAATATATATTTAATTTATTTTTATTTAATATAATAAAATGCTTAGAATGCTTTTCTTTATTGTTTATTTTATATACAATTAATTATAATATAATAAATATGTTCATTTATAATAAGAAAATTGAATATGTGATATCTAAAATATGTTGATAGATAATAATTTATATTATAGAAAATACAGACTATGCTTACATGCATTGATTTATATTTGGCATTTTAAATTTTACATTTTGAACTAAATTAATGATTTATGATTGAGAAATTGTATAGGAAAAAAACAATATATAGTAATAAAGAATATTTTAAATCCAATCATTAAATACATTATTCCTTCAACTTCTATTATCTTTCTTCTTTTTAATATCTTTCTTTATAGTCCCCTTTATACTCTATAGAGAATAGATTAATTATAGATACATTAAGCAAGTAATTATATATATTTAATTTATTTACTATTAATTTTAATGTTAATTATTTTTAAAAAATTGACATTAAACATATATATATATTTTCTTTTTATCAGATGGTTCCTTCATCATTGTTGATTGCGAAACACATGGCTATCTTAATGACTGATCTCAAAAGTGAACCCAATTTTCTCAGAGAGAATAAGTTTTGAGGTAAAAATCAATCTAAACTTCTGATTAAATTATTTTTTCAACTATATGAATAAATTAAAATATTAACCCAAGTTTAATGACCATTTTAATAGAAAAATTTATTAAATATTACTTCATTTTAAATTTTATATATATATATATATATATATATATATATATATATATATATATATATATATATATATATATATATATATATATATATATATATATATATATATATATATATATATATATATATATATATATATTATTTTTTTAATTTTTTTCTAATATTTATCTTTATGATTTTCAATCCTTATTATAATTATGGTAAAATCAAAATTTTAATTTATCTTTCTCTTATTTAAGAAAAAAAAATCTTTTAAAAAAATATTCAAGAATTTTTACTGCAGATAAATTTTTTTCTAATTTTAATTACTAAAGTTTTAGTAACTTCAGAATATCATAAAATCTTATATATGAAAAAAAAACAACAAAAATAACAAAACTTTTTTGGAAAAAAAAACATATATATATTTATCTAAGAGTTATTGTTTAAGCACCCATGTATGCCATATAGATATGATTGATGGGTATTTTGGACCACAAGCAGATCTGCTTCTACCGACATAAATTCACGTTGCTTTGTGAACAACAAAACAATCGTAAATAAAAAAGTAAAATGACAAAAATAATTGACCCAAAATTAACTAACGGTCCTTGATGGGTGTCTTGTCTTATTTCCTTCACCTTACATGCATGTATATACATGTGCCTTTCAATGTTTTTGCCATTTTTAATAAATGTATTCTAAACTTTAGTTCATTGTTAACGCTATGTTCCTGTTATTACTAATATTTTCATTCAAACAGTTGAAGAGAAAATAAATCTCCAGATCATGAATCTAATAGCGCAAAAACTCTAAGGTACTGTCTGAAAAAATGCTTGTAAGGAATTGACGAAACATGCAGATTTTGTTAAGGAAAAGGTCTTTTTTGAAGATTATTATATATTTGCTAGTTTGTTTATTGTATCATGATTTTGTCTTCAATTAGATGGATTTACTCTCCATTACTAGACATCCAAAATGTTATGCTGGTAAGTGAGACTACAAGCAACATCCATAATCTTCCATATTTTTCTTGTAAGGACTATTTTTTTTTTCTTTCTCATTGACATTGTTATCTGCATCACACAAGTTGTACAGAGTCCTGAGGTAAGCACAATTAATAACTATTTGTTCACATAAACATTAAAAAATTGTAATATTGATGCGTGTTTACTAGTAAGGCTTTAACACAAGATTAAGCTACCATTCTTGTTTCAGATTTTAGTGTTGGGGTAAGTATAGTAAATAGAAGCATAAAAAAACTTGCTTATGAGAATGATTTTTTCATATCAATAAATTTTAAATCATTTTCATATAAAAAAGATGGAGATTGGTTTCTTAGAACCCAGTATACATCTTATGTTTTTTATTTCATCTTTAGTGCTAATATTTGTTTTCCTCAATACCTTTTGGATTTTAATATTTTTGCATGTGGCAAACTGTATTCTATTGGTCAATTTTTTGTGTTTTTAGAACTGTGGTTGATTATTAAAATTATTTTTAAGAAAAATGACATATTGTATTATTCTTTGCTCTTCTTTGGCTGATGAATTAATTATTTTTTAATATTCATAGATGATTGTTTGCAGGGCTTCTTCTGCTAGAAAGCAAGTAAAAATTTAGACATCTAGAATGAGAAAGTTGTTAGCAGTTAAGTTAAATTCATGTGATGGAGATGCTTTCCATTTTTTGGGGCATTATTATAGTCAAGTTACAAAAGATATGAACAGGTCTATAAGGTGTTATCAGAAATGTGTCACACTCAACCCCGAAGATTCAAAAGTAGGGATATGGATACACATACATACACACTTTTCTATTTTATTAGTCTGAATTATGTTTATTAATTAATTTGTAGTCATTTTTAATTTGGAAATTATTATTGGGTAATCTTATATCCAAAATAAAAAGAAGTGCAAAGGGTTTTATAGTCAGGATGAGTAACAACGGTTGAAAAAAATGTCAAAAACATAATTTAAAAAGGGTTTTTACATTTTAAACAACTGTTTGAAAATTTTTCTAAGCCAACCTAAAGGAAAGGTTTTATAACATGATTGCATGACAACATTTCACAAAATGTATGAGCCAAAAGCAAAACCAAGGGCTTTTATAAGGCTCTACATAAAAATAAAATTGCTTCCTAATTTTTGTAGGATGAATTCATAGGAAAGAAAACCAAATATGACAAAATTTTGAATAAATCTTTAGATTAAAGAAGTGGAGGAGCGGCTCTATTCACAACTTGCGGAGTTGTAGGCAGAATAGGTTCTTCAGGCCTGAGATTACAATCATCAAATCACTTCTCTCCAGCAACAATTGGCACAAATGCAAGATCTTGTTGCACAATTTCAATGTAATCACTAATAATGATTTTGGTACCAAATTTGTTTGTGCAGAATGAAGAATGGATATGTAAATTTTGCATGTACAAAACATAATAAATGAAGCAATGACATTGTTGTGTAAATCCCATTAAATTTATTTTGTTAAAATACATATATTTTTTTGAAGATCTATATTCAAACGAAAGGAAAGTTTTAAATGAAAGAAAAGTTTAAAGTTTTGAATGTTGTCTAGTAGATTAGGTTTAGATCAACAGAAGTATCAATTTCATCAAATCATAAAATATTATTTAGATGATTGTGGCATGTTTCGTTGTTGTTCATAAAATGTTCATATAGACCAGTTTGTTGGTCTCCAGAATCAAAATTTCTAGTGTCCAGAATTAAAATTTATGTTATATTTTTTTATCAAATAATATGTGGCTTTCTCCAACCCCACGTCTATAAAATATGTTAGACATTGTCCCCCAACATTCTATTGTTCTGAATATTGATCACTGATTGTGATCTAAATTTTTGATGCAGGAAATCCTACTAATTCCTACAATTATATCTAAAAATAATTTAACAGCGACATGAATTATGGAAATTTAATATCACTGATCAGTAAAATTTAATTTAATTTGTCAAAGCAGAATAGTTATTGCACAAACTTCATAATTATTTTAATAATGTTTAAAAGATCAAATAATCTAAATATTCAAGATTGAACCACACAGAAATGAAGAAAACATCAATTATCAAATCACAATCCTTATTTTTAACGATTTCCTTCTTTTCTCTGAATAAAAAAACCTTTACAGATAATCAAGTTGATTTTTAGAACCAATGACTAATATAAATTTTGATCTTTTTAAAATCAATAATTCTACTATAAATTTTTATCAAGTAAATCTAACGTCTTTTCCTATTTAAACGTTGAATGTGATAAATCTATAAAAAAGTTAAGGTGCTAATTCAAACCGACAACTTATTTCACTCAACCTGATGAAGAACATTTTTGTTACTCTTGCACTGCTTCAATTGCAATTTCATGATCACATACATGTTACTCCTATTTGAGCATTAATGGTTGTCATTAGTATCATTCACTCAGTAAAGGATACAAACAAGACAATCGGTCAAAACGCATAAACCTTATACACCGAGCAAGATAAAAGGTAGATCTCTAAGTTAACCAAAAATGGATTTGACTGAGTACTCTTACTGAGCCAGATGATTACCAAGTACCAAGCATAGTGGTCATTGAGTATTCATATGAACCGAGCACCAATTAATTATCGAATGAAGAATGTAGTGAACACTGAGTAAAATAGGAAATGACATAGCAGTTTGAAATGGCACAATCATCAATGCAAGTAGTTCACATCGATCAGAAAATAGTTTACCAAGATCGAGACATAATTAAATATGGATGTAATCATTAAATTATTGATGGTTTCTATGTACTGTAAGATCTAGGTTATTTAGTTTCACCGTTGATCTTAGGTTTTCTAAGATATTGTAAAACCATAATTAGGTCAAGTTAGTTTGATATAAAATGTGTAAAGATGTCATTATGAGAGAGTATCATCAAGGAGTAGCCACACTAAGGACATTAGAAGATCGGATAGGGTTTTTGACAGAAGGATTTGAGAGAAGTATTTAGTTTTTCAGAACATACACAAGGCTACCAAGTAGAACAGAAGGACACATACATCACTACAAGGTGATATCTTTATGGTATATTATAGATCTGAATCAGACAAGAGAGTTTCTAATAATAGATACATTTTACTATTACTATTTAACCATTGTAGTAGATTCAAAATCTCCTAACAGAGGGGTGAACCCACAATAGCGGGTTACACTTTTTTGCCTGAATGGACACTGAACTCTACATTTTGAAAAAAACTTTCACATTCAGATGTATATTGTTGTTAAACCATTTGAAATCGAAAGATGAAGTAAATTAGAGTCTTTTAGGATTTTATATCTAGATTCTAAATATATTTTTATTTTTATTTTTAAATTGATTTGTATGGTTTTTTCTTTCTCCCATGAAAACTAGTATGTGGTTGAAAACTTCATTTTCAGAGAGTTACATTATTTTCATAGAGCATAACATTTTTTCTAAAATAGATATTAATATTCTTATTTCGAATTTAGTTTTGTAACATCCATACGGAGGGCATGCAATTGGTTTGACAACATTATCACTATTATTATACATTTTATTAATGTTTGAAGTTGACTAAATCGTAATTTTGACATACCTTAACTACATAGCTTATAACTTGTCGTGTATGTATCCAATTTGATTTTTATTTATTTTTGATAGAAAGAGACATTCAATACCTAGGGCATAGATATTTTTTAGAATTTTTTTCTCTCATTTAATATTTTTCCATAAGCGTCAAACATAGAGGTAGACATACGGTGAAATATCTATGTTTAGTAAAACTAAAAATACAAAGTGAATAATAAACTTAATATATATTAATATTATAATCATTGGAAATATTTTTCTCAGTAGTACCTTACTACATAGATATGCTTGTCAAATGGATTCATTTGATCTACCAAAAGATAAAGTCAAAGTGATTTTTTGGACCAGCATTTTAATAGGTGCGAAGGAGACTCCATTGTAGGTATGAATGAGGAGTATAGATGTTATATCAATGTTTTTCTTATCTAAGAGGCTTTGAGCTAACCATTTGTAATTAATTCCTTCAAACACAACCTCTCAAGGCTTAAATCATCATATTTTATTAAAAATGTGTTATTTCAGCAAAAATCAGCATGTCTAAAAAAGTGTAACCCACTATTGTGGGGTCACCCAGAGTGGACTTAACCATTCTTAGTTAAATCTATTAACCAAGTACACATATGTATTGTGTTGTTAAAATCCTCTAACCAGGTAGATCTAGCTAATATTATTGTTACTCTTAATAGGGTAAGATCACTAGAAGCGATCACAATTTTGTAGCCTTAATCGACATGCTTTGTTACTACAGTAGTGAAGATTTGTGAGTGTCATCCCCACCACAATTTTTACCTTCCTACAAGGGTTTCCGTGATACCAAAATATTTGTGTTATGTGTATGAAGTTTCATGAATGGCTTATTGATTAGATTACATGCAATTACATTTTCAGTTATATTTGAACGTATGTTTCATACAATGGATTCGGTCAGTCAATGCTATCTACACCTGCAAAGTTATAGTCTTGAAAAGTTTTGAAGGTACTGATTCACCCCTCCCCTTTCAGTACTTATCTTTCCATAATCCTAACAAGGCCATTATTATGTAAAATAAATCCATATTACCTAAACCTTGATTTCACGCCAACATTCTGGTGAATTCATTTTAGAATGTTTTGGTGGAATTCACTGACTTAGACGATGACAAAACTGCCTCCAACTAAATTTATTCTTATAAAGTTTTTTTGAAAAGTGATCATTACTAATAATTAAAAGAAAAATTCTTTATTTGTGAATGAAAAAAATAATTAAACCCCCAACAAAAATATGAATAACCAATCAGAAAAAGGAAATATTCTTTAAATATTTCAAAATAAAAATAAAGGCACTGTTAAACATTATAAATCATGGGAAATATTTTATAGTGCATGGTTTTCAAGGAAAACTAATGCATGATGCTTTCAACCGAAAACATTAGTTTTTGCCTATATATATAGGTGAGACTAATAATTAAAGGGGGCACACCTAAAATTAAGGGCCTATATGTAAATTAAGTTAATAGAGAGAGAAAATATTTAGATATGTATTAATTAAATTCATAGAAAAAATTTCAATGATGCATGGAAGACTTGGACACTAAAATGGGGCCTAGTTAAGGACCAAAATTGTACTACTTATAATTTAGGATGCTACATTTAGACTCCAATTTAGTGGGAGCATGAAACTACTTCATAATCATGGTAAACTAGAACAAAGCATTGGAAAGAGACTTCATCAAGGTAAAGGCTATAAGGAAAATACCAAGCACCCAAATGACTTAGGTCCTTATCAGTCTAAAACCAAGAGAAAAGAAACATCTATATGAAGGGCATGAACAAACTAGCCTAGTAAGGTTAAACTTACTATGGTCCATGTAGAGAGAGAGAGAGAGAGAGAGAGAGAGGAGAGAGAGAGAGAGAGAGAGAGAGAGAGAGAGAGAGAGAGAGAGAGAGAGAGAGAGAGAGAGAGAGAGAGAGAGAGAGAGTCTAGCAAGTTGTGTTATGCTAGTGAACCCGTCCCCAAGGATAAATAAGAAAATCATTGTATGCAAGGAAATATACTACAAATAGGTTTGATCCTAGGAAAAAAGTTATTTCTAAACAAATCCACAAAGAAAATTGTGCAAAAAGATTGACCCGGGGAAAAATGTTATTTCTAAAGGAATCTAGTAAGAGGAGATTACAAAGCAAGACAACATTTTCTAGGTAATCTAAAACAATGATTGCGAAATTGGATTTGTGGTTTGCATAACGTGTATAAAAGAGAAAAGTGATTTCCCAATGTTAAATTAATTGTGTACGCCTTAACAAGAGAAATATCATTAAAGTAGCATACATGAATAAAAAAGACAATCATATTTCTACTATGATATGACCCAAACCAAGGACACATCAAGGAAAATAAAGCACATGAAAAAAAGGAGCACAAAGGGATCTACTAACTCTTGTGTCAGTATGCATAAGTGATAACTCATGTATATCAATAATAATAATGATTTGACCTCATCCATCAAAGGTAGTATAACTACAAGCACAATTGAAGAAGAGAACATAAGAGAAGCAAACACAAGTCTTTTTGGGTGAACATTGCAAAGACCAAAAATATAGATGGTTGATATCACTTTGCATCATCCCCAAGAAGACAACACATAGGCACACTTACAACAATAACACACGTACAACATTACATATAGACAACATTCAGAAGAATTGAGATACAAATAGATAAATGCCACAACATATTCAATCCCTTTATAATCTTGTGCCTACATAACAAAAAGGGTCATTTAAAGAAATATAAATAATAACATATAAAAAAAAGAAGCACATCACAAGGGAAGCACGTTATGAACAAGAAAACACACAAAAGAATACATTGCACAAGAGGATCTATTCAAGCATATCATCTACCAACCCTTCTTTTTGAATATTTTTTAGGGAAATTTGAAAATATGTAAGAGGAGAAAAATTGAGCATGGTATATGGAGCTACTACAAGTTCCAGAAAGGACCATACTCTAACGATGAGTCACTTTATTTGTCATAAGAAACAAGGGATGATGCTTTGGAAAATTTGAAGATAATTCATGATTAATTTCAATAACCTCATACATATATATATATATATATATCATCAAAATCATTAGAATCAATATTAATTGCATCATTAACATTGTTATCATGATCGCTATCTGGTGTAGGCTCAGGAAAGGGTGGATTACCCCTTAACTTGAGAAGTTGCATGGTCGTGATATAAAAGTTACTAGAATCTTCATTCAGGATTGGAATAATGGCTCCATAAACCTATTTGGGAAGGAATTTGTGATCGACAAGAAGGTCATCTCAAAGATTATGGGTTTGTCAATTAAGGACATGAAAATTTCAATGAGAGGAATATTTATGATAATGTTGTGCATAGATTTTCCAAGAAGGAAGAAGAGAAGTACGCACTGGTTAAAGGTAACAATACCTACTATGAGCCCAAAAAAATTAAGCCATTATGGGGTATGGTGTTACAAGCTATCATGGAATACATAACTCTTGATGGTAGATATACGAGAGTCCACGAGTATCATTTTTTTTCTCAATCACTTTAGGCATAAGATTTTAGTTTTGTTTCCCTACTTTTTGCTTTATTCTCTCAGTGCCAACATTAATGAGCATAGGAAGAACCCCAACAAGCCGGTTCTTCAACAAGGGCTCATTCTATTGATTTTTTAAAATTTTTGGGCTAGGGTTCCTAATACTCCTAGAAAGAATATCAGTATTGGTGATGTGGAGGAGAAATAGATGTTAGAAGGGTTTGATAAGGGCTGGGAGATCGAAGAGGATGATGAGGATGTCTCTCTTCCAACCAAAAGCCCTAAGAGTTCCCTAAGAAGAAAATGACTCCTGAGCTGTTAAAGTTTGAAGGGGATGAAGACATGTAAACATATGATAGTGAGGAGGATGTCACTTTGTGCCTTGGTGTTAGCAAAAAGAAATGTGTCTCCTACAAGGCTGGTACCTCTAAGCCTAGCAAGTCTACGGAGGAGGAGAGAATTAACGTTGAGGAAGATGAGGAGGGTTTTGTTGGGCCTTATCCTTCTACCATTAAGAAGAAGAAATGCATTAATCTATTGTCTAGTGAGACCAGTAAGCAGGTTTCTACTAATGTGGCCACTCTTGCTACTATTAAAACTCATGCTAGTAAATCTCCTATTCCTAAAGCTAGAGGTAGTAAGAAGAGGATTGAGAGAAAGGCCAACGTGATCATGCTCACTGATTTTGAGAGCTCGTTCGACCATGATGTTCCTATTTCACCTATTTAGCCTAAATATTTTTAACCATCTAGTTTTCTACCATACAAGAAAGGTAAGCCTTGGGAATCCTCTCTCTATTCTTTCAAGGTTATGAGGTGGGGCTTTCATGAAATAAAGAGCCTCAACTTAAAATATCATGCCCTCTCTGTGAAGTTTGAGGAACTTCAACAAAAAGGTGGGGCTACTGAAGATCAACAGATGTTGGACCCCTCTTCATATGCCTAGTGGAACTACGATGGAATTAAATTGTTAATGGACTATGTGGAGGATGAGGAGAAAGCCAATGATATTTTTTATGAGAATTTGGAGGCCTTGACTCAATGGGTTGACAAAACTGATGAGACCCTCAAGAATATCATGGATCATAGCTTCAAGATCATGAAGTCTTCAACAGAAAATATGAGAGCATTAGTGGCTAGGTTAGAGTCATCCTATCTTGAGAAGATGGCCATTAACCCTGACCAAGATAAAGAGGTGTTGGTAGGTGATATGGAAGGTCTAGGGAAACACACTAGGGCTAGCATGAAGAAGAAAGTTGTTTCTCTTCCTTTGGACATTGAAGAGCTCAAGAAAGTAACTCACAAAATGAGCCAGATGGTGGAGGAAGTTGCTACTACTGTCGAAAACCTTGGTTAATTCTATTTTTATTTAGTTTTTTATTCTAGGGGTTTGTTGGCTTTTATCTGGCCTTTTGTTGTTTTTGGTTGGGGGTTGGATTTATGGTCTTTTAGTTTTAGTTATGTTTTGTTGGTTTGTTATTTTTAAGTAGACTTATAATGCTTAATATTTTGTAATAACTATGTTAAGGTTTTTGGGTCCCTTCAAAACCTATTTTTACATTAATAAAAAACATTGTTATCATCATCAAGAATATCATCTTCACCTAAATTAATTATAATAGGATCCTTAATACAAAAAGAAGAACCATCATGTCTAGATAATTTAGTTTTCTTAAGATTAACTTCCTACCTTGGGCTATACATAGAATGGTTACAGGGAATCAAAGAATTATGATGTGTCTTAATTAAGGGAGGAAATGGTTTGGAAAGCAATCTCACAAGACTTACCATGACTTCTATGAAAATGATCATGAGAACAACAATTGTGTTTGGTTTTTCTTGATATTTGGGAAAGTTTAGGATCAATCAAAATGAGCTCCTTTTCTTCCTTTGGCGGAGGAATGGAAGGAACCTTATGAGGTTGAGAAAAAGATTATGTTGATTTATTTTAAGATAGAGGAGGTGGAATGGAAGAATAAATAGGAGGAATAGAAGGAGTTCAGGTCCAAGAAAAGGAGATGAGACATCCTTAGGATTGCTCAATCTAGAAATTAATTCATCTTTGTGTTTTTGGTACAAGATAGGAATCAATGATCTTAGTAAGGTTGTAAGGGTTGAGGCATGTTAGACCAAAAGAATTCAAGGTCAAAGTTTCCATGACCCACTAAAGACTAATAAAGACTATGATTAATTATCATAATTTCTCCATCATGGGGAAATTTAAGACACTTATGGATAGGAGAAGCAATAGATTTAATGGATGTAAGCCAAGGTAAGGAAAATATCACTTGGAGTTTATTATAAGTTGGGATGACAACAAAGGTGATGTCTAAGAAGTTATTGCCAACTTCAATGGGAAGGGTGATAGAACCATGGGTAGGACAAATAAAACATTAAAAGTATTAATCATCACATCATATTTATCATAGGATTCTTGATGAAATTTTCTTGTGAAAATATGTTCCTTAGTTATAAAATTCACCATGCAAGTAGGATCATCGAGAGAATTTATCACTAATTTTTGACAAATGTAAAGAGGACCATTAGGTCCTTTAACAGTCTCCTTAGGATAAAATGTAATGCAAGGTTCAAGTTTATACTTGGGTTGTATTTTATGTTTGGATTGGTCAATGATATTAATAATATTGTTAATTATACTACATGTAGCATCAACTTGTAAGGAACTAGGTTGGCTAGGTGGAACAATATGAGTGGAAGAAGATAATGAATCAATTTTCTCAATGGTATTGTTAGAATAGATATACATTTGAAAGTTTTGGTTAGGGTTTGTAATTAATTTATTTTCATTATCATTCACACTCTTAATGGTTATGGTTTTGGAATCTATGAGGTCTTAAATAATATGTTTCAAACGATAACTCTTCTTAATATCATGGACAAAATGATGATGATATTAGCAAAAGGCTTTGGGATCATGGGAATCTATAAATAGTTTGAAAAGGTCAATATGTTTTATGGGATGATGTTTCAAAACATAATCATTAATACACTTTAACATAACATTATGAAATGATTCGGTACGATTTGTAGAACTATGAGATGGTTTATAAATAGATTATGAAGGAGCCACACTTGGTGTTGTAGCTACCACTTGTGCAACAAAATTGTTGGAATGATTATTAATCTTTATGAAACCTTTTCTAGGATTTTTAAACTTTTGGGATGATTTCTAAGAGGCATCACTCTTATCAACAAGAGTTGTTCGAGTAGATGACTCAAATTGGCTTACATAGAGATGATAATTATGAAGAATTGTAGACAATTGGGTAAAAGAGGTGAACTCAAAAAATAATAACTTATCTCTAATATATTTTTGTAGGATAAGAATTTTGAGCATGCAAATATTTGAATCTACCAATGTTCAAAATTAGTCACTTTTTCTTAACATCTTGCTTACAATGAATCAAATCAATTAAAGAAATTTGAGGACCAATATTATTGTAAAATTATTGAATGAAAGCATTAGAAAGTTTTTGAAATGTCTCAAGAGAATAAGGACGAAAATAAAAAAACCATTGTAAGGCCTTATCTCTAAATGTCCTAGTAAACAATTTAGTCATAAGTTTATGATAATTATAGAAGTCACTACACAAGGTTTGAAATTTCTTAACATGAGTCAAGGGATAACCTTCTTAATTGTATATCTCCAAGGTAGTTATTTCCATGTATTGAGGGATAATGGAATGAATGATTTCATGGGACAATCGATTGACAATGCCACAAGTAGGGATGTTGTATTTGGATTGAGTTAAGAAAGAAAGTTGTTCTTGTAAGGATGTAACACTTTGGGCATGGTTATTAATGGTTTATTCAATGGAGATGTTGGAATTGAACATGGTGGATAATGAAGGATGTGGAAAATTATGTGACATAGATGGATTTTGGATATTATGGTATGTACGTATAGATTATGGTTGGGAAATACATTCAAAACTTATGGGAGGATGTAGGTTAGGATCCTTCAAGACTAACATGTGTAGGATTGATGTTTTGAATAGATGTATCTATGATAGATAAAGTATAGGTAGGCACATCATGTAAAGATTTTGGAATAGGAATGAAATTCTCAACATTAGGAATGGAAAGATTAAGGGATTCAACACAAATTTTTATAGACTTGGAATTTTAACCAATAAGATGGGATATGGAATACAAAAATTCAAAACCATGTTCATCATTTTAAAGTATCTTCCTTAATCTTCCTACTAAAGGCATTGCCTCACTATTAGAATGTTCTTAACTTAACCATTTTTCAATATTTTCAAAGTCATGAGAAAGATTTTTCTCTTGGTTAGGAGACACTCTTGTTGATTCATCCTTATCAAGAGAAGACTGAGAAGAGGGATTCTAAAAAATAGTAGGTACATATCATTGGTAGGCATGGAGGTATCATCTACTTATTTGTGGAATACATTAGAGGACTCAAGATCTACACCTTTAAAGGAACTCACAAGTCTAAAAATTATTCTCACAAGAATGTTATATGTAGGACTCAAGGTTATGAAATTCATACACAATCCAAGACAAAAAAGGAATGTCTAAAAAGGTAAATTAATAATAAATTGGTTATTTAAACATTTAATGAAGGAAAGAACATACATAAATTTTATACAAAATGAGATCCATAATAAATAAGTTAATACATGTTTGTGTATATAAACTAATGCATGTAAATGTAATCATCCAAGAAAGAAAGGAAACGTTTCTAAAAGCACAAAATAATATGATTAACGCAATGCATGCAAATCAGATCTAGACAACCAAATCACAATTAAAGGAAGGTAAGATGCACCAAGATCACCAAAATACGATGAAAGAAAATTGTGTGTGAGCGTCTTTCCCTGAGGTGGATGGTCAAACTAGGAAGCTGTAATGTCCCTCTTGTAGTCTCCTAGCTTATGGGACTATAACTGCAATTGCAAGAGGCTTCTCCCAAAAAGATCTCTGATAATACTTAGATGGACTATAAATGCTAATGGTTGAAGTTACTTAATTGCAAGAATAGTAATTCATGATACCCTTTTCTAAATGATTGTTCTTATGTTATATAATTGATATTATTTATTATATGATGTTATAAGATATATGAGAATGAATATCACTGTTATCTCCAATATAGCGATGAGATGATTAACTGCTCCATATACATCTTTATGAGTGTGCAAATATGGATGGTCTTAATTGTACTGATATAGTGATGTTCACCTTTAGAACTTGTGACAATGCTGCTGTCCCTTATTTCTTACTTTAGATATATGCCCCCAGTTCTGCCAAGGGTAATTGCTCAGTTGAGCGATCCCATGAAAGTAAAGAATAAGTCCTTTTTAGATAATTAGAATTAATGGTCTAAGTGTTGACTGTATTATTAATTATCTGTTTGATTTCTGACGTTGGTTCTAGTCCTCTGACTTGCTGCTGCCTAGACACCCTATGCAGTTGCTCTCCCTATATTGGCTGAACGTGTAATGACCCTCTTCCAATTGGCTGGAGTCTTGTATCAACTACCTTGAACTGTCAATTACGTAGGGTTTCTTTTCCTTGATTCTTGATTATTATATTCTTATTTTATTGTATAAATAATATCAATTGCTATCGTTACTATCTCAGACTTGGACCATTTGATGTTTAGTGAAAGATGTGAATGTATTAGTGTTTAGATATCTCAAGTCGACTCTTATCGCGGATGCTTAGTCGATTCATATATAAGTCGACAGGTTTCTGTTAATCAATTATTTAAATTACTATTGTATTAACTGTTTATTACAGTTTGATCTTTATTGTATATCATATTATTATTCATTATATTAAATATTAATAAATAGTATGTTAATGATGCATTATTATCATGTGTTGTTTAAAGATTATTATATTAATATTATAATATATTATTATTATTATTATTATGTATTGTTAATTATTATTATAAATAATATATAATTATATTTCAAATATATATAATATTCGATATAGATATTATTTATTTATTTATATAATTATATAGGTTAGTGTATTTATTATTATAATATTATTAAAATTTTAATCTTATAATCATTATTTATCAGTAGGTTTTATTTAAGAGGGGTCATGACAGAAGCTCACACCTAAATACTCACACACATTGGAAGGAAAGTTGACCCACTAGGCTCAAGGAGACTCAAGCTCTAAGAGGATGCAAGAACTTATTCACTATGGAGTTGAAAGTGACTATGTAAGGTAGAAATGCAAGAATGTAAGGAAAGAATGAAAACTATGTATATGCAAACCGATCACAAACTGTAAACCATATTCTAAAACTAGATTTAGAAATCCAAAATAGCAAATAACTTGTCATCCAAATTTCAATCTAGAATGACAAGAACAAGGTGACCTAGAGGGTATGGCATAACCAAACTCACTTGAGGCCCTAAGAGGTGCATTAGACATAGAAAATTCCAATGACATTTTTTTCACCTATAACTTCCTATTAGATGGACTTGTAGCTCTTTCTAGAACTTTGTCACATGTCACCTACACATAGAAAATAGAAAAAATGTTGGGAAGAAAGGGGTTTTCCTTGGTCAAACCCATGTTTATGAATTAACCTTAAAATTGAATTGAAATTTCATAAAAAGGAAAGTGTTATGTTAGTAGCAGAGGCTAGATAAGATATCATACCTTCACAAGTGTTTAATTGCTCATGAAGATGCTTGAAAGAGTTGTAAATTTTGTCTTGACCTTGGATTTAGGATGGGAAGATCATGAATTCCTTCACTAAAGCTTGGATCAAGACTTCACTCCTTGTTTTCCATGCTTGATGTTTTAATAAACATTAATGTGAGTATTTCCTTAATTTATCCTTCAATTGATCATGCTTGAGTGCTTTGATATTGAATTCCTTATTCCAAGTGTACTTACAAAGATGAGGATGTAGCATTGGTTTATACCTCTCCAATCCATTTCAAGGCTCAAAAAACAAAGGAGGTTGATGAGGTTTTGAATATCCTACTAAAATCCCAAGACCTTTCTCCAATTTAAATTTAGGTCACCTTTAAGTGGAACAAGGCGTCTTCTAAGGCATGGGGAAACCTATCTCACCCCTTACTTACAAGACATCCTGTTCCAATCAATTGGGGGTAAAAATTAATTTTTTTAAAATCCTAGATGAAACAACTCTAAACTTTATAATTGTAGTGAGAGAAGGTTGAATCATAATGTACATTTCAGGTGACTAGAATGAAAGTATTACATAATATTTCCACATTGTATGCTTGATTATGATTAATTAGAGAATTTATTAGTGCTAGAGATGTAGGAAAAATAAGATTTATAAGAAATAAACCTAGGAAAAAATAGGTAGCAAAAATATAGTGTTGGTAGCTAAAGTGACACCAAAGTTACATTAAGTCAATGAAATAATGGTGATTAAATGGTTGATTTTGGTGCATGCCTAGGGTGACAATATGTGACAATTGGGTTTCTTTAGTGGTGTGAAGATAATATATAAATAGATCAACTAGAAAACTTAGTCACAACTATAAATAGGTGGCATTGTATGAGGAAAAGTGACAATCTATAGGAAAGTAGTAGTGATGGTATTTCACCAAACATGATTTTTTTGAGCCATTATATGTTTAATGGACCAATGTTGAGTTATTTTGAGGAAATGTTATAGCCAAACATCTAGGGAATCACCTACCATGGGTAATGATTACAAGGGGTTATGTACCCTCATTCCCTCTTTATACAATAGGACATTTGTATTGTATATTCTTTCTTCAAAAAATAAAAATTGTTCATTATTTTTTCAGTGTAGACCAGTTTCTTGACTTTTACAAGAATTATGTATAACCAAACAAGAAAATAATTATGTTTTAATAAATAATACTATTTCTTATTATTAATAGTGGATAAGTGCACCAATATAGGGGTATATGCAAAATCATGAGGGGCCAAACTATGCCTTTAAGTGGCAATGAAAAATCAACAAATTAGGGTTAGTCAACTTGACGTGAAAATTTCAACTAGCTATCAACCTAATATCAAAAAGTTGTAAGAATAGAATCTGTAGAAAATTGAATGTAGTTTCTAAACTACTAGGCCTTTTTTGAAAAAAAGTTAGTATGATTGGTGAAAAGTATAGATTTCAATGCAGCAGTACAAAACTTTTTGGAAAAAAAGAAGAAGTAGGTGTATATCTGACCACCTTAATCATAATCAAATGATAATATTTTATTATAAGATTTTATATATAAGTAGTAGACTCATGCCTGGATGTGACGCATATTTTTTGTAATTTTATTCCAAAAAAATAATTAATTATGAATTATAAATTTTCTGCTACAATGTTTTCAGAATAAAAAACTCCCGTGTCTGACCACCTTAACTCATTCAAAACTTTACAAAATTCAATTTTTTTTTCCTTATAGTAGGTGAAGCATAGAATGTGACACATTTTTTAGATTTAAAAAATGTTTTACCGTCTGAAAGTTATAGTCATTTTTCAATCAGTATATAAATCAACACTTTAGAGGTAACTCAATTAGAAAATAACTAATAATTACTTACCGGATTTGAAAATTTGACAACAATTATATTGATAGAAAGCTGATAATCTCCTTAAGATACTCTTTTTGTTTCATCAAATGCGGGTGAAAAAAAAGTCGTCAGCTACATGGTTGAAGTTTGGAACCAGAGAAACATGGGAAAAACATATTTTTGAGACATTTCAATAGTTGACCATTTAGGTTTGGTGCACAAAGAAATATCGAGCCTAATCGGGTACCTGATATTTTCATGTACCCAATATTTTTGAGTACCCGAAAATGCAGGTAGAATTTTGATTTTTAACCTTTCCCTCCCCTTTCTCTCTCTTAATTTCTCCAACCCCTTTCTCCCTCCCATTTCTCCACCCTTCATATGATATATTATATATTATATATATTAAATATTATATAATATCAATTATATATTAAATATTATATAATATACATTTTACATTAAATATTATTTAATATATATTAATATTAAATGTTACATTATATATTATTTTATATGTATAATATATTAATATATGTATTTTACAACTATGTACGAAAGGTTGGAAGATTGTAGAAAAATCATGGATGGCCATTGAAAGAAGCAAAGGAAATTAATCAGCCATTTAAAAAATTCATGGGTGGCCATTGAAATAAGCTATTTTACTGGAGGGAAGAGCACAAAACTTCTGCTAATTTGCAATGGCCTGAAGCAAAGGGAGTAGCTCTACTTTCACATGTATTTCAGGTTGCCCATCTATACAGTTTGGTGAAGAAGGGTGTGCATTTTCTGATTCCTACTGCTCCAATTGTTACCAATTTGTGCCTCCTAAATACTGTGAAGATTTCCATACATGTCTTTTATACAAACTTTGCAGGGTTAAGGAAGAAAACAAAATACTTAGGGCATTCAAATGTGTCAAAAGGGGTCACGGGGACTTCCTATGGGTCCTAGTACGCCTTATCACACGTACTAGGACCCCTAGGAAGTCCCCATGACCACTTTTGACACATGTGAATGTTCAAGTGTGTTTGAAGGGGTCCTACGACCCCTTTGGACACACTTGAGTGTTTAGATGTGTCAAAAGGGGTCATGGGGACTTCCTAGGGGTCCTAGTATGCCTTATCATGCGTTAGGACCCCCAGGAAGTCCCCATGACCCCTTTCGACACATTGGAACCCTCAAGTGTGTCCTAAGGGGTCGTAGGATCCCTTCAGACACACTTAAGCATTCATATGTGTCAAAAGGGGTCATGGGGACTTCCTAGGGATCCTAGTACACCGTATCACGCATTAGGACCACTAGGAAGTCCCCATGACCCCTTTCGACATATTGGAACCCTCAAGTGTGTCCTAAGGGGTCCTACAAGCCCTTCAAACACACTTGAGGGTTCAAATATGTCAAAAAAGGTCATGGAAACTTCCTTGGGGTCCTAGTACACCTTATCACGCGTTAGGACCCCTAGGAAGTCCCCATGACCCCTTTTGACACATTTGAACCCTCAAGTGTGTCCAAAGGGGTTGTAGGACCCCTTTGGACACACTTGAGGGTTCAAATGTGTCGAAAGGGGTCATGGGGACTTCCTAGGGGTCCTAGTACGCCTTATCACACGTTAGGACCCCTAGGAAGTCCCCATGAACCCTTTTGACACATTGGAACCCTCAAGTGTGTCCTAAGGGGTCCTATGACCCCTTAAGTGTGTCTTAAGGGGTCCTACAACCCCTTTGAACACACTTGAGGGTTCAAATATGTCAAAAGGGGTCATGGGGACTTCCTAAGGGTCCTAGTACGCCTTATCATGCATTAGGACCCCTAGGAAGTCCCTGTGACCCCTATTGACACATTAGAATGCTCAAGTGTTTCCTAAGGGGTCCTATGACCCCTTCGAGCACACTTGAGCATTCAAATGTGTCAAAAGGGGTCATGGGAACTTCCTAAGGGTCCTAGTATGCATTATCACACATTAGGACCCCTAGAAAGTCTCCATGACCCCTATTGACACATTAGAATGCTCAAGTGTGTCCTAAGGGGTCCTACAACCCCTTTGGACACACTTGAGGATTCAAATGTTTCAAAGGGGTCATGGAGACTTCCTAGGGGTCCTAGTACGCCTTATCATGCATTATAACCCCTAAGAAGTCCCCCTATTGACACATTAGAATGCTCAAGTGTGTCCTAAGGGGTCCTACAAACCCTTTAGACATACTTGAGCATTCAAATGTGTCAACATGGGTCATGGGGACTTCCTAGGGGTCCTAGTATGCCTTATCATGTGTTAGGACCCCTAGGAAGTCTCCATGACGCCTTTTGACACATTGGAACCCTCAAGTGTGTCCTAAGGGGTCCTATGACTCCTTCAAAAACACTTGAGGGTTCAAATGTGTCAAAATGGGTCATGGGGACTTCCTAAGGGTCCTAGTATGCCTTATCATACGTCAGGACCCCTAGGCAGTCCCCATGACCCCTATTGACACATTGGAATGCTCAAGTGTATCCTAAGGAGTACTACGACCCCTTCAAACACACTTGAGCATTCAAATGTGTCAAAAGGGGTCATGGGGACTTCCTAGAGGTCCTAGTACACCTTATCACGTGTTAGGACCCCTAGGAAGTCCCCATGACCCCTATTGACACACTGGAACCCTCAAGTGTGTTGTAGGGGATCCTAAGACCTCTTCAAACACACTTGAGCATTCAAATGTGTCAAAAGTGGTCATGGGGACTTCCTATGGGTCCTAGTACACCTTATCACGTGTTAGGACCCCTAGGAAGTCCTCATGAACCCTTTCGACACATTGGAACCCTCAAGTGTGTCCTAAGGGATCCTACGACCCCTTCGGACATACTTCAGGGTTCAAATGTGTCAAAAGGGGTCATGGAGACTTTCTAAGGGTCCTAACACACCTTATTACGCATTAGGAGCCCTAGGAAGTCCCCATGACCCCTATGAACACATTGGAATGCTGAAGTGTGTCCTAAGGGGTCGTACGACCCCTTCAGACACACTTGAGCATTCAAATGTGTAAAAAGGGGTCATGGGGACTTCCTCGGGGTCCTAATACATCTTATCATGTGTTAGGACCCATAGGAAGTCCCCATGACCCCTATTGACACATTGGAATGCTCAAGTGTGTCCTAAGGGGTCCTACGACCCTTTCAGACACACTTGAGGGTTCAAATGTGTCAAAAGGGGTCATGGGTACTTCCTAGGGGTCCTAGTATGCCTTATCACATGTTAGGACCCCTAGGAAGTCCCCATGACTCCTTTTGACACATTAGAATCCTCAAGTGTGTACTAAGGGGTCATAGGACCCTTTTGGACACACTTGAGGGTTCAAATGTGTCAAAATGGGTCGAGGGGACTTTCTAGGGGTCTTAGTACGCCTTATCATGCATTAGGACCCTTAGGAAGTCCCCATGACCCCTTTTGACACATTAGAACCCTCAAGTGTGTCCTAAGGGGTTTTAGGACACCTTTGGATGCACTTGAGGTTTCAAATATGTCAAAAGGGGTCATGGGGACTTCCTATGGGTCCTAGTATGCCTTATCACGCATACTAGGACCCCTAGGAAGTCTCCATGACCCCTTTTGACACATTGGAATACTCAAGTGTGTCCTAAGGGGTTGTAGGACCCCTTCAGACACACTTGAGTGTTCAAATGTGTCAAAAGGGGTCATGGGGACTTCCTAAAGGTCCTAGTATGCCTTATCATATGTCATGACCTCTAGGAAGTTCCCATGACCCCTTTCAACACATTGGAACCCTCAAGTGTGTCTTAAAGGGGTCGTATGACCCCTTCAGACACATTTGAGCATTCAAATATGTCAAAAGGGGTCATGGAGACTTCTTAGGGGTGCTAGTATGCCTTATCATGCATTAGGACCTCTAGGAAGTCCCCATGACCCCTATTGACACACTGGAATGCTCAAGTGTGTCCTAAGGGGTACTACGACCCCTTCAAACACACTTGAGCATTCAAATATTTTAAAAGGGGTCATGGGGACTTCCTAGGGGTCCTAGTATGCCTTATCATGCGTTAGGACCCCTAGGAAGTCCCCATGACCCCTTTTGATGCAGAGCTTGGCAACCGAAGCTTAAATGAGCCCTACCAAATACCATAGTCTGATACCAAACCAATAATAATTAGATACTCCACAACTTAATTATTGTATCAACTCGCCAATCTATAGGTTTCATTACTCTTCATTGAAAACCCTGACCAGAGGTTCAAAATCTTTTAAAATTGAACACAAAATAACATCAACTATATTTTATATTGCATACTTATAATCTCATTAATACTTGGTGACTGTTATAACCATGTGGTTTGATCACCAAGATGGATCTTTGAACTTTCCCCTAGAATCCTTTTGACCCCTAGCAATGACACTTTCTAAAGCCTGCAAATACAAACATACTCAAAGCGTTGCACTTACTCTGCCGCACTACACCAGTGATCCCTTCCTCTATCTTTGACATCGGTCTTGGATAAATAGTCAACTCGTACTCACTGCTCCCTTATACCTTGCGGGACTGTCAAACAAGGGTCTGCCTGATTATCACAGCACTCAGCGCATAAGTTAACACTTCGGTCTGCATTCAAACACAACTGCTGTCACTCCACCATTTAACTATTCCACCACATGAAATACCTCACGAACAGATTGCACAATAACTACACTCTGAGTCACTGTAGAAAGTAACTGTCAAACTGTGTTCCTCAGGCTCCCTTTCGCTACTATCAAAACATCTCTTTCTTGGCCATCTGTGGCATTGATAGCGCAATATGACCCGACACCAGCGGGAACTCGTGTAATAGTTCTTGACAAGAAATCTATCATAAACTTAAGCACCTTCAACCACTTTCACACTCGGCTTCTCTGTCACATGAAAATAGTCACCGTTCCACTCAGACTGTCATGAAACAGATCCAAAACCATTAAATTAATAAACTCCTCAATTAAAATTGCCAATACCAGACAAAGCCGATTCCAAAAACATTAATCTTCTTTGATAAAACTTGATACTGTGAATCAATTTATATGCAAACATTTGTAAGGATCTTTGAAATCAACTACACCGACAATAACATTTGAATACAACAGGAAACCAAAGTTTAACCAAAACAGGGAACTTTGCATTGACGAATCGGTCATCAAATTAAGAACAGAGAATTACAAATGGAGAAGTGAAGAACTGAGGATCTTAACAGGGAATTAAATCGCTCTTTCATAATTTTGTTTTTCATTACATTATTTCTTCCTCCATCGATTCTCAACATTCCCATCTACTCTCCTCTATTCCCTCTATTCTACCCAAATCTCCACTTACCCTTCTCGGGTTGATGTTTTAATTATAAAGACAAGAAAAGTTCAACCGCATACAACTAAATAACTAAATCTTTAACCGACTCTAGCATATCTAATATCTCTAATGGGTCTTCATGACCGATTAGAGTAAGCATATAAACTAAACTAGAAATGTATCGTGTTCATACATAACATGTAAATACTTATTTCTACCCGATAAATTGCATCATTAAAATAACATTTAAAAGCTAGACTCAACCCAACCATGACATCATTAAAATAATGATTTAAACTAAGATTTATCCCAACCGACTATTAAAATAACCATTCTTTGAAATGTTTCCAATTGCCGGATGCCCCTGCATCATACTCCCAGGGACAGAAAAATTCAAGTCCCATTGAATTGCTGTGACCTTCTTCCGGATTTTCCAATTGTATGTAGGTAATAATGTCACCATAAGAATGACTGAATTGATGCTGCTTGCCATGAAATTTTGGTTCAAATCTTCATGTTGGATACCCTTTGTGGTATCTTCACTGAATCCTCGAACAAATACATCTGTCATCCACATATCACCTGCATAAAAATACCAATCAACTTGATACACAATCTGATCTTCTTCCTGTTTATATATCTCTAGAGCATCACATTCATCAACAAATGCTTTATCCTTCACATCAATAGTCTTCTCCTTAGCATCTGATCTTTGCACTACATCTTTTCCTTCTTGATCAATTTTGTTAACACCTCCACCATCCAAGCAAATCATTTCTCCAACCATACCTATCACCAACTCTCCAAGAACCTTTTCCTCACAAGGTTCAACAACAACCTCCTATTGTTCACTCTCACTCTCTACACCAGCATTCATTTGCTGTCCGTGCCCTTCCAATGGAATGTGTAATGCTTCTTGATTCTTGTCTTCATTAGTAATTTCATCTTCATCTTCATCCACTGCTTGCTCCAAAAGCAATGCAATCTTCTCCCACTTCTCAATACTCTTATCTAACTCTTCTCTAAGAGTCTTGTACCTTTCTTCTTCTTCTCTCTTCTTGGCTTCTTCTCTTTTCTTGGCTTCCACTCTTTCCTTCTTCTTTCTTTCTCTTTCTTCTCTCTCCTTTTTATTGCCATACAGGTACTCCTTCAATGCCTTAGCAATTTCTCTCACTCCTTGTCAAAGCCATCTCCTCACCAATCCAGAATTTGTTAGATATCAAGCCACCACCTCGGAACACTTTTGAAGGATAGTTCAACTCCAAGCATCAACAAGGGACCTTCAACCTACCAAATCCTAGATCTTCTTCCCAGACCTTTTGCTATGCTCTGATACCACTTGATGTAGAGCTTGGCAACCGAAGCTTAAATGAGCCCTACCAAATACCACAGTCTGATACCAAACCAATAATAATTAGATACTCCACAACTTAATTATTGTATCAACTCGCCAATCTACAGGTTTCATTACTCTTCATTGAAAACCCTGACCAGAGGTTCAAAATCTTTTAAAATTAACACAAAATAACATCAACTATATTTTATATTGCATACTTATAATCTCATTAATACTTGGTGACTGTTATAACCATGTGGTTTGATCACCAAGAGGGATCTTTGAACTTTCCCCTAGAATCCCTTTGACCCCTAGCAATGACACTTTTCGAAGCCTGCAAATACAAACATACTCAAAGCGTTGCACTTACTTTGTTGCACTACACCAATGATCCCTTCCTCTATCTTTGACATCGGTCTTGGATAAATAGTCAACTCATACTCACTGCTCCCTTATACCTTGCGGAACTGTCAAACAAGGGTTTGCCTGATTATCACAGCACTCGACACATAAGTTAACACTTCAGTCTCCATTCAAACAAAACTACTGTCACTCCACCATTTAACTATTCCACCACATGAAATACCTCATGAATAGATTGCACAATAACTACACTCTGAGTCACTGTAGAAAGTAACTGTCAAACCGTGTTCCTCAAGCTCCCCTCTGCTACTATCAAAACATCTCTTTCTTGGCCATCTGTGGCATTGATAGCGCAATATGACCTGACACCAGCGGGAAATCATGTAATGGTTCTTGACAGGAAATCTATCATAAACTTAAGCACCTTCAACCACTTTCACACTCGACTTCTCTGTCACATGAAAACAGTCACCATTCCACTCGAACTGTCATGAAACAGATCCAAAACCATTAAATTAATAAACTCCTCAATTAAAATTGCCAATACCAGACAAAGACGATTCCAAAAACATTAATCTTCTTCGATAAAAGTTGATACTGTGAATCAATTTATATGCAAACATTTGTAAGGATCTTTGAAATCAACTACACCGACAATAACATTTGAATACAACAGGAAACCAAAGTTTAACCAAAACAAGGAACTTTGCATTGACGAATCGGTCATCAAATTAAGAACAGAGAATTACAAATGGAGAAGTGAAGAATCAAGGATCTTAATAGGGAATTAAATCGCTCTTTCATAATTTTGTTTTTCATTACATTATTTCTTCCTCCATCGATTCTCAACATTCCCATCTACTCTCCTCTACTCCCTCTATTCTACCTGAATCTCCACTTACCCTTCTCGAGTTGATGTTTTAATTACAGAGACAAGAAACGTTCAACCACATACAACTAAATAACTAAATCTTTAACCGACTCTCTAGCATATCTAATATCTCTAATGGGTCTTCATGACCGATTAGAGTAAGCATATAAACTAAACTAGAAATGTATCGTGTTCATACATAACATGTAAATACTTATTTCTACCCGATAAATTGCATCATTAAAATAACGATTTAAACTAAGATTTATCCCAACCGACTATTAAAATAACCATTCTTTGAAATGTTTCCAATTGCCAGATGCCCCTGCATCACCTTTTGACACATTAGAACCCTCAAGTGTGTCCTAAGGGGTCGTAGGACCCCTTAGGATGCACTTGAGGGTTCTAATGTGTCAAAAGGGGTCATGGGGACTTCCTAGGGGTCCTGGTAAGCCTTATCATGCACTAGGACCCCTAGGAAGTTCCCATGACCCCTTTTGACACATTGGAATGCTCATGTGTGTCCTAAGAGGTCCTACGACTCCTTCAGACACACTTGACCATTCAAATGTGTCAAAAGGGGTCATGGGGACTTCCTAGGGGTCCTAGTATGCCTTACCACGTGTTAGCACCCCTAGGAAGTCCCCATGAGCCCTATTAACACATTGGAATGCTCAAGTGTGTCCTAAGGGGTCCTACGACCCCTTCAGACACACTTGAGTATTCAAATATTTCAAAAGGGGTCATGGGGACTTCCTAGGGGTTCGAACATGCCTTATCACATGTTAGGACCCCTAGGAAGTCCCCATGATCCCTTTTGACACATTAGAACCCTCAAGTGTGTCCTAAGGGGTCGTAGGACCCCTTTAGACACATTTGAGGGTTCAAACATGTCAAAAGGGGTGATGGGGACTTCCTAGGGGTCCTAGTATGCCTTATCATGCGTTAGGGCCCCTAGGAAGTTCCCATGACCCCTTTTGACACATTGGAATGCTCATGTGTGTCCTAAGGGGTCCTAGGACCCCTTTAGACACACTTGAGCATTCAAATGTGTCAAAAGGGGTCATGGAGACTTTCCTAGGGGTCCTAGTAGGACTTATCACGTGTTAGGACCCCTAAGAATTCCACATGATCCCTTTTGAGACATTTGAACCCTCAAGTGTGTCCTAAGGGGTCCTACGACCCCTGCAGACACACTTGAGCATTCAAATGTGTGATAAGGGGTCATGGGGACTTCCTAGGGGTCCTAGTACGCCTTAT